>PKML01073652.1:24169-170106 GCA_002933935.1 Eutrema yunnanense
TAACTTTTTATAAAATTAGTAAAATATTTTTCAACTTTTATTTTGATATAAATTCAAACAAAATATAATAAACTATAGTGAAAAATATATCAAGATTTTGAATAGATTTTTTTCTTTGGATATATATGAATTGAAAATTATTAAAAAATATATAGTAGATAACATCTTTAATGCAAAATAAATACTTTCCATATTTAAAAGACAATTATATTTTTTCCTATTTCAATTATTCTTTGTAATTTGTAATGACATTTTATGTAATAACTTACAAAACAAAGTTTATTTTTAAAAATGTCTTCTTAAATAATATTATAAAGATATTATTCATAATTATATTAAAATAAATTGAAATAAATAATTGTAAGTACATAAATATTTTAGGGGTATACAAGAATTTTCATCTTATTTTTTAATTTGTGTGAATAATGTTAAAATGATATTCTTTGTGAAACAGAAAAAATAAATTAATAAAGGGTAAACTAAAACTTTTAATAATTTTTTTAATATGTGTGAAAAACTCTAAAATGATGCTTCTAGCTCAAAATATCAAAATGGATTTAAGAAGTTAAGTTAGATAGTAGAAGTGAGCTACGTGAGAAAAGTTCAAAGCATTAAATTAGTGAGCAACTGATGCTGAGCATAATTTTCTTTTTCTATTTATGTTCTTTTTCTTTTCTTAGTTGCTTTGGTTTTGTTTCTTTTCTTTATTCATAAGGGAATTAAGCGTGTTTTTCCTCTTTAAATTAGGATTCTAATATTTTTCTTGTTTTTTTTTTTAACTGCTTTTCTTGTTTTAATTAGAACTAGGTTTTGGGTGTTTTTAGTTCTATACATACTCGTATCTTAGCTTTGTAAGACACGACATATTGAATAATAATATAAGCTTTTCATTCTTAATCTTTTTTGTTATCGGCTCGAATACGGGTTTTCAACCATCTCAAAAACGCACATTTCGTTTGGGCATTCACATACTAAACAATAGAATTCGAAATTCTATCAGTTACTTCATCAGCAACATAATTATTAGGGAAGCAAATTATTTTATTTTTGATTTTTAAATTGGGAGATAAGTTAGTGAAGATGATAGATGATGTTCCAAAGGAGATGAGGGACAAGATGTGATTTACATAGAGCTGTAAAAAGATGTTTCATGTGGGAACATGTCTTAGTGGAAATAACCTTAAATAGAGACAACATTTTGAATTAAGGCCTATTTTGCCCATTGCACCCTACCAGTTCTCAATAATAAGACTGCTTCGGTGGCTTCGTAGTGGGATTTCCACCAAATTTCACAAATTTTGGGTATGAAAAAAAATAAAATAAAAAAAATCTAGAGGCTTAGGACTACTTACCTAGTACTATTCAACTTGATGAACATTATGTATGTGTTTTGTTCTTGTTAAAAACAGCATTAATATGTGTTAAGTACTTGGATATTGAGTGATTTGACTTCAGACAAAAGAGCAAAGATAGAGATGTGTGACACTGGAACTCCACTTCCTCTGTCGTTCCGTTTTATTCGAATCCCATCGTTGGACACTTATCGGGTTACAACATTCACATGGAGTATGTTTTTGATGTAATTAATAACTAATAAGCAGATAGCCTATTGAGAAATTAGATATAAAAAAATCTCATCTTTTGATAAGTGTTCAACAAATACATTGTTTTCTATGCCAATCATTTTATTCATGAATTAGATTTTTTAGTTCATACTTTTAAAGTAGCTTTCTGTTTTATTTTTCCTTATGCCATGTTTGTAAACTCTGCCGTGTTGATTTATATTTGTTTTTAATCGAATCCAAGTATCCTTTTTTTAACTGTATCATATGTTTGCTGGAAATAGTCCAATAAACTGTATAAAATTCTCGTTTAGAAAAAATAATATATCAATATAATATCCATATTTTTTCAAATCTTTTTTTACTTTCTCTATATATACATATTTGTGAGAAATTCTTTTTATGAAAAAATGTATTTAAATTGATGTTTAGTTTGGAGATTGATGAATATTTCACCTATCTATATAGTGCCGGCTTAACTAGGTGGGCGGGCAGTGCGACCGTCCGGGGTCCATGATAAAAGGGCACACTTTTTAAAAAAAATGTTTTTATCTATATTTTTTAAAAATATATATATATACAAAAAATCAACTTTAACAACAACAAAAAAAAATATTTTATTTTCATAATCAAATTTCTAAACAAATCTAATTATATAAAAGAGTTAAAAATGTTATATTAAAAAAGAAAAATTCAAAAACAGAATTTTTTTTGTTTAAGAACCTGCATTTTTATTTTAGCCTCAGGACTCCAAAAACTCTTGAGCCGGCAATGAGCTATATATGTGAACTGTTAAAAAAATGAGCTATGTGAGATGTGTCCTTCATTGAGATGTGTAACAATATGTAACTGAAAATAGTTAAGATTATTACTTTAAAACATCAGATTTACGATGGAAAATTGCAACAATGCATTTCTTCGCAAATAGTTGCGATATACAATGATGAGATATGTATTAATCTCAAAATCACATGTCTTTATTTTTAGAGATATTTGCGAAGGATGTCAGTTATTTTTAGTTTCATTAGTTTTATGTCACTTTTTTAAAGTGTTGAAAACTTTTTTTTACTTTTTCGCGTGAAATGATGATTATACCATCCTAAATATATATCGTGTACCGTACACAAACTTATGTGTACCGTACACGAACGTACATATCGTACTGTACAAGGGTAAATTTTTCATGAACAGTAAAAAAGTGACAAAAAACTAATGAAACCTAAAATAAGAGACATCTTCCGCAAAGCTTCTTTATTTCTATATATATATATATATATATATCTTTCATGTATATATGTCTCTCAAAAATACGATGAATGAAATATATGTGACACATCACACATTAAGAATAAAATGTTTATAGTAAAAAAATTGAGTGTTCTCTTACGGTTTTCTTCATTTATATTTGACGTGCAATAATATACGGATTCAATTAACGGCAATCGTAGATTCTCATTAGTACTATATTTATTTTTTAAGACCTACGAACGTAGTTTAATGATTAACCGTTGACGATTAATTAGTAAAGCACAAACAAAAAACATGTATTCTCACTACAAAAATAATTTTCTATTGCCACAGATAATTTTGTGACAAACACCTAAAATATGTGGCAATATAGGCATCCGCCACGAATTATCACAAAATTAATTTGTGGCTATACGATCGTTACAAACAGAATTTTGTGGTAATTTCTGGTATTTTTACCATGGAATACTATGACGATATTCTCTGATAAATTAACCACGAGTTATCCAGAAAATAATCCTGGCAAATTTGCCACAAATTAATACAAAATAATTTTTGCAAATTGTAACGAATTACCACAACACCATTTCTAACAAATTTGACAAAAATTGCCAAAAAAAATTTGTGACTAATCCATGGCTTTTTAGAAAAAAATATTAACAAAACTATTATGATTAATTTCGTCTCAATCCGGGAATTGGAGTTGGTTTACCAAAAAAAATAACCGAAGCAAAATTGAATTGGTTACATCAAACCCTAATGAAAGTAATCGTGTACAATTTGAGTTGAAATAAAAGCAGAGCAGCCGCCGCTCCGTTCAACGATCACCGGCGATTACAAGAAGTGGCTTTCGGCTCACTCTGGGTTTCGTTAGTGAGCCTACTGGAGAACCGACCCCAATCGTCGCTTCTGAAACCACCGATTGAAGCTGTTGCGTAGATCAAAGCCGACCACCGCTAACTCTCACTCAACTCGTGGTGCCACCCACCGAACCGCCGCACCGATTTACGCCACGACGCCGCAGCTTCTTCTCCGACCACCGACTAACCTCCTCCTAGCTCTCGCTGCCGTCCTCCAGCAGCAGCATATGAGGCGTGGTGGAATGCATCGCCGCCGCGATTCCACCACGCTTCAGCATCGCCGGAGAGAAAACCGAGGAGACTTACCGTGGGAGAAAAGGAAGAGGGAGAAGATGAGAAAGGAGACGAAGAGAGGGAGAAGAAGATGAGGAAAGAGAAGACAAGACTTACCGTGGGTCGACGGTGGGATTAAGAGAGAGAGAGAAAAAAATGAGAAGATTTGTGTCCGTTGGATTTAATCTTATCAATGGTGGAGGATGAAGTAAAGTATGATCCTCGTCTTTAGGGAGTAACCAATGAGAAACCAGTTTTTTTTTTTTTTTATGTTTTTCGATGCNTTGTTGTTATAAGTTTTTTTTTTCATTTTGATGTCGATCAGTTAGATTGCAAATACTGTTTATAGCTGTTGGATTTTTTGAAAAATTTTGAATTTTTTTTCTTTGTGACTGTTAGAACCAAAGAAAATCAATCTAAATTTTCTTATTTGTATCAGTTAAATCTATCAATTTTCAGATAAAATGTTATTTATATATTATTTGAAAGTGTTGGATTTTTTGTATATTATTTGATGTTTATGTGTAAGATATAGTTTACAATTTAAGATTTAGAGTTTATGATTAAGGGTTAGAGGTTTAGGGTTTAGGGTTAAAGGTTTGTGTTTGGGGTTTAGAATTTAGGATCTATAAAATGATTATATTTTAAAAAAAATTGTAAATGTTGAATTTTTTTGTATATTATTTGATATTTATGTGTAAGATCTAGTTTACAATTTAAGATTTAGAGTTTATGATTAAGTGTTAGAGGTTTATAAGGGTTTAGGATTAATGGTTTGTGGTTGGAGTTTAAAATTTAGGATTTATAAAATGACTATATTTAAAAAATTTGTAATTGTTATATTTTTTGTATATTATTTGATGTTTATGTCTAAGATATAGTTTACAATTTAAAATTTAGAGTTTATGGTTAAGGGTTAGAGGGTTAGGGTTTGTGTTTGGGGTTTGGGGTTTAGAGTTTAGGGTTCAGGGTTTATATTTCTGCATAGCCACTGATAAATTTGTGGCAAATTTGTGGTTATCTCATTAAATTTGTGGCAAATCCATAGTTATCTCATAGAAAAATGTTATGAATTAGAATACCATAATTTTGTGGCAAATTTACCATAAATTTCCATGTTTATTGTGTCCTGTCAAATTTGACAGGAAACAAATTCTAATAATTTGTGGCACGGATTAGTCACACATTTTTTATCAAACAAATATGTTGGAAAAAAGTCTCAATTCACTCTTTTACAAGCTTCCACATGCAATATTGTTTTTATCTCTCTTTCGGATGTTTTGTAAGAATTAGCATTTTTTAGACTTAACATAGTTTTTAGCATTTAAATTATTGTTTATAGTTTTTTTTAGCATTTTTAGTACTATTCATGATAATTTAGCTCATGTACAGTACGGCGTGTACGGATGTAGACGATATACGAATAGACCGAGTGAGGAGTATTTTTTTTATTTATACGCTAAAAGACAAAAACAAACAAAAATTAAATGTTAAATTTATAAGAAAAGTTGAATTAAGTATAAATATGTGCAAATATATCCTCTCTTTTTCTTTTAATTAAGTACTACTCGCTTACACCCATCATCTTCCTTTATCTTAACTGCTTCTCTCGGAACTTATTGAGATGTCAAAGGTTGTACAAAAATATGAAGCAACAAAAGTCAAAGTTATAAACAATGAGAGCAACAATTCATCTAAATGTTGAAACTTGAAATACCATTATAAGGTAGTGTCACAAGCACTAATTAATAGTAACTCATTATAATTGTAGACAAAGGACTCTGTCGAAGACTAAGAAGGTAGAATAGGGGTCCCCTCTTCTTCTTCCTCCATGTGATACCTCTCTTTATAAGCTTCTCACATTTTTGTGGTTTTGCTTATCCCCTTTTTAACAATCATGCATCTTAGTTTTTTGTACATATCTGTGATATTTTTTGAGAAAAAAACCAATATATCATGGAATGGCTCAAATCACATAACGAAAACCAAGCCAAAACCGGACCAAGTTTGAATTTGATTGATAATCATAATTCATAAACTTAGAGATATCGAGGACTAGTACCACATTTGTAAACATCCGACATATATTAAATCGTAATATGTTATTCTTTAAAATGTTCTTCACTTCGATGCTCACAAAATAATTATAACTGTTGTTAACATTAAACTCTTCTAATGCTAGCATGTCTTTCTAGGTTCTGAACATAGGTTCTTAAGCTAATCAACAACAATGAAAACGGGAAATCTGATAATAGTATTAAGGTGGGATAACAAAAATTTGGAGAAACAATCAGTAAATAGTAACGATGTGACATAAGTATATTTTGGATGATTTTATTCGTCATTTAACTGTAACCACGTGGTTAAAATTTTATGTACATGTTATTATTTTTTTTTTTTTGATGAACCGTGGGAGTCTGGATCTTCGGCCCATAATTTTTTTAAATACCAGGAGTTAGCCTTTAGATATTTCGATTTAAAAAATAATCATCGATCCATCCCAAAAGAGTTTGAACATGTTATTTTTGTTCTTCTTTTTTATTAAAGATAGGTTAAGATTTATGATTTCTGGTTTAGAATTTATTTTTGTTAAGAAGACATATAATAAATTAGACGTGTACGTAACAAAATAACATGGTACCAAAAAATAACATGTTACATATTAAAATCATACTTTCTATATCAGTTTTTTTTTTAACACTGAACAAATTATGAGAACTACGTACTACAAAGACAATTTTACAACAGACATACGCGCTCCACAACGATCCGCAATCACGATGAACGGCTCTACTTGCACCACGCTGAGAAAATAAATCGAAATATTTTTAAATATCGATACTATTCAAGAACAATATGTCACATCATTGCCATTATATGATTTCTCTTGAAATTATTGTTATTCTGCAAATTGCTTTAAACAGATAAACGAGATATATAACAACGAATTAAAGTATCGCATAATTTGATTTATAAACATAAAATAAAAGTAGAATAATAGCATAAACAAAAAAGAGTACTAAAAACAAAATTTATGATGTGTCGGTTTTTAGAATGTTGTGAGACAGAGTTTTCCCTTTCTTCTTCTTCCCTCTAGCTATTTTGGAGTAAAAACATGTCGACATGATTTATGCTAAGTTTCTATAAATCTAAAGAGTTTTTAAGTCCAATAAATAATCTAAAACGAATAGTTTGATGTTTTTGTAATTGTTCAGTCAAGTGTTGGAGCTAATTAATACACTAAAAAAAGGTCATCAATTTACCAAAGAAAACAAAAATTACCGCTACATTGCTAAATGAACATAGCACGGAAATATCATCGCTAATTATTACCATCGCAAAACTATGATGGAATAAAAGACGTAAATTCGTTGATAATACATTGACGAAGTAGCTATCTTGCCACAAAAATAGGAAGAATCTAATTTTTGGTTAACCTATCAGAATAACTACATAAATATTTTGCCAGACATGATAGTCATTACTCAATGCATATATATAAACATAGTACATTCTAGACAAATTCTACTATTTGTAATCATTTGGACGTTTGTTAACATACCAAAAAAAAAAATTAATTTGGTGGAAACTAGGTGGTAGACCACAGTTTCCTAAAATGGGGAGGCCAAAATGGTTAGTGTATGCCCAAAATGGTTAGTGTATGAGATATGTGTCGTAATATCTTTGGTTCTTTGGCAATTAAGGAATGTCCATCTATATTAAAATTGCCTTAAAATAGAAAAGGCAAACCGTCACTGATCATTTCAATAAATAATTATCGAAGTGTCTGTAATTTATTTCAGAGTTACTTTATAACTCTTTTATTGCCATTGTTATGTATAACGACGTTGGAATTTCAAATTTTTTTTTTTTCATGGAGTTTCAAATGTTACGCTAGATAAATACAATGATGAAGGTGCACCTCCATATTGGGGGTTTTTTGTCCCGTTTTTATTGTCAAATATTTAGAACATTCAAATAAAAATAAATATAAATAAATATATATATATATATATATTGTTGCCAAACAAAAAAAGACCACCTTAATAGCTTAAATTATAACGCCGTAACCGTTTTTGCTTCTGAGAGTGCTCACTTCTATTGGTCCATTGCATGCATGTGATTTACGTTCGTCCAACGGTCGATTTGCTATTTCAAAATTTGGAAAGAGTTTTTATCTGATCCTATAAATCACCACACAGAATTTATCCGTATCATATCAAAAATAATTTTCAAATAAATTATCTAAAACTTTTTCTTTTAAAACACTTAATTGCATTCAGATACAATTCCACTGAAGTGCTTAATTCCTTATCTCATATTCCATTTTGAAGATAGAATTTCGAACAGAAAGGCCTCTTTCATTGTCCTTAGTGTCACCAACAATCATATAGTCGTGAGTTATTCTTTTTGGCTATAGGAGTTGTTTAATACAAGTGGAATTGCCTTGTTATAATTCCTTTCATTATCACTGTAGTTCCCACTTAATCTTTACTTTGAGATGTTGTACTCTTTATGGTTTTAATCTTAATGGAAATTCAATGAAACAAAAAAAACATTTTTCATTTGCATTTGCTCATCAATTGCTACACTTTGATAAAAGTTTTGAAATAAGCCATTTTTGTAAAAGGGTGAAGTGATCGCCTTAATAAAAAACAACTGATGTTATAGAGAAAATCAAATTCATCCAAAAATATGCAAATTACATTACTTGACAGTTGAGAAAGCGGAAAAATTTCACATATACTCTAACCGAAATTTGGATTTTTTTTTTATTGTAAATTTTTATTGGGATCTTATACAAAATAATAAATTTAAAATAGTCGGTATATATATAGCGAGAGAGTTATTCGTATAATTTTAGAGCATTAAATAAGTCATCATGTGTTTCACATGTTTATACATTTTCTAAGTGGGAATATAATATTTTTGGCTTTTCTATCTCCATAAATTTGAACCACA
Source organism: Eutrema yunnanense (assembly GCA_002933935.1). Classification (NCBI taxonomy): domain Eukaryota; kingdom Viridiplantae; phylum Streptophyta; class Magnoliopsida; order Brassicales; family Brassicaceae; genus Eutrema; species Eutrema yunnanense. Next base: position 33,075 of record PKML01073652.1, read on the forward strand.
TATCACCTTATCGACTTTCCAAAAATGAAGATTAAATTTTGTAGGTGAAAATATAATAGTTTGAGAAAGTGCAGCTGCAACCATCACTTTTTTTTTTTTTTTTTTGTTAGAGGCGCATCTTATGAATGTCAATTAGGTGAAAGCACCTAATTTATTCTGAAATAGTGACACACAATAATCATTTTCTTATTACTTTGTAAAGATGTATTTTATATAAATTAATATAAAAAAATTCTACAGTTTTATTGATTTAAACAACTCCATTCGTAAATTTTGTTTCATTTTTCCAAAAAGTTAAAAAAAAATACTTTATTTTTTTATGGATTTAAAATTGTTAGTTATTATCTTATTATATAAAGTTGAGCGCGTTCAACGTAAACGTAACATGTATGATAATTCTAACTCACTAGATCGTGATATGTGTTATTGTTAATTTAGATCGTGACATGTATCATTGTATATGTAATAATATAATCTTTCTAATTTTTAATTATTTATTTTTAAATAGATAAAATAACAACAAATTGTTTAAACAAAATAGAACCTAAGAAAATCGAAAAAGTAAAGTACGATAAAAATAATAAAAATAAAAATTATTAAATCTATATATAAGATTCATAATATATAAAATTAGAAGAATGAAATTTTGTTATTATATGTTTGATAAAAAATTTATGAAAACTTTTTAGAGGTATAAAAAAACTTTAAACCATAATAATTACATTAAAACATAAATTTCTTAACATGTTAGAACATTTATGTTTCAGAAGATAATATCTTTTTAAATATATATATATATTGATTTTATCAATTAGATTCAATTTTCTGTTATATCATATTTAAATTTTATTTTTCGAACCCTCTCATTCATTTAGAATGAATGTTTATGGGTAACATGGATTAGTTTTGAATTTTCTTAATTGCGAATTACAAAACGTAGTTTCTGGATAACTAAATGAGGGTTTTAATTTAAAATCTAATTAGATCACGCATGACTTAATCTAGTACTATATAAAAAAAAAGACATTCAAACTTTGTTCTGTTGTATTTGTTTTACTTGTTTAACCATAATTTATTTTATTTGTTCTGATATAATTAGGAGGTTATCCAGATTTATACCATCGATTAATCTTTTAGGATGAGTGTAGCAGTCAAGTAGCTTATTCCTGATTGGTCTAAAGTATGATTTTATTTTAACTGATCAAACAAAAGTAATTAGATAATTTTATGTTTGAGAGAAAACGATCATTGACCTAAACCAACAATGCAACTTGATTGTTTAATATACCGAGTTCTCTTCTTTCACAATTTAAAATCTTTTTAATCCGCACAAACCAGTCATCAACTTCGAAACATATCTCATCCACACCTTGGCCACATAAGTACTTTGCGGTGATATTAAATAGCATGTGATATAATGAATGTGAACCTTTAATCATAGACAAGTCGGTGCATTGTAATTGTATATCTATTGTCTCCATATAACATAAGGAATAAGACAAATTATATTCTAAGTAAATTTTTTCTCAACCATTTCTTATCTATTTAAGTATTTATTATGGAAGAATGTCAAACTCGTGTTTTAGAAAACAATAAATAAAAAAGAATGTCAAAGTCATGGAGCCAATTTTTGAGAAAATTATTTTATGTTTTAAATGCATACTTTTAAATAAAAATCTAGTTTTAACCTTATTGTTTTAGTATATTAATTAAAGAAAAAAATTATTTAATGTATTAATAAAAAGAAATATGAAACTTTTTATTGTTTTTTTAATATGTTTGAAATGTGTCAAATGACATTTTTTATAAAACTAGTATTATTGAGCTAGGGTATATACCCCAGCGTCCAATATTCTATATATATGTGCAAAGAACATTCACACCAAACATAACGAGAAAGAGATCATCTTTCAATCTTTAAAAAAAAAAAAAAAACTTTGTGTGTTGGGAAAAAAGAAGAGAGAGTGAGAGAGATGGAGTTAGAACCAAAGTTCAAGAGAATATGTGTGTTTTGTGGAAGTAGTGCTGGTAATAAAACCAGTTACAGAGATGCTGCTATCGAACTCGGAGCCGAACTGGTAAATTTTTTTTTATTTCTTTCTTCTCCTCTTCCTTTTCATTTCGTTGGAAATTTGTTCTTTTTAGAATTTCGTGTTGTATATAATTGAAAATTAGACTTTGAATCTGGAGATTGAACTGTTTATCTTTTTGTAACAGTTTATGAGCATCCCAAACAAAAAGGCTCTGTTTTTTCTCTCCCGACTTAGATTTTCTATTTTTCTTAATGGTAGATTTTAAAACGGTAGAAAACCAAAACCACATAAATAACATAATACTCCTTAATTCTGTTTCGTTTTATAAACTGTTTTTGAATGATTTTTGTTTCATATTATTTCAATTTTTTTTTATGTATCATTTTAGTTACCTCTGTATTATTAAATTAGTATTGATGAAAAGAGTATAAAAACAAAAATGTAGAGATAACTTATACAATTTCTTAATCTCCTCCTCGTATTCACCCAAAACATGGAAAAGTATCAAATGTATTTTTTCCGTTAAATGTTACATCACAAATAATTTATTTATTTTTTCGTTGACCAAATAAAAGTTGGGTTTACAAGTTGCTCGGAAACGGGTTTAATCAATTGACTTGTCGTTAGCCATTTAGAGTTTAGTGGAGTCAACTATTCATCATATACTATATAATTGCCCATTATCTTCTTTAGAATGATTTTTTTTATTTCGAAGAATATTTTTATCTTCAATTTGTACTCACTGTAGAAACATAGTTCCAAAGCTTAAAGAAGGATGGAATTCAAAAGTATTTTTAGTTGAATTGTGATGGGAAAGCTCATACTTTTTTTTATTTATTAACCATCTTTTTTTATCATGTACTTTCGTAAGTACTTTTACCAGAAAACGTGATTATGGAGTTTACCACCTTTATAGTTTTTTTTCACAATATATTTATTCACTATTACATGTATTGTTCTTTTTTTCTCTTTTGTCGACAATTGTATTTACTAATTAGCTATGACAACGACTACTAAATAAATACTAAAATTTTACTAAAATCAAATGTTTTTTCGTAGGTATCAAGAAATATCGATCTTGTCTATGGTGGAGGGAGCATAGGTTTAATGGGTTTGATTTCTCAAGCTGTTTACAATGGAGGTCGCCATGTCATCGGGTTAGTTTTTTATTTTTTATTTTATAATTTTCAAGCTGTTCACAAAGTAAAAAAAAAAACAACTAATAAAATGAATAATTTAAGTAGTATTTGTGACGTTATCTTTTTTTAACCAACTTTTTTTGTCTTGTTACTGTCTTCAGGGTTATCCCCAAGACACTAATGCCAAAAGAGGTACGTCCGAAATATAACTACAGAATAATATATTATTTATTGTTTTCATAAAACAAATAAAAGAGTTTGAACAAAATTGGTGGTAGATAATTTAACAAGAACATCAACCTCGTAAATGTTATCTTTAAACGCGTATTTCATATTTGTCTTATATTAGAGAGGGTTTCAATTGAGACAAAAGAGCGCCAATTTATTGGACAGCGATATTTTCATGTTTCCTTTATATTTTCTTTTACTTTTTTGAAAAGTATAGTTAATTTAAAGTTTTGAGTTAATTAAAACAATAAAAATATAAGTCACCAATCATGTTGCTCTAAAAATATGATTAGCTTTCTACAAAAGGGGTCAAAGTGATAAATGTAAGAGAAACACCTCGAGAGACTAAATCATCATTACATGTATCATAACATAATGGGCAATAATATGATTGCATATAGATAAAACTCGGTTTGTAAATTACCACATTTCATTATACAATTTTTGGAGGAAGAGTACCATAAAACAAGTGGTATGAGTGTGTAAGAGTTTTGTCTTTTTGTTTTGGAATATACAGAAGACAAGTGGTGAGTAAGTGGTAAGAATAATAATCATAATGTGTAAATATTGAAAATGTGAATGAAGATCACAGGAGAGACAGTGGGAGAAGTGAAGGCAGTAGCAGACATGCACCAAAGGAAAGCTGAAATGGCTAAGCACTCTGATGCTTTTATCGCTTTACCTGGTTGGTTCCTTTCTTTTTCTTATCCACATTTTTTGCTTATTTATTTATGGTTTTAATTGGTAACTTTGTATCGTTGTGGTACAACATGTACTGTTTTCTGTATAATTTTTAAATGTGAATTTATGGGCTTCTAACTCAAAATCAATTGACAATAAGTGGATCGGCCTATATTTTTTATATACTAGTGTTGGTCCCTTTATATTTCCGATGTGGGATCCTAACAATAATCATTCAGTAAAACTGTAAAATTAAATCAAAAAAATGATAGCGTAGTGGTAGTACAATGGAGTTGGTTCTCTCGTGTTCCCAGTTCAATCTCTAATTGAGACAAATAGTTATTTTTTAAATCGAAATATTTAAAAGTTGATTCCAGATATTGAAAAAAATTATGGGACGAAGGTTTGGAACTCCCACGGGTTTTTAAAATAAATAAAAATGTAAAAAAACTTTAAATTCTACCATTATGTCTTATCATTGTCGTTTATCATTTCTAATTATAATGTGGTTTCTTATCGATATCTCGTACCATCGAAAAATTCGTAATTTTTTATATCATTAATTAGATTCAACAAAAAAATTATTAGTAGGTGGGAATTAATGTTGGAAATTATATTAGGTGGATATGGGACACTTGAAGAGCTTCTTGAAGTAATCACTTGGGCACAGCTTGGAATCCATGATAAACCAGTAATCATTTTGCCTCCATTTCTATTTACATTATATATATAAGGATTAATTAAGAATTAAAGAATTTTATCTTATGAGTTTTAATGTATAAAATGAATTTGAAGGTGGGACTATTGAATGTGGAAGGATACTACAATTCATTGTTATCATTCATAGACAAAGCAGTGGAAGAAGGTTTCATTACACCAGCTGCTCGTCATATCATTGTCTCTGCTCCTTCTGCTAAAGAACTTGTCAAGAAACTTGAGGTTCTTTTTATATATATATATATATATTAACTATATTTTTATTATATTTATTTTTAATAATTTGTTTTGGTTTTAAAATCTAGGAATATGTACCAAAGCATGAGAAGGTAGCCTCAAAGAAAAGCTGGGAGATGGAGCAAATAGGGCAGAGTCCCACTTGTGAAATCTCAAGATGAAAAAGGGACTAATTAATTTCTTTAATTAGGCTTAAGCCCAATTTAATGTTTCTCCATAATTGGGCTCCTTTTTATTGATTGTAAACTTTAGTCCCAGCAACCGGAAAACAATTTGACTTTCTTTTTATTTAATGTATTGTTTTTAGCTTTCTATTCTGGAAAAGAAAAGACAGAAAATATGTTGGTTTTTTTTTTGTTTTTGTAATTTGTAATATGTTCCCACAAACAACTCAATCTTCGGAATTGTTTTTGTTGTTGACGAGTTTAAATCTATTTATTGTTTCTTCTTTGGAGTTCTTGTTTATCGTGAACTTGTAATTATAGTAAATTAAAATCTGATTGATATATGGCCAGGGATGGAGGTTTTGAGTCGGACACTTGCAATCAATGTTCAAAAAATCGCTAGGCGCTAGTCGGCCGGATTTCACTTAGCGTCTAACCCAAAAATCATCGATTAATCAATGATTTAATTTATATTAAAAATTAGTATATAATGTTAAATATGCATTATTATGTGGAAAAATATATAGTATTAATAATACTAATATATTGTATTTTAATATTATTTTATTTAATTTATATTGAAAATTAAATATATGATATTAAATATAATTATAAAATTGAAATAGATCCAAATCCAACAAAAACTCAATATTTAACATCATATATTATTTTTTAATATAAATTAAAAAAATAATCAGTGATTAATCGCCGATTTTTTAAAAAAGCATTGAAATCGGAAAAAAATCCGTTGACCGATTTTCTTCCCCGCCTAGACACAAATCAGGACGGTGGACCGCCGCCTAGCGCCTAGACGGCCGATTAATCACCTAGGCGGCCGATTTTTTGAACAGAACTTGCAATGATTTTCTCAAATTAACTTAATTGTTTAAAAATTTTACAAGATGCATCTCTTGATATATTATTTTATATTCTATTATTTAATAGTTTTATTTATTTTCCGGATAAAAAAATCATTTTTAGATCTGTCGCTGTATGACAATTTGATCAGAATTTATACCTCAATTATATAGTCCATGATTGCAATCAGTATTGTACAAAAGAGATGTGCGAATACAAACTCCAATTGCTGTTTTTTGTTTCTGTCTTCCTAATTTATCTAAGCAATACCAATAAACAACGAGATCAAAGAGATATAATGTTCGATCATGTTCATATCGATCTATTATGCGCCTCTGCATTTAGCATTGGGTAGACCTCATACAATAATTGTATTGCGCATGGACTTGGAACCCCCTATTTGCCAATAGAAATGTTGGCCTACTTCTAAGAAAATAAGCAAAATTTGGGGGAAAAAAATGAAATTGCACCTATCAAAGCAACTAAAAGAATTATTGAAATGAGTTCAAATGGAAGATCTCGCTTGAAAACATATCTAGGCGGGATTAAATATATGACGGGATTACCTGATATTACTTGTGTACTGGCATGCTTTGGTTCGAATCCTTTGACTCCACTCTTGTAACGAGCTGACGACATAGGATCGAAAAGCGAAAAAAACAATAAAAGAAAAAAAAAATCTTAATAAAAAGAATTTGATAGTTATATATGAGTGAAAAATAATGCTAGAAAAATTATTGCAAATTGCCCGAAATGAGAAGCAAAAATATTCTGATAAAGACGTTCCACCCATAAGTAAATATTTCATTGTATCAAGAATGACTGGAAAAGTGCAATGGAAGGGTGAAAGCCGATGAACGCCTTTCAGTCGAGTTTGTGTTCACAACCTCTCCTTTTCAACTCATTATGTTTTATAAATTTCATACCTTAACTTACAAAAATTATTTTATACTCCATCTGTTTCAGAATATTTGATTTTCTGGATATTTCACATAGATTAAGAAATAATAAATAGTTACCTTAACTAATTATTTGTTGTTTTATTTCTTTAATTAACTTACTTTCACATTTGATTTTATTATTTGTATTAACACCACTTTTCCCTTTCCAATAATGCATTAACACCATATTTTGAATGCCTCATCTTTATTGTTTGGTCTCTTCATATTTCTATAAATAAAATCACATATTCTGAAACGGAGGTAGTACATACTTTAACTAGCCCTGTGCATAATATCCAGATCCGAAAAATTAACCAAAACCGATCCAAAAAAAGAGGAACCGAACCCGAACCGAAATCGATAAAATATCCGAACGGATCCTATATTCTTATATCTGAAGAACCGAAACTGAACCTGAACCGAACCGAGAACCGAATGGATACCCAAAATACAATTATATTCCAAAAATATTAATTATATTTAGACTTGATAACCCAAAATTACAATTATAAATCCGAAAATATGAGTTATTTTTATACTAAAATGATTAAGAGACCCAAAATAACCAAAATATACGAAGTTTTTAGTTATATTTGTTAAGTTTTGTCCAATTTTTTTTTAAAATTTAACCAATATTATTCAAATTTAATCAATTTTCATTTTATTTTTATGATTTTTCGGGTATCCAAAACCAAACCGAACCAGAGTGGATCCGAACCGAAATTCTAAAATACCCAAATGGATAATAAATCCTAAACCCGAAAATCCAAAAACCGAATGGATTCGAACCGAACCCGATCGGATATCCGAACGTCCAATGCTACTTTAACCCTAACTCCCTGTTAAGTTTGATTTTTTTTTGTTTGCAATCACTTCCATTATTCAATTAATTTTTATTCCATTTATCATCCTTTTTTTAAGTCAAACATTCCATTTATCATCATTCATTTTTTAAATTTGCTTTCCAAATGTACTTTGTTGTTGTTACCAGGAGTCCAAAACATTAATTAAGATTGACTGATATTTTCTTGATTTAAGTAATTAAATCTTACGAACATAAAATTAACAAATTAAATTTCAAATCCCGTTGGCTCGAAAGAAATGAGTTGGTATAAAATAACGAAAAGAACTTAAGACCATCCACATTGCACATAAAATGTGATGTCTCACAAATAAAAAAATATTAAAAATACACTTTCTCATCCTTTTACTCAACTTCATACCTTCTCTTTCATCATTTCACTTAACTTTTATTAATTTTATATTCAAACATACTCCTAATTTCACTCTCTTATGTCTTCCCGGAGACACAATCTCTCCAAAACTACTCACTATTTTCTCTTTCTACTTAAATTTTATTAATTTTATATTTCAATACACCCCATTATTTCAACCAAAAACACTCTCTTTCTTCCTTTTACTCAAATTTTAATAATTTTATATTTAAAGACATCCACATTTTATTACCAATGTGGATGCTCTAATAATAGAGATTACCTTTTGATTATAAAACTAATAAAGAAAAAAAAGTTTGGGCCTTTGAGAATAGGCCTCGCCACCGAATCTCGCCTCTCATCATCTCTCACTCTCTCACTCTCTGCTCTCGCAGATCAGAGAAAGAAATCTCCTCTGAGCCCTAAACCTATCAGTTGTTGAATTTTGTTTCAGATCTCCGATATCTTATCCTGTAAGTAATCGTTTCTGTTTTCTTTTTTCTTGTTCAGTTCTTGATTTTCCTAACTTTTTTTTGACAGAATTGAATATGAAGCTCAAGAAAATTGGAAGATTATGTCTAAATGTTCCTAAAGCTGTCGTTTTTATTACTTTTCACAGTGTTGGTTATTGCTTAGACACTAAGTTTTGCTCCAAGACTTGAAGAACTAATCCCTTTCGAAGCGATTGAAATAGATTTTTGGAGATTATTGCAAAACCAATGAGAACAATGCACCGCAGGTATATATATATATATATATGCTTTCTTGGCTGTTTGATTGTAACACAAAGAGTTTCTGAGTTTTGCTTTCAGTTTGAAAGATTAACTTAGTGGTTTAGCTTTGCAGTGGTGCTCCTCGAAGAACAAATGAGAATGCAAAGGTTATCATCACAACGATCATGGGAATTGGGTTTGGGGCTTTTATCGGCATCACATTACCCTCGGTTTCTTTTAAGGTATGATGTATTAGGGAATAATATCCCACATCGAAAGTTGGAAGAAATCTTAAATAATATATAAAGGACTTGGGCCAATCCATTCATTGCTAATTAGTTTTGAGTTGGAAGACCATGTACTTTCATCTATTGATTTTGTTTCGTATTCGTGCAGATTAACTTACCCTCGGGCCTTATATCATCTCTTGATGTAGCCTTATCAGATGGGAAATTGTTATCCGGTGACAAATCGCCTGAAGATTTCGGTTCAAGAAAATTTCCCGAGGTATTATTATAACCTCCTGATCTATATGTAATTTGCAGGCCATTTTCAATATGTAAGGTTGAAGATGAATAATTCAGTTTCATGAATGCACCAAATTTTTTTCGTCAAGAACTAAAAAAATATATATGTTACATTAGCTTTTGAGTTATATGTACCAGAATAGTGCCTCATTTCGGATGAGGTGTATCGTTTTTGTCTGTGTGATTGCAGATATATGTTCCAACCAACCCGCGCGGTGCAGAAGTACTACCTCCTGGAATTGTTGTGGCGAAAACTGATTTTTACTTACGCAGATTATGGGGAGAACCTAATGAAGTACGGGCTTTCTCTATATATATATATATATATATTTTCAACATATTTGGTTTACCTGTGACATATATACATTTGGAAAATATGCCTTACATTGATGATGATTGGAAGTTTTAATAGTGAAACAATAAACCTTTGCAGGATTTGAAGAAGAAGCCAAAATATCTTGTGACATTTACAGTTGGGTTTGAGCAGAGGAACCATATTAATACAGTTGTTAAGAAGGTTCTGCAATATCCACATGTTTTAGCCAGTATTTGTATATTCTCTTTGCTGGATACACTCAGATTTTTCATTTCTTCAGTTTTCTGAAGATTTCCAAATTTTGCTCTTCCATTACGATGGCCGGACAACTGAATGGGACCAATTTGAGTGGTCAAAGAGCGCGATTCATATTAGTATAAGAAAGCAAACAAAATGGTGAGCCATCTAGTAATTTAACTGCGTGCGGTCATCACACAATTTGGAAAATCGTATCGAGTATGTTTTATCTAAAATTCTCAAATTGTATTTGGCAGGTGGTACGCAAAGAGATTTTTGCATCCTGATGTCGTGTCAGCTTACGAGTACATATTTATATGGGATGAAGATCTTGGAGTGGAGCACTTCAATGCGGATAAGTAAGTCACTCGTCTGGAGTAGCAGAACAATGTCATCTTTACATTTTGTAATGGAACTATATTGAAACTTCAGGTACATTCAGTTAGTTAAGCAGCATGGTTTAGAGATTTCTCAACCAGGACTAGAGCCTAACAATGGACTTACATGGGAAATGACAAAGAGGCGAGGTGACCGAGAGGTCCACAAGTAAGATCACTCTCTCTCTCTCTCTCTAACCACATTTTTATTGGTTCTGAATTAAGAATGTGTTGTTTTTACTGGTGAACAGAGATACTCAAGAAAAACCAGGATGGTGTAGTGACCCCCATTTACCTCCATGCGCTGCGTAAATCCCTCTTTCTTCTCTCTTTAGCCCCACTCATGAGTGTTTAGTCATTATCAGTACTGAGTTTTTTTTCCCCTCCCACAGGTTTGTTGAAATAATGGCGCCTGTATTTTCTCAAGAAGCATGGCGATGTGCGTGGCATATGATTCAGGTTTGTGTTTATCTTAAGACTTTTCCTTTGTTACGGGGAACTAGTCCTAGTCCATTAAACCAATGCTTGGGGATTTGAAATAAATTAGTTATGGACTTGTTTCATGTGATTGATTCACTTTGTTTACCTCTGATGCAGAATGATCTGGTTCATGGATGGGGTCTCGACTTTGCTCTTAGAAGATGCGTTGAAGTAAAGCTGATTTCTCTAGAGTTCTTATAAACTATGCAGTTTTCTTCGGATCGATGATGAAAATCTCTGCGTGTGTTTTTGCAGCCTGCTCATGAGAAGATTGGCGTTGTGGATTCGCAATGGATCATTCATAAAGTGATACCGTCGCTTGGAAGTCAAGGTAAGTCAGAGAATGGGAAAGCTCCATGGCAAGGAGTGAGAGAGAGATGCAAAAAGGAATGGACAATGTTTCAGAACCGATTAGCAGAAGCTGATAAAGAGTACCTTGGGAGGATTGTAAAAGGATAAAAATAGATTTGTTCTTCTTTTTTGTTTCATAATTACTATCAAAAACCTTCCTTTGTATATCAATTTTTTTTACCCTAATTAGGTTTATGATAGGGCATGTGATGATGTGAAACCCTTTTTATTGATATTGTTTGAGATTTATAGTTATGTTTGATTTCTTGATTTTCTACTGTTATTCAAAATAGAGGTGATCAATTCGTAAACCGATAATATCGAACTGAAAGAATAATAATATTTTGATCTGAAATTTGGTTGATAGAATTTTGACTGTTTAGTCCAAAAGCAAAATTCGAAGGATAAAACATTACAAAGAATTGTTTGAAAACTTGTAAGATCAGTTTTCGATGGTGGTAGATGCGATCCTCGTCATGTTAAATATGGGTTTATGGACTTCCAACTCAAAACCAATTGACAATGATTGGATTGACCCATATCCTTTAAATACTAGTGTTGGTCTATTTAAACTTCCGATGTGGGATCCTAACACGCATCTTCGAGATGATGACATGACTCTTATCGGCTCATCTCGAACCGAATCCCACTCTAGAACCGGTAATAACCCTTCTTGGGCCATCCTATTTGGGTCAACAAACGAGGCTCTGATACCATGTTAAATATGGGCTTATGGACTTTCAATTCAAAACTAATTGGCTATGAGTGGATTGACCCATATCCCTTAAATACTAGTGTTGGTCCCTTTAAATTTTCGATATAGGATCCTAATACGTCGTATGTATAATTTTCCGTGGTGCGGATTGAAATTAAGCGATTTCGGACATTCTTGTCTATAAACTTGATGAGAAGGGACATCGTCACCAATTTCAAAAACAAAGATAACGTAAATGGTAACGAAATTAAGGAGAGGACAAGGGTATTATTGGTTTGGAGTGAGTGTGAAGCTTTACACCAAATCCAATATTCCACTTTATTTATAGTCTCTATATTTTACAGTATTTTTATCTCCAAAAGAAAAAGTCTGAAAAATTCAGTTTCACCTTCCTTTTTGCTTTTGATTCAAGTCAAATCGTTTGTCCTTAGAAAACCATAATGTCATTCTTTACTTTATTAGTTCCTCTCTATTGGCCATGTCAATTTTCAGTGTTTTTTTTATGGTTAAAAGTTTGCTTTCATATCTTCACTAGAAGCCTCGTATGAGGAAGAACATATATTAAGCAACATCATAATTAGTTGATTTCTCATGTATCTTGTGTGTAAAATATATAGTGACATCATTAAGAAAATATGAAAAATTAGGAAGAACAGAAGACACCTACTAGAGGTTTGGTGTTTGGCACCAACCATTTTTAGACTAACAAAGAATAAAAACCTCATATATCTCTTTTGCATTTTCATTCCTCATCACATTCACAATCCCCTCTCTCTCTCTCTCTCTCTCTCTCTCATCAGTATATAAAATTTTCTCTATCTCTCTCTTCGTTTGATAGATTTGAAGGGTTGCGAGGAGAGAGAGGAAAATGGGAGAGATGAAGAGTATGCAAATGGGTGTGATTGGAGCATTGTTTCTCTCAGTTGCATCTTCTGTCTCCATTGTTATTTGCAACAAAGCTTTGATGACCAATCTTGGCTTCCCTTTTGGTATTTACTTTACTCTTTTTGTTACCTTTTCTAAAGATGAATCATTGTGACAACATATATATGTTGTAAATTAATATCTTTATCATAACCGATTATTCGTTTGATAATTGATCGGTTTTCGCTATGGTTTTGTTGCAGCAACGACACTAACAAGTTGGCATTTGATGGTAACATATTGCACACTTCATGTGGCATATAGATTAAATTTCTTTGAGAACAAACCAATAGACACGAAGACTGTTGTTCTCTTTGGCCTCCTCAATGGCATCTCCATCGGTCTTCTCAATCTCAGCCTCGGCTTCAATTCCATCGGCTTCTATCAAGTATATATCGATATATTTTATAATCATCATCATGTAACATTTATATGATTGATCTGTTTGTCCTTAAATAATGGCAGATGACCAAACTTGCTATCATACCATTCACTGTTCTATTGGAAACTCTCTTCCTCAACAAGAAGTTCAGGTGAACCTTTACTTATTTTTTTTAATTATTATTTCGATATGTATAATTTTATACATACATATTTAATATGTCCCTCAAAATAGTGACATGTTTGATTTGCAGCCAGAAGATAAAATTCTCATTGTTTCTACTGTTGGTTGGGGTTGGAATAGCATCAATCACAGATCTTCAGCTCAATTTTGTTGGTTCTGTTCTCTCTCTCCTTGCCATCGCCACAACTTGCGTCGGCCAAATTGTATGCTTTGATTCATACCTTTAATTAATCAATTTATAATGATTTAAAATCCATAATATATAATTAATGACTATTTAAATGTTGTGGTGAAGCTGACAAACACAATCCAGAAGAGACTGAACGTGACATCAACACAACTTCTATACCAATCGGCCCCGTTCCAAGCCGCTATACTATTCGTCTCGGGTCCCTTTGTCGACAAATACCTCACTCGCCTCAATGTCTTTTCTTTCCATTACTCTCCTATCGTCGTGGTATATTTACATCAACATATTCATTTCGTTAATTTATTGCCAATTAGTTTTAAATTAGATTGTTGTGAAAAAAAAGTCAGGCCCATTTTGAACCCGACCTGTTAAAGCATAGCCCGTTTTGAGCCATGTCGTATTATAACATTCTAGCTACATAGAAGAATCTTCTTAAACTTGACCATGATGTAAAATGTTGTATATTTGTAGGGGTTCATAACGCTCTCGTGTTTGATAGCGGTTTCGGTTAACTTCAGCACATTTTTAGTGATCGGAAAGACATCGCCGGTGACGTACCAAGTCTTGGGGCATCTCAAAACGTGTTTGGTGCTCGCATTTGGTTACACTCTCCTCCACGATCCTTTCACTCCTCGTAACATCGCAGGAATCCTCATCGCTGTCCTCGGCATGCTTCTCTACTCCTACTTCTGCTCTGTTGCTTCTAAATCCAAACAAGGCTCCTCCGAATCCGCTTTTCTTGTACGTAATCACACCAACAAAAACAAAACAAAAAAAGAAGATATTGCTGAAAGTTTCTATTTATATGCTTGGTTTGGTTTGGTTTCTATTTACTTATTAATTGGTTTGGTTTCTTTGTTTTTAACAGGGGAAAGACAGGGATACCACGCCGCTTTTGAGCCAAGAAAAAGAGAACCATGAAGCCAAGAAATTAGACAAGCATTCTCCAGTATGATTTACAACATAAAATAAAAAAGTACAATTTACTTTTTTCTTTCTGTTTTGCTTCTATAATTCTGTTTTTTTGTGTTCGTTTCTATTCATTGATAAAGTTTTTGTAATTGAGAAAGAAAAAAAATCTGAAATAGCCAATGGGCCTTTTTCTCTTAATTTTTTTTTCTTTTTCTTTTATATATTTACAGTTACATTCTACATTTATCTGCCTTTTGGATATTACAAGGTAGGTTATACAAGGCAGATGGTTATTATCTAATTAGAAAAAAGGAAGCAAATATTACGATAAAATAATGTTGATATTATTTGTTAAGTGTTTTTAGTATATAAAAAAAAGTTGATGTGTCAATTCCTCGATCAGTTTCAGCATGAATTACAAGTAACAATTGGAAGTGTAATTTAAGATATTTTTTTAGTTGAGGAAATCGATCTCTTCCTAGGAACAAACCGTTGAGGAAATCGATTTCAAACTCTCTACAGTGGTGGACACTCTTACTTAAAAGCAGGAGCTATTGTTACTAACAAGCAGATGGATCGACTTGTTCAATCGAAATCAACATTTCAATTTCTAAAATATATTTAAGATTTTTTTTTTTCCTGTATCTATTTTACTATTTACTGATCTTTTCAAATTTTGATTCATGTATCATACTTATATTATTAAGTGTGGTTTATTATGTTCTTATTTGTTTTCAACTGTAGTTAATTTCTAGATATTTTTCTTATTTGTTTATTGGATCTTCTTCCATCTACAGCATCTACCTAATTACTAGTTGATTTTTAGCTAGTTTGTATATTTTGTGATATTTTCTAATGTCTTATATATATGATATTCATGTGTACGTACTGCATTATCATTACACTCATCATTGTCGTTTTATTTTAAAGTTTTCATTCTTATTTTGTATCAATAAAAATGAATAAAGCCATCGTTCTTGCTATCTTCATGGTCGTCCTCGTACTAGGTATGCTTTACAAATCAAAACATATCAAATATTTTTTCCACACTTCTTCTCTTTTATTCATAGTAATTTTGTTCATCAAATTTTTATTTTATATATAGAAAACTGATGAGATTATGTTTTAAAATATTTTTATTAGGGATGGTGACGAGGGAAACACAAGGAAAAGTGTGCTACAAAAATATAATAACAGAACACGAAAACTGTGAATCTATGGTGTGTGCATCTGAGTGTACTTTAAAGTGGAATGGAACAGGCGAGTGTGTGAGTGAAAAAAATACGATATGCATCTGCACTTATAATTGCGAAAATTGATTTGTCTTTGTTATCCATCAACTATCATTAATTGTGGTAATAAAACAATGGGCTGAATAAAACAATTATATTGCAGTTGTTTATAGTTTTTTATTTATTTGAATGTGAATTCTGACTTAAATTATTTGACATAAACTGCTTCGCAACGTCTAACATATCATAAAACCGCTTTGTTTCTATGTTGGATTCTTCCCTAATATTATCATCAGCAAATGCAGTTGTACTTTCATGAAATGCATCTGTAACCATATCATGAAACCGTTTTGTTTTTATGTTGGGTTCTTCCCTAGTAAATCGATTGTTTTCTTGTAGTGGTGCCCTAATTCATATATGTTGATCATCATCGATATTAATATCAAAATTTGCAAGTAACGATGAATGGATCATGATATCTTAATACAATTTTTAATTAAAATAAATATTAAGCAAAAATATATAACAGAAGAAAACTGTAAAGTTAATGTTGGGAATAATCCCTCAATTATCCCAAAATAATTGATGCGATTATTTAAGTCTAGCCCAAATTAAGAGCCAAGAGAAAATTGTAAGAATGAAGAAAATTCTAGATGTATGGAGACGGAGAAGTAGAATTAATATGAAGAAAAAATAGAATTATGGAGAAGATGAAGCTTTTAGAATTGTCATGATAAATGATTTAATTATGTTTAGGATAAGGTTTAAAGAATATTCTAGAATATGTTAATTAGACATGAATGATGCCTTAGAGATCATTCTAGAATAAGCTAGTATGTAAACCCACCACTAGTATAAATAGGAGTGTTGGGGGCATTTGTATGAATATGATCCATAGAAGAAGAAAGAAGTATATAAGAGTTTGTCCACAAAGTACACTACTATTGTACTAATCCCTTTCCTAATACAAATAATTTGGCTTGTATTCCTAGTTGTTTAATTCCCATCTTAATCACACGAAATAATATTGAGTAATTTTCCTATGGTGTAAATGGTGTTTTACTATCCTACTGATTAAAAAGTCTTTATAATCTCACTATGTATTATATATGTCCACAAACATATTATTTAATTCCCATCTTAATAACACGATGTATTATATATTTTCCTTTGTCTAATTATCTGGACACCGAGGCAAGGTCATGATAGTCCAATAGGGAGTCGGGCATAGTGCTCAACTAGTTTGATCCGGATCTGGGAATCACGGATATTCTTTTTCCGGATCGGATCAGATTTCAGATCGAACTAGATCTTATATCGTATATCGGATACCGGATATTTTGCATAGTCCTAGGTGTATGCAGGCGAGTGTACTTCAAAGTGGAAGTGAAAAAAAAAATCAACCGCGCATGCCCATGCTACGTTGTCGTTTTTGTTTCAACTTCCATGTATTATGTACCCACAAAGAGAATTGGGAAAGAAACTTTCCATAAAAAGAGAATATTAAAACTAGTGGTGATGATGAGATTTGCAAGTTACGAATGACAGGAAAAAAAATTAATAGATGAGAAATAGTCTAGGCCAACAATCCAACTAAATAAAATACATGTGATGATGACTTATTCCTATATATTGGGTATGTTCGTTTGTCGACTGCTAGTGGATGCGGCATGTGGCTAGACGCTGCGACCAGACGCAGTCGTTGTTGTTTGTTTGGCAGCCGTGTGTACGGCTAGTCGTTGCGAGTGATCGCAACAGTTTCAGACGCAACGTTAAATAAATTCAACGTCCAAAAATTTCGAACGTAGATCTCAGTGTCCCGCCGCTACGTTTGACCGCATGTGGTTGCGTCTAGTAAACGAACACCGATTAGCCGCAGCCACAACCTGGTACGACAGACAAACGAACATACCTATTACTACAATATTCAACGATACTGCAAAACGTTTTTTCTACACAGTTTTTCAATCGATTTGAATGCTTTCTTTACAAGATTACTATTTTGTCTTATTTTATTTTCTATATACAGTACATTTTATTTTAATGGGTTTCTACTTTTTTTAGCCATTTTTCTTCTTTTTCAACTCATGTTGAAATCATTGATAAAGTTTTTGTAATTGAGAAAGAAAAAAAATCTGAAATAGCCAATGGGCCTTTTTCTCTTAATTTTTTTTTCTTTTTCTTTTATATATTTACAGTTACATTCTACATTTATCTGCCTTTTGGATATTACAAGGTAGGTTATACAAGGCAGATGGTTATTATCTAATTAGAAAAAAAGAAGCAAATATTACGATTATTTGTTAAGTGTTTTTAGTATATAAAAAAAAAGTTGATGTGTCAATTTCTCGATCAGTTTCAGCATGAATTACAAGTAACCCTCACGAAATCGATTCAATTTAAAATTACAATTGGAAGTGTAATTTAAGATATTATTTTAGTTGAGGAAATCGATCTCTTCCTAGGAACAAACCGTTGAGGAAATCGATTTCAAACTCTCTACAGTGGTGGTCACTCCTACTTAAACCTTTGTAGTGATATTGCTCAAGAGCAGGAGCTATTGTTACTAACAAGTAACCTTTCAGTTTCTAAAATATTTTTAAGATTTTTTTCTTTTTTTTCAGTATCTATTTTACTATTTACTGATCTTTTCAAATTTTGAGTCATGTATCATATATATTTTTAAGTGTGGTTTATTACGTTCTTATTTATTTTCACATGTAGTTAATTTCTAGATATTTTTCTTATTTGCTTATTGGATCTTTTTCCATCTACATCATCTACCTAATTACTAGTTGATTTTTAGCTAGTTTGTAGATTTTGTGATATTTTCTAATGTCTTATATATATGATATTCATGTGTACATATTGCATTATCATTACACTCATTGTCGTTTTATTTTAAAGTTTTCATTCTTATTTTGTATCATTAAAAATGAATAAAGCCATCGTTCTTGCTATCTTCATGGTCGTTCTCGTATTAGGTATGCTTTACAAATCAAAACATATCAAATATTTTATCCACACTTCTTCTCTTTTATTCATAGTAATTTTGTTCATCATTTTTTTATTTTATATATAAAAAACTGATGAGATTATGTTTTAAAATATTTTTATTAGGGATGGTGACGAGGGAAACACAAGGAAAAGTGTGCTACAAAAATATAATAACAGAACACGAAAACTGTGAATCTATGGTGTGTGCATCTGAGTGTACTTTAAAGTGGAATGGAACAGGCGAGTGTATGAGTGTAGAAAACACGATCTGCATCTGCACTTATAATTGTGAAAATTGATTTGTCTTTGTTATCCATCAACTATCTCATTAATTGTGGTAATAAAAAAATGGGTTGAATAAAACAATTATATTGCAGTCATTTATAGTTTTTATTTATTTGAATGTGAATTCTCACTTAAATTATTTGACATAAACTGATTCGCAGCGTTTAACATATCATAAACCCACTTTGTTTCTATGTTGGATTCTTCCCTAGTATTATCATCAACAAATGCAGTTGTACTTTTATGAAATGCATATGTAACCATATCATGAAACCGCTTTGTTTCTATGTTGGGTTATTCCCTTGCAAATCGATTATTTTCTTATAGTAGTGCCCTAATTCATATGTGTTGATCATCATCGATATTAATACTAAAATTTGCAAGTAGCGATGAATGGATCATGATATTTTAATACAATTTTTATAATTTTAATTGAAATAAATATTAAACAAAAATATATAACAAAAGAAAAATATAAAGTTAATGTTGGGAATAATCCCTCAACTATCCCAAAATAATTGATGGGATTATTTAAGTCTAGCCTAAATTAAGAGCCAAGAGAAAAGTGTAAGAATGAAGAAAACTCTAGAAGTATGGAGAAGGAGAAGTAGAACTAATATGAAGAAAAAATAGAATTATGGAGAAGAAGAAGCTTCTAGAATTATCATGATAAATGGTTTAATTATGTTTAAGATAAGGTTTATAGAATATTCTTGAATATGTTAAGACATGAATGATGCTCAAAGATCATTCTAGAATAAGCTAGTATGTAAAAACAAGTATATAAGAGTTTGTCGGAAAACGATCTATTTCCCCACGAACTATATATGATCATATTTCTCCAGATCCCCACCGAACTATGATTTATGTATATCTCCCTACAAAATGAAAGTTAAAGATCTAAATCTCCCCCTCCCCCCAAAGTTCGAGGTTTAAATCCCCACAGATGTCGGTTTCCACGGTTTGTGAGCTAAACCCAAACCTAAACCATTAAACCCCTAAACCAAAAAAAAAAAAAAACCGATCTAAAACCTATGCAATCCGACCCGACTTAAAACCCGACATGTATCTTCATAACCTAAAAATCCTTCGATTTTCAGAACTCCCAAATCGAAAATTGAAAAATCTAAGAACCCTAGAATCAATTTTACAAATTCGTCCAAGCAGCGATGTCTGGTGCTTCAAGTAATGTCTCTAGAGGTTTTAGTGGATCAGTTCGTTTAAGAAGTGGAAGAATTGTGGGTGTTCCTAAGAGGTGTTGGTGTGGTGAACAAATCTTGGGATTGATATCGAAATCCGAGCACAATCCTTACCAGCGGTACTACCGGTGTGCTTATACTGTCTCAAAGAAGGTAATCTCAATGCTTTTATGATTTGTGAGATGTTGCTTTGAATCGTAAGTAGTTGGTTCTTATAGTTGCCGTTGGTGAATTATAGCTTGTGAATGATCCTCACATCTTCAAATGGGTTGACGAGGCACTGTTAGATGAGACTGTGACATTGCAATCGAGACTTGAGCAAGAGATGAAACATGTTGCAAGAAATGAGGTGGTTTATGAGAAGATGGTGTTAGAGGGGGGATTAGCACCCCCTGGTTTAACTCGGTTCGAACCGAGATCGGTTCGATCAAGACCGGTTTACGATGGTTCGGATCGAAGACAAGTCGGCCCGAAAACGACGGGCCGAGCTCGAAATCTTACTGAAAGCCCATCTCGGCTACCGATCTAGGCCCATCACAAGCCCGGTTCATTACAACAGATGAAACCGGAATATTTCCCTTTTCCCACCGATCTCGAAAAAGGAAATATTCTCTTTGGTCGACTCTTCGAGATATCAGGAATTTATCCTTATCTCGGCGAGAAAACCGGAAGATTTCCTTTTCCTAATCGAACTCGGAAAAGGAGAAATCCTCCTTTCAACCGCCTCAAAGACATTATAAATAAGGAGGCCATCGCCTCATTCTAAGGATGGAGAACGTCCGCAGAGACAAAGAATAGAGAGAGAGCTCATTACCGATCTCGAACCCCTTCTTGTCTTTGCCTTTTTACTTAAACTCTGTTGTAACGCCGACTTAGATCAATAAACGAGATTCCGACTAAAAGTACTGTTTTACCCCTTTTGTGTGATTTACGGATCAACAGATGGTGTTTGAGAAAGTGCAAATGAAGCTCGAAAATGACATATTTGATAGGATTGAAGACGTGTTAGTTGAAGCAAAATCTGGTATGAACAAGATGATGTTGCTAGTGGTAATTGGTTGTATGATCGTGGTTGGGATTATGGCACTAGTAGGTTGAAGAAAATGGTGATTTCAGAATGAAAAACATGGTGATTGTTGTGTCTTTTTTCAGTTTTTTTTAGTCTTTATTTTCAGATTATGTGACTAGTAGGTTGTATGTGTGTGCTTTTGTCTTCAATTTCTACTTTTGTCTTGAAGAACACGGTGATTGTTGGATTGAAAAACATGGTGATTGTTGGATTTTTGTGATCTTCAACTTCTACTTTTGTCTTAACTTATCTTGTCTCAATTTTTTAACTTGTTTAAACAAAAGTAAAGACAACAAGCTCATATTCTAAAGTCACAAAACATCATCCAAATGGTTACAACTTGTTTAAACAAAAGCTTAAATCCGACAATCTCATTGAGATACACAAAAACTGACACCAAAAATATTTAAAAACTGACCCAAAAACAGACCCACCACCATCTAAAGCTTGAAAAACATTCTCATCTTCCTCATTCTTCCCACGTTATCCATGGGAAGAGTTTACTTTGAGTAGCTTGTGAGGATTGAGAAGCTTGACTTTGTTGCCATTGAGAAATAGGTTGAGAAGCCTACGATTCACCTTGAGAGGAGCAGCAGCTTGAGAAGGAGCAGCAGGTTGAGAAGGAGCTCGAGAAGGAGCATCAGCTTGAGAAAGAGCTTGAGAAGGAGCATCTGCTTGAGAAGGTTTTTTGTGAAACCTAGAGTTGTGATCGGCTGTACCACATATGCCACAATGCATTATTCTCTTCTTCACTTTTTCTTGCTTCTTTGTTGGAGACTCGTTAACACATTTCTTCGTCTTTTTACTAACCTTAGTGATCTTCTTCCTCCCAGGTTGTAGCGGCTCAGGCGTAATGTTTACATTAGGAGCATCTGTTGAAGGCCAAAACGGAGCACCTCTCACTGGAACAAGTTCCTCTTCCACATTGATGTACGGAACCAATGATATACGAAGTCTTCAAGGACTTTCTTCATGTGAATAATCACTCCATAAGCATGCTCACAAGGGATGCCACATATCTGAAACTTTAAGCAGCTGCAAGTCCTCTTCTCCAAGTTCACACGGTAAGAACAACCACTCAGCCTTGCTTCATAGTCACCATTTGTGATTCTAGTCACTTTGCACTCATCAGCTTTCTTCTTCTCAGCTGCTAGAAACTCCATAACATATGGCGTACAAATCCCTGAAACACAAGCACAAAAACCAGAAAATAAAACACTAAAACCAGAAACACTAAAACACTAGCAAGTTTTTTTTGTCAACCCAACAACACATTAAAACATACTTTTGTGTTCATGAGATATAGCATATCTCTTGGCAATACGTGCCATAGCAAGTCTTCTGACCATCTCTAGCATCGACACAAATGGCTTCTCCCTTGCCTTTCTAATTGTGTTGTTGAAAAACTCAGTGGAGTTGTTTTTCACATCTTCACAGTAATTTCCCAGCTTCTGGAATGCTCTTACCCAGCTCTTAGGTTTTGTCTTCTGAACATCATTATAGACGCCACTGTCATAGCAGCGAATCCTATCCAAGCGTTGTTCATACTCTGTGTTATTGTAGCTCAAAGCCAAACTCCATATCAATGGCTTCATGTCTTTTTTACTTCCATGATTTTTTTTTAGGTTAGCATAGATGTGCCTAACACACATTATATGCTCTATATTTGGTAACTCTAATTGGACAGCTGTAATCAAGCCATGAAACACAAACACAAGCACACACACAAACAAGTTAAAGTAAAACAAAACACAATAAACCCGAAACCATAATAGAAAACACAAACACAATAAACCCGAAAACATTACCTTTTGCCTATCCGAGATCATGATAAAACCATCACCATCATTCAAACCTAAGTCATCCTTTAACTTCTTCACAACCCAGCACCAGTTATCCGTATTTTCCACTTGAACAACACCCCCATGCTATTGGATATATACGATTATATGTATCTCTTCCTAAAGCAACCCATAATTGTCCCTTCATCTTGTGTTTAAGGAAGGTGTCATCAACTCCTATCAATGGCCTACATGTCTCTTTCCAAGTTGTTTTGATGGCATTAAAACACACGTAGAACCTGTTAAACTCCTCTTTACCTTCAGTATTTCTCAATGTATCAATCACCGTTGTCGACTCCTTGTTTGAGTCAATTAACTCAGCCGCATAATCTCTTAAACGGGCAAATTGATGATCATATTCACATTCAACCCACCTCAATGTTTTCTTCCTAGCAGCCTGACATTGAGACCTAGACACGGTGATTCCCCGAACATCCTACACCTTCATGATCACCACCAACACACTTAAATGCTATCTTATCTCTATCATACCTGTGTTGCTTCACATTTTGCTATGTTCTCAATGCATAGTCGAGAACACACTCCTTGAAAGCCACGCCATTGAAGAATGGTTGGTGCTTGTACAATCTCCCTTCACCACGTCTGATGTGGGTCTTCTCTCTCGGCATCTTCTGAGATTTTTCTCCCTCGTCATCGCTCTCAAGCATCAGGTCGTGGTGGATCGAAGGCTCATCGACAAATTCCGACACCAACTGCTTGATTTCGAACTCATCTCTATCCACTGCTTCTTCATCGAAGTCATCTTCGCCAAAATCTCGAATGACTAGAGTCATTGATGTCGAGCACGACTTCAATCTTCTCTCTTGGCGATGCTTTCGTTTTTTTTCTTCTAGGGTTCTAAGAATGGGGATTTTCGATTTGGGGATTTATGATTTAGGGTTTGTAATTTTCGGGTTTTTGTTTTCTCGAGTGTGTAAGTAAATTGGGTCTAATCTGTGGTTTAATAACCTTAATCCGGTCGTAATCGGATCGTAATTGGTTAATTGTCAGGTTTTAGATGGTTAACCACAATTATAAAACAGTAAACCGTTTTAAACTGAGTTGTATGGGAATTTTAGTTTTGAACTTTTGTTCTGTGAGGATTTAAGCCTCGAACTTTGGAGGGGGGGGGGGATTTAGATATTTAACTTTCATTTTGTGGAGAAATATACAGAGGTCATACTTCGGTGGGGATCTAGAAGGATATGGTCATAGTTCGTGGGGAAATAGATCGTTTTCCCGAGTTTGTCCACAAAGTACGAAGAATTTGGCTTGTATTCCTAGTTATCTAATTCTCATCTTAATCACACGAAAGAATATTGGGTAATTTTTCTAACAGTTAATGGTATACTAGATTTTTGCCCGTGCGCCCGCACGAGAATTTATATTTTATTTTATGAAACTTTGTAATATAATTTGTGTTTAATTTTGTGTTTAGATATAATTTGTTTTTGTAGATTTAATTTTTGTAATATGAGACACATATTTATTTTGTGTTTAGATATAATTTGTTTTGTAGATTTAATTTTCGTAATATGAGACAATTTTATTTTGTGTTCAGATATAATTTGTTTTTGTAGATTTAATTTTTGTAATATGCGACACATATTTATTTTGTGTGTTAGATATAAACGGGAGTTCATACTGTTGAGGAGAACTCCAACGTTGTTCATAATAGTAGACAAACCTCATTTTATTTCTTACATGTATTCATGTCAATTAAAAAAATCTTAATTCACACCAATAATAAGCAATGTATTATGCAACCATATAGAGTAATTTGGTTTATTGAAAGAAATTTTTGTGATAGTATCCGAAGAAATGAGACTCTCTCATGGATTATCTTATATGTTGTCTTTTGTATACAACAACAATTCAATTCCATCCATTTGAATAAGAATCTTCCGAGTCTCAATTTTGGCCACCTATCAAAAAGGAAAAACATTATATTATTAATAATCAATCAAAAAGGAGAAACATTATATTATTAATAATCAATAAGAGATGAATATAATTATGCCTTGATGGAAATCGTATGAGGAAACATGATTGATCACTAAATAAGCCAATTAAATACTTTTTGAAATCTCGAAAAACATTAGAACTACTGTGAAATTTTACAAACAATCCAAACACTCAAAACCTCCCATTAAAACTCTCAAAATCGATGAACGACCAGAACCAATTAGCTAAAGAGACGATCAAAAACAAATAATAAACTTTTGCAGAAGAAGAGAATATCCACAGACAAAACTTGATCCATCTAAAAAGATCAGAATGTTAGCTTCAAAATAAAGAAAGAAATGTGAGATTAACATTGGTGCAATGTATATATTTATAAGTAGGGAAACGTATATGAGAAAAATTAGGTTTATCTATTTTAAAAATAAAATCAATATCTTAATTGATTAAATGCAGATTTTATATCCAAATTACTGTTACGAATTTATTGTTCAAATAGTTCTAAATTTTCAAAATTAGTAGCGACAAAATTAATGACAACGAATTAGGAAACAAAATAGTTTAATAAGGATATATTTTATTCTTGGCCAGCCAATAATTGTTTTAAAACAATTTGCGTCCATTTGTTTAGGTAGTAATCAAAACTAACCAAATTTGATTAAATTTTGAAATAAATGCTAATAATTAAAAAAAAAAATCATGTAATTACTTTTTTTTTGTGTTCCAAAATATTAGGCTAAAAAAAATATATATTCAAATTCTTTATTTGGTGAGCTAAATGTTAATTGCTATGTATAATTTTAAATCATAACTATATCGATTAAGGAGTTGTTTTAGGCTGAAAATTAGAAAACAATGGATTAGAAGATATTGAATGCATCATATACGATATGATAGAAATTGTTGAAGAGGAAAAATCGGAAAGAAAGATGAGGAACCAAATATAATTAATTTTAAAAAAAATTCTGTTTGGCAACAGGAATAAAAAGAATCCGTGCCCCTGTAAAAAGTTTCTATAATTTATAAGTTATATTACAAAATTTTAAGAAAAAATATATAATATCTTGGAGGTTAATTTTTTTACTATGTTAATTTTGAAATTATGGATTAATATGTCAATTTATTAGGTGCACAATAAAAAAGTTAAGATATGGTTTGAAATGTTTTTGGGAAGCAGCTATTCAAATACTTCCCGAATTATATGATACTAATTGGCGTTATTAATTAACTACTTTCCCAAGAAAATGATTATGTGAGTTAATAATTTATTCTCATACATCAATTACGTTTATGCAAATAAAGATTTGCCGCTGGTAAATTCTATTTATCAGGGATTTATATTCAGAATATGAAATTATTATGATTTTTAATAGCTTAATAGGATTTGAAAATATTTGAAATTATTAGTATAGAGATGTCGTTCTTTTGGTGCTAATTACCATGGTGGCATGGTTTGATAATATTTACACTTCGAATTTAATTTTAAAATAACAATTCCTAGAATTATGTGATTCCTAAAATATTAATCATTTTATATATGTAAATAAAAAATGTTGAATATGTATTAGTAACTGAATGTTGTCCATTTGCATGATCGAATTTATGGTTGTGCAAATCTAACTAATAATATATTCATTTTTCAGTTTGAAAAATATTCAATTATAAATCTGAGTGTATTAATAAGATTTGAATTTAAAAGTAAACATATTTTGTTATTAATTCTGAATATTGTGTTTGTAAATGTTGATAAAATCTCAGAAATCTACGTTAAATTCAAAGTTTAAGATTATCTTTCAATGAAAATTGTTAATTTTGAATTTGTATCGTTTTTGTAAAATAATTATTAAAATATTTAGCATAATATAAATTCTAAAATTCAAAATAAGTAATATTATTTTCGTCACAAAATAATTAAAAACATTATTTTGTAATAATTAATTTATATTAATATATTTAATTTATAGTTTTAAATATTTAATTTAATTTTTGGCATAATCTGGATTTTTCTAATTACAAATTAAAATTAATATATATATATATATAATCGGATTAATTAATTAAACTACTCTTTAATTGAACCAAATATAATTATTTTGTAATTTAACCAAAAATATATGTTTGGCAATAGGAATAAAAAGAAGGGATATTAGTTATCTAGAATACGAATAGAATAAATTATATTTTTCTCAGTTTGGATACAAATGTTATCCTGTTTTAATAGTATAGATGTAGGAGTGGGAACGGATCATATACCCCATAATTTCAAGAATATACCCCATAATTTCAAGATATGATTTTTACGATATTTGGATTCATATATGTTGCATCCGAAAAATTATTAATTGAATCGGGATCCACCAATACCCAATGATAACCAGATCTGCCAAAATAGCTAAAAATAACTAAATTAATATTATTAAATTATTAAAAAATATTAAATAAAAAATAAAATTAAACAGAAGTATCATAAAAAACAATTTAACTTGAATTTTAAATACATTTTAGAAAATATTTTTTAATGGATATACAAAACAATACTGAATTTCTTATAAAGAAATTAAAAATTTGGTGATATTTTAAGGTATTTTTATTTATTATATGAATATAATATATATATATATATATATATTAAGAAAATTATATATCAACGCGGATATGATTCTGTCTTTCGTCGATTTTGTTTCCGGGGATATCTAATTGTTTTGCCGACTTTGTTTCGAGAAAAATTTAGACTCTTGTCGGCTTTGTGTAACACCGTGCTTTATAATTTTGATAAAATCTACTAGATGACAAAAAAGTGGACCGATCGAATCCGGATATCCTGATTTTAAATCTAATTATCCGGATCCCTAGGCAAGGGCATGATTGCCCAATAGGGGAGTTGGGCAAAGTGACGGATATTCTTTTTCGGATTGGATCAAATTTCGGATCAAAGTAGATCTTAGCCATGTGAGAGACTGATCGTATACATGCCGCTAATAATTTTATCATATAACTTGTTCAAAATATAGAAATATATTCAAGTTTAGTACTATACTAGATAAGTACCCGCATATATGCGGGTTTATAAATTAATATTTTATAACCCGTGAAAAAATATTAAACACGAAAAATATAAAACAAAATTAGATCACCCGTGAAAATATATAATACATAAATTTAGAAACAAAGTTTAAGATAAAATAAATATATACCTTGAAAGAAAAATTTGGTGAAAAGCTGCAATAAAAAGTTTTGGATACGATTATTGAAATTTTAATTTTTTGGTGTATAACTGATATACTACCAAATTATGGTTTATATAGAAGTGAACAATTAAAATTATTTTCCTTTTATGATTAATTTCCTTTACCTAAATAGAAAAACTAAAGAATGTTTTTTTTCTTCTTTTTCTATTAATTTTTAAAAATTTAATTTTTTTAGTAACTTTATATTTTAAGATTATGAATCGGTTATTAAATTTTCAGAATTTATAAGTTTTTTTTATTAATCGATTTTAAATTTTTCCAACTTTGATTTTTAGGATCAATTTACATTTTTTATTTTTCCTTTATTATTATTTTAAGTATCCTTTTTTATATAGATTTTTTTTAAGAAATATTATAGTTTAGTTTAAGAAATATTATAGTTTAGTTTAACATTTTTTAATATTTACTTTAATTCATTTTTACTAAGATTGCCTTTTTCTAAGTTAAACATTTTTTAATATTTACTTAATTTCTTTTTTTACTTTGTTATTTAAATTGACACATGTCAAGATCTAAACTAACAACCGTGACAAATGTCACAATCTCGTGAGTTATAATTTGGCCTACGTGTCGCGCTCACGTTGAGGGATCCTGCTTTATATAATAAGATATACAACATGTGAATCTGTAATAGATAATTTAGCATCCCATATTTAAAACGAGTACAAGTATCGAACCATAATTTGAGGGCTGCGGGAGTTGACTACGACTAGTAAAATGAAAGAAGCTTCTTACCTATGAAGTCACGAAATTATGTTGTACGTTAATTTCAGAAAGGAACACAGAAGACGAGCTTGAGGGTCATATAATCTGTTTTGATTTTACAAGTGAGAGGTTTGGGACGCTTATGCGTCTGCCGTTTAACGCTGGGGTTTATGACTATGTGACTTTATCATGTGTTAGAGAAGAGAAGCTTGCGGTTTTACTTACGCACAATGAAGTAGGTCCAGAGGAGCTTGAGATCTGGATTAGTACTAAGATTGAGGCGGAAAAGGTGTCGTGGAGCAAGTTCTTGAAAAGGGATACGGGACCTTACCCCCTAATTACATTTGACAGTTTATTCATTGACGAGGAAAAGAAAGTCGCTATGGGTTTTGAAGAAGGCTATAGCAAAACATTTAACATCATTGGAGAGGCTGGATACTTTAGAGAGTTGTCTCTTGGAGAACGTCCAGACAGAAGCTACATGGCACATGCCTGCTCTTAAGTTCCAAGCTTAGTTCGAATCAAGCAACCTGCTGCAGGAGGCAAAAGGAAACAACAAAGCGGAAGGCAGAAGGAGAAAAAAAGCGAGATGATTAGTCTCAGTTTACAAAGCCTAATTCTTTTTATTCTCTCATTTATTTACTCTTCTTCACTTTGAACAAGATTACTTTGTTTCTATGGCGTGTGTTTACAAAGCCTAATATGCAGCGTGTCTTTCTTAAGATGTGATAATGTTATGTTTTGGTGTTTTCTTTCTTAAGATGTCGTCGTAATGGTGATGATCATGAATCATGATATGATGAAACAGCTTCCTCCGATAGGCTTCTTAAAAACGAAACAGAGCTTCTTTTTTTTCAGATCTAAGCACATTACATCAATCTTGAGCTTTAGGGATTCTGTTGTAACAGGAAGCTATACATATTTGTTGATCACATTTTGGCCTCTCTATTCTTCTTGGTCTCTCCTCTTTACTGCTGTTGAGCTTCGTTCGGCAATGTCTGAGGTCTCTGCTTGAATACATGTTTCCTGCACCGCTCAAAGATACTGTCGTAGATCAAATCAAACTCCACACCTGCTCGCTCTCGGTTCACAACGAACAGCATATGATCCGCCTCCACAATTTTGTAGTACCTGATACATTCAAGAAAACCCGGGAAGACTCTTATCTTCACTGACTCTTCAAGAGACTTATCATCCAACCAAAAATGTAATGGTTATAGCGAGAAGAAGACTAACCAAATGCCCGGTTTGAGCGGGAGACAATCTGAGTCACTACGAACAATGAGATTAGAATGTTCAACGGGAATTCGTGGGTGAGTCATGGATATAGTGTCCAGTCCTCCATCATTGTCCTGCCAATCTTCATCTCTGCAAATACTCGATTTAGACAGAGATTTTTATATCGTATAGTGTAGCTTTAAGTGGTTATACAAAGTCCAAATAAATTTTACCTGTAACCCTTATAAGGCAGAGGGATGTCACGAGGAAAACGCCACTGACGGATGAAAAGCAGAGGATGAATTCCCATCACACCTGAAGGAACGGTCATCATCTCAAGAGGTTTTCTAGTACGCTTAGTCGTGTAGCTGAAGTAAAACGTGTTTGGGAAAGTCTGGAGACGAGCATTGAGCTTCATCGATCCTTGGTTTGATAGGTCAGGCAGGACCCAGTCTCCAGATGATATTGTATTAAGAGCAATAATTATGTACAACATTTTTATAATTATGGACCCACAAAGAGAATTGGAAAAGAAAATAAAAAGAGAATATTAAAACTAGTGGTGATGATGAGACTTGCAAGTTACGAATGACATGAAAAAAAATTAATAGATGAGAAAATAAAAATTAATATGAAAACCATATGGTTTGTCGGCTGCTAGTGGATGCGGCATGTGGCCAGACGCTGCGACCATACGCAGTTGTTGTTGTTTGTTTGGCAGCTGTATGCGCGTCTAGTCCTCGCAACAGTTTCAGACGTAACGTTAAATAAATTCAGAATCCAAAAACTAGTGGTGATGATGAGACTTGCAAGCTAGGAATGACATGAAAAACATTTTAATAAATGAGATATAGTCTTAATCAATAGGCCAACTAGTTTGCAACAGCCAACAATCCAACTAAACAAAATACATGTGATGATGACTTATTCCTACATATTACTATAATATTCAACGATACTGCGATACGTTTCTATACAGTTTCTCAATCAATTTGAATGCTTCCTTTTCAAGATTATTATTTTGTCTTATTTTATTTTATATATACAGTACCTTATATTTTAATGGGTTTCAACTTTCTTTAGCCATTTTCTTTCCTTCTCAACTCATTTTGAAATCATTAATTTAGGATTAGGAACTTACAAAAGTAAAGTAAAAATATGGTTTTCAGTTTAGTACATGTAGTCTCTATATGTGAATGAAATTAGTCTCTCTCAAAAGTTTTATTATGTCGTCGTGATCTCTTTATTTTTATTTTCTTCACAAAATCTACCCAAAATTTAACATTTTTTAGCCACGTATCTACATCCCTGAACTTTGTTGAAAACTATTCTTAAACACAATTACAATTAATGTCCATTTTCTGGTTTACACGATCCTAATAGGCTAATAAGCAATAACCTTTTCTTAGCTTGTTTCTAATCTATTTCCAAATTCCAACTTGCTATGATATCTCTGAAATCAAGACAATGATAATATACTTAAGATATTTTATTCTTTTGAGAATTTTGCGCCCACATCTTCCCTTTACAAGACTGGCAATTTCCTAATTGCATTAGGGAAATATTCCTTGTAATTTTATTCTTATCAAATTAATAATTTATATATTTTCCAAAGAAGAGTTAAATTACATGGTTTGGGCCTCGCCTTAGGAGATATACGGACCTCGGGCCCAGAATCTCCTAGTCATCAAAATAATAATAATAATAATAATAATAATATTAATTTCTATCTCATTAAATTTTCCAATATCTTCAAGAGTCATTTTCTTTTATAATTTACCTTTAGATAATATCACTAAATTGTGTTCTAAAAGTGTTTTCGTATATTTTTACTTTTCATACATGATCCGCGTGAAATCATAACAGCCGTAGCTTAATATAAATTTTACGGACATATTTTATTTTTTTCATATGTCTATCCATGTGAAAGTAAAGTGAAGTTTTACCTTGTATCTTGCTTTTCCGTAGAATTTTTCCCTTTTTCTGATTGGTGGAAAATAAACAGAACACAACAAAATAATATTTTTTCCACTTCCCTTCCCTCTAAAACTATATAGGGATGGAATTATTATCCGAGATCTGTTCTGATCAGCTCCAAAAATCTGGATATCCGAGGGGGTCGGATCCGAATCCGGACAGTTAAATTATAAGGTCTGGATATCCAGATATATCCTTTAAATATATTTAAAATATATATTTTATTGAGATTTTTATATATATATATATAATTTAAATAAAAAAAAAATATTTTTATAAAAAAAAAATTTCATCATTTTGGGCCACAACAAACCAGCCCAATAGCCAAATACCCCCACACATGGAGGGCAGGTGGAGTCGAACTCGACACCGGTAAGATAGCAGCAGAAGTGTGGCAACCACTGATCCACTTAATCCTTCTTATATTTTTTATAATAACATATTTTCTTTTACAAAATATTATATAAAAGTTTAATTTTATCATTATTTTAATTTTTAAAAAAAAAAATTTACAAATCTAGATACAAATATCCGGATATCTGAAGTCCGGAAACCCCATATACGGATCCGGATATCCCAAAATTTCCCAAAATTTCTTCCGAATATCCAATCCATTCCCCACCCCTATCAACCAATCAGACCCAAAATATGAAAAATATGATCATGTTTGACAAACCAAAAAAACACAATGAAATGCCCCACAAATATCACATACTCGACAATCTAAAATATTATTCAATCATCATCGCCTTAACTTCGCCGCACATTTTTCGCATTATATTGCACTGTATCACTGTATGTGTCCTCTATATGTGCACTTCACAATTTACATACAACTTTCGTTTAATAATTTTAGTTTAATAGTGGTATTTTGATCATTTTTTCATATATAAGGTTGTTTTCAAACTCGGATCTAACAAAACTGAAATCATACTATGGTGAGTAAAGTATGTTATTTGTGATTTTTAGATTTTGATTAACACTTTATTATGCCGAAGAACAAAATTGTGATGGGAAATGGGAATAACCAGTCCAGACGCTTGTGGTCAAGTGGTAGGGGACGGGTTTTGGACTCAAACACGTATGCAAAACTAACACACAATTGTTCAGGACAATCACACAGATATGTGTCCTTGCTTTCGACCCATTTAAATACCCGGGTGGATTGTCCTTCTTCCAGGGGATTAATCTGGACATCTCCATAAACTTGGGATCTATCCCTAAGTTATCAAAAAAAAAAAGGAATAACCAAAATTGGTTGATTTGATGCGCTATTATCTTCTTCTTTTTTTAACAGCATTTCATTTAAGAAATCAAATGTCGATTACAGAGAGGAACTCACGAATAGCATATTTAGCGAGAGAATCGACCACCAGATTGGTCGATCTCGACACAAAATTGAAAGAAATTGAAGGAGGACGCTAGGCACTTGATGTCGTGGAGGACACTATAGATCTCATCGATTTGATCTCTGATACAAGGATTTTGTAATCCTTTAGAGGTATCAATACCCTCTTATCGATGTAATATAAGAGGTTATCGAATCCAATTGGGATTATTCTAATCACTAAGCATGCAAGGTTCTTAAGGCAAGTCAAGCTAAACGATTGTGGTTTTGCGATTAAGAGTCTAAATTAAGCAAGTAAACAACGAAACAAGATATAATCCAAATAATAAAAGCGGAACAAGAGATAAGGTTATTGATATAGGTTGATCTAAATCCAATTAGCGGTGTTCAATTACTCAAGAAGCTAATCCCTAGGCAATAGATCTCTAATCTAGATTAGTTCTCTTTCAAGCAACTAATCTCTATGCTAATTATCAAACCCATTAGCAAATCATCATTTGTGGATTATCAATTAGCAAGCATTAAGAATTATAACAAGATCAACCAAAGAAATGCCCTAAACAACTAATGTCTTAGGTTAGGAACATAAATCTCTTGTCTAGTTTGGTCTTGGCATTTCATCAAACACTTGGTGTTCATGAAATGCCCAATGATCTAGACCCACTCTTTCAAGCTAGATCTAGCATTAGGGACTCTAGACAAGAAGGAATATAAGATAATCTAATCCTAAACACCACTAATCAAACCTTAGATCTTCCTAATCAACCTCATCCCAAGATCCTAAAGACTACTCACTAATCATCATGGGTCTAACAAATCCTAGGAAAGAAGTGTTAAAACTCATGATCAAGATGATTGAATGATTAGAAAGTAGAAGAAAGATGGATCAAATCAAGAAAACAATACTCAAATTAAAAGGATCAATCTCTTACAAATCACTCTTAGAGAGGGTTTTTGCTAGAAAAAGACTTAGCCCTCTAAAATTAGGTTTTTGGGCTTAAATACTAAACAGTAACGAACCGGGTCAACCCGGAACAAACCGGGTTTTGACCCGGTTAAAATGGGCAAAAAGAGGTTGGTATCGATCGATACCCTCGGTATCGATCGATACCTATGATATCGGGCCTGTTCTTCCAGGGGTACCGAGGTCACTCCTCGGTACCGTTGCTCCGTATTAGGGGCCGATTCCCCCGGGACTCTCCTGTGGCAATGCCGAGCTGTGACACCGAGCAGGAGCATCGGTGTGATCTCCTGAAGCTTTTGGTATCGATCGATACCGAGGGGTATCGATCGATACTGGGTGTTTTTGGCTTTGGTCTTCGGTCGATACCGAGGACACACCTCGGTACCGTTGCTCGGTGTTAAGGCTTTTTCCCCCGGGTCTCCCTGTGGCCGTACCGAGCTGTGATACCGAGCAGGAGCATCGGTATTGCCTCTCGGTATCGATCGATACTCGGCGGTGATACATCGGGTATCGATCGATGCTGGGTGTCGAGCTGGCTTTTTCCTGAAAACACATCCGAAACATGCACGGACTCTCTAGGACCTAATGCAGACACACTAGACTCCTAAAATGACCTAAATGCTAAAGAAGTATCATGAATTACATGTAAATGGACCTAAACCTATATGAAACGCATGCTAGAATGATGCAAAATGTGATGATATCAATCTCCGAACCTGATAGCTCGAATGAGCGTTAGAGAATCTGAGTTCATGCACAGAATTGCCCAATTGAAGAAGATTGCTTGTTGTAGAGTTTCTCGGATTGCGATTGCCTCTGCCGCAAGAGGTGAGCTCACAAAAGGTTCAGCCCTAGAATTTTCCATAATAATTTGTTGGTTTTGATCTTTGAAAATCCATCTGAAACCTGCAGATTTTGGATCTGATCTCCAAGCAGCATCTGAAAAGCAAGTGATGAGATTCTGAATTAGAGCTTTTGGCTGCTGAGAGAAACGATGTATCGGCGTGGTGGGTTTAGGCAGTTGTGCACAGTGTCATTCTCGAGCATCAGAAAGGGCTTTGGATATGGATTCCTCCGAGGAGAAAACTCTGTTCTCGAAAATCAGTTGGTTCCTTGCAGACCAAATTGCCCAGCAGATCAAGGGGAGAAGAGATCCGGTTATGATTCCCGTAGGAGGTAGGCAAACCCATTTCTTGGACTCTCGAAATATTGATTCAAGGTTGTGTATAGTACTTGAGTCAATTGGTAGAAGAAATTGTGATATTTGCCAAATTGTCTTCGCAAAATCGCAATGGAGAAACATATGTTCTAAAGATTCAAGTTCTCCACAGCGAATACAAGTCGCATTTGCATCCACACCACGGCCCAACAGGTTTTCCCCGGTTGCTAAGGCACCTTTGGCAATCTTCCAAAGAAATAACTTTAGCTTTGGGTAGCAAAATCATGCCCAGATATCGGAAATCCAGTTAAAATTTGCTGGAGTTTCAGAACCAGAAAATCCATGAGCTTTTGCTGCATAGACTGTGTGATTGAAGGTATAGTCAAGATCTATTGGAGCTTAAGTATTAGCTCAAGCTAAGAGAAGCTCAAGCGTGAAAGCTTCAAGAGAAGTTTATACTTAGCATGTAAATGCTATAGTATATAATCCACTAGTCTATGTGTCCCTCTCTGATTGGTCACACATGTGAGGTTTGTTCACTTGTGAGGTGTTGTTGACCAACTCAATTAAAACACCGAGTCTCATCCTCTTCTTCATTGTAAGGTTGACTGAAGTTTGTTCAGGTCACAGAGAGAGAGAGAGGAGAGAGAATAGTGAGAGATCGAGAGAGATACTTTCACAAGGGCTTTTAGCCGGAGATTAGTGGATTCCGGAGGAGTTTCTCCGGTGAGACGTAGGGTGCTGGTTAACGCCCCGAACTCGTTAATCTCGACGTGTTATTCCTTTTCTGCTTTCTTTTACTTTTTCTCTAAGAGTGATTCAACCTCAATCGCAAGTCAAGGCGAGCTAATCAGGAGTTAA
Source organism: Eutrema yunnanense (assembly GCA_002933935.1). Taxonomy (NCBI): domain Eukaryota; kingdom Viridiplantae; phylum Streptophyta; class Magnoliopsida; order Brassicales; family Brassicaceae; genus Eutrema; species Eutrema yunnanense. The sequence continues at coordinate 69,659 of PKML01073652.1, forward strand.
TTCGAACAAATTGGTATCAGAGCGCCAGGTTCTGGTGCAGATCGAGTCGTTTCCAAGATGATGAATCTTTCGCGAGTTGATATCGCGATGTTCGACGTATCGGGCGATTTCGGGATTTGGAAGAAGCGTATGCTTGCGAACCTCACGGTTCAAGGTTTAAAGGATGTTCTAAAAGAGAAGATGCAAGTCTCAGCATCTAAAGAAGAAGATCCAACAGATCCCGAAGCGACAAAGAAGAAAGAACAAGACGAAGCTTCAAGATTGGAGCGAGATGAAAAAGCGTTAAACATGATCTTCATGTGTGTTGGAGATCACGTCCTAAGGAAGCTGGACAAATGCTCCACAGCTGCTCAAGCTTGGGAAACTCTCGACAGATTGTATATGGTAAAGATTTTACCTAATAGAGTACATTTACAACTTAAGGTCTACTCGTTTAAGATGCAAGAATCAAGGTCAATTGATCAAAACGTGGACGATTTCTTAAAACTACTTGCGGATCTTGGAAACCTGAGTATAGAAGTTCCAGAGGAGGTCCAAGCCATTCTGCTACTCAATGCACTTCCCACAAGGTATGATTCTCTTAAAGAAACTCTAAAGTACAGTAGAACAGGCTTGAAACTGGAAGAAGTAGCTAGTGCAGCTAAGTCTAAGGAACTGAAAAATAGAGATAAGGATGGATCTAGTTCAAAGACAATAGGTGAAGGACATTATGTTAGAGGTAGAACGGAAACTAGGACTAGCACGTATCAAGGTAATGCAGGTAAAAATAAGAACAACATGTCAAGATCAAGATCTAAAGATGGAAAGAGAGTATGTTGGATTTGTGGTAAGGAAGGTCACTTCAAGAAGCAGTGTTACAAATGGTTAGAAAGGAACAAAGGAAAGGTAAACAGTCAAGGACATGGTGAAGCAGGTCTGGTTAAAGATGATGCAAATGATTTGGCTGGTCTTTTGGTTTCTGAGGTTAACCTGAGCACAGAAGAAAAGGATTCAGAAGAATGGATCATAGATACAGGCTGCTCTTTCCATATGACACCAAGAAATGAATTGTTTCTTAGTTGGAAGGAACTAACAAATGGAAAGGTCAGAATGGCAAACAACACGACAACAGAAGTAAAGGGAATTGGGTCCATCAGGTTCATGAATCCAGATGGTACAACTTTTGTCCTGCACGATGTCAGATATATGCCAGAGATTTCCAGGAATTTGATGTCAATAGGAACATTGGAAGAGAAGGGTTGTGAGTTTAAAGGAGCTAATGGTGTTTTGAAAGTCATTAAGGGCTGCACAGTCTTGATGAAATGTTTGAGAAGGCAGTCTCTCTATGTTTATCAAGGGACAGCCAAAGTTTCAGAAGCATGCACAGCTGAGCCAACAATAGAATATGCTCTGTCAAGTGAAAATGAAGACATAACCCAACTATGGCACAGCAGACTTGGGCACATAGGACATAAAGGATTGGATGCACTAGCCAAGAGATGATGCTTTGACAAAAGCAAAATATCAGACATAAAGTTCTATGAAGATTGTGTAATTGGCAAAACTCATAGAGTTAGTTTTGGCCCGGCTCAACATGTGACCAAGAGTAAGCTGGACTATATACACTCAGATCTATGGGGCTCTCCAAACGTTCCCTTGAGTCTCAGCAAGTCTCAATACTTCATCTCATTCACAGATGATTATTCCAGAAAAGTTTGGATCTACTTTCTCAGATTCAAAGATGAAGCTTTTAAAAGCTTTGTAGATTGGAAGAAGATGGTGGAGATACAATCTGAAAGAAAAGTAAAGAAGCTACGGACTGACAATGGATTGGAATTCTGCAACAAACAGTTTGATGAGTTCTGTAAAGAAGAAGGCATAGTAAGACACAGAACATGTACTTACACGCCACAACAAAACGGTGTAGCTGAGAGACTTAACAGAAGTATCATGAACAAGGTGAGGAGTATGCTAAGTGAATGTGGGCTTGGTCATAAATTCTAGGCAGAGGCAGCATCAACAGCAGTGTACCTAATCAACAGGTCACCATCTTCAGCAATAGACTTAAATGTACCAGAGGAACAATGGACATCAGACATGCCAAGCCTAAATGGTTTGAGAAAATTTGGATGTTTAGCTTACGTCCATACAGATGATGGCAAGTTAAATCCAAGGGCAAAGAAGGGAGTGTTCACAGGATATCCAGAAGGTGTAAAAGGTTTTAGAGTTTGGCTTCTCGAAGATAAAAAGGTTGTCATCAGCAGAAATGTAGTGTTTAGAGAAGACAAGGTTTACAAAGACATCAAAAATGAATCTCAGAATGAAAGTGAACCAGAAACAGCAACAAGAACTTTAAGTTTGGAGATTGGAGAAACTTCACAAGAAGAACACAGTATTTCTCAAGGTGGAGATATCTAAGAAAATGATCAAGCAACTGATACTCAAGAAAATGTGGAAACAGTATATGAGACACATGATTCAAGTGATTATCAGCTTGCAAGGGATCGTACCAGAAGGGTTATAAGCAAACCAGTTAGGTTTCAAGATTACCACTGTGATGAAGCAAGTGGAGAATATGAATATGCAGGTTGTGTATGTGCAATGTCAGAGGATGGTGGAACAGAACCGTCCTCATACCAAGAAGCACTAAGTGATCCAGACAGTGATAGATGGACTAAGGCAGCTGATGAGGAAATGGTCTCCTTGAAGACAAATCAGACTTGGGATTTAATTGATAGGCCTAAGCAACAAAGGGCTATAGGCTGCAAGTGGATCTTCAAGAAAAAACCAGGAATAGCAGGTGTTGAAGCACCCAGATTCAAAGCCAGGCTGGTAGCAAAGGGTTTCTCTCAGAAGGAGGGAATAGACTACAAGGAAATCTTTGCTCCAGTTGTAAAACATGTATCAATCAGGTACTTGTTATCAGCGGTAGTCCACTACGACATGGAGTTGCAGCAAATGGACGTTAAGACAGCTTTCTTACACGGCAACCTAGATGAATACATAGTCATGGAACAGCCTGAAGGTTTTGTTGATAAGAAACATCCAGACAAGGTTTGCCTACTGAAAAAATCACTATATGGTTTGAAACAGTCTCCAAGGCAATGGAACAAGAGGTTTGATGACTTTATGAGGCAGAATGGGTATTCAAGGAGTGAATACGATTACTGTGTCTACTTCAAAAGGCTTGAGAATGATGTCTACATATACTTACTACTTTATGTAGATGACATTCTCATAGCATCGATTAACAAAGATCAGGTTCAGAAGTTATAGGTACTATTAAACACAGAATTTGACATGAAGGATCTTGGCGATGCTAAGAAGATTTTGGGTATGGAAATAGTCAGAGACATGGTTAAAGGAGGGTTGTGGATATCTCAGGAAACCTACTTGCTGAAGGTTTTGTCAAGTTTCAGTATGGATCAAGCAAAACATGTCACTACTCCTATGGGGATTCACTTCAAGTTAAAGTCAGCAACAGAACAGGAATTACATGATCATTCTGATTTTATTAGAAGCGTTCCTTATCAGAGTGCAGTGGGTAGTATCATGTACTCAATGGTTGGCACAAGGCCAGACTTAGCTTATCCAGTTGGTCTGATCAGCAGGTTTATGAGCAGACCTATTAAAGAGCATTGTCAAGCAGTTAAATGGGTTCTGAGGTACATCAAGGGATCAGTAGATACTCGTCTAAGCTACAAAAAGAAAGGAGACTTCATTGTTAGGGGATATTGTGATTCTGATTTTGCAGCAGATCAAGACAACAGGAGATCGATCACGGGTATGGTTTTTATTGCAGGTGGAAATGTTATTAGCTGGAGATCTTCGCTGCAGAAGGTAGTTGCATTGTCTACAACAGAGGCAGAGTATGTAGCTCTTTCAGAGGCAGTTAAAGAAGGGGATTGGTTAAAGCGGCTTGCAGAAGAACTTGGTTTTCCCCAGGATTCGGTTGAGATCTATTGTGACTCGCAAAGTGCCATTGCACTGTCCAAAAATGCAGTGCACCATGAAAGGACTAAGCACGTTGTGACCAAATACCATTTCATTAGGGATTTGATCAGTTTGGGAGAGGTACAAGTATTGAAGATAGCAACATCATACAACCCAGCAGACATCTTCACAAAGGTTCTCCCAGTTTACAAAGTTAAAGAAGCATTGCAGATGCTTCGGATCTCAAAGAATTGAGCAAAAGCATCCGAGAAGTGGATGCAGGTATCCGGAGTTTTGGATACAAGGATTCACCAAGTTAAAGGAAGTTGATCTTATCTAAGGTGGAGATTTGAAGGTATAGTCAAGATCTATTGGAGCTTAAGTATTAGCTCAAGCTAAGAGAAGCTCAAGCGTGAAAGCTTCAAGAGAAGTTTATACTTAGCAGGTAAATGCTATAGTATATAATCCACTAGTCTAGGTGTCCCTCTCTGATTGGTTACACATATGAGGTTTGTTCATGTGTGAGGTGTTGTTGACCAACTCAATTAAAACGTTGAGTCTCATCATCTTCTTCATTGTAAGGTTGACTGAAGTTTGTTCAGGTCACAGAGAGAGAGAGGAGAGAGAATAGCGAGAGATCGAGAGAGATACTTTCACAAGGGCTTTTAGCCGGAGATTAGTGGATTCCAGAGGAGTTTCTCCGGCGAGACGTAGGGTGCTGGTTAACGCCCCGAACTCGTTATTCTCGACGTGTTATTCCTTTTCTGCTTTCTTTTATTTTTTCTCTAAGAGTGATTCAACCTCAATCGCAAGTCAATGCGAGCTAATCAGGAGTTAATTCGAACAGTGATAGCCATATTTGGGAGTCCAGTTCACTATTCGAATCTGAGTTTAAAAACATTACTGAAAATTATTAAAAATAAATTACTGGTTTTATTAGTGAAACAATTATAACGAAAAACGAAAACCGGTTAACGAAAAGTTTCGAAAAGCGAATGTAATTGGACAAACCGAACCACCACCACCAATCAGAGATTTTGGGGATTAAAAATCTTTTGAAACACAGAACAGGGGTAAGAGCGTCATTTCACCAGATTTGTATCTCTCCTCCGCAAATCTCCTTTGTCTTGCACATTGCTCCCAAAATTTTCAGTTTTTCCTCTCTACCGGAGAAAAACAAATCAAAACTGTTGAAATTAGAGAGCGATGACGATAAATCAGTCTTCTTCTTCTTCGTCTTCGTCTTCTCCCTTTTAGAAAAATCCAAATTCGTCTTCGTCTACTCTCTCATTATCTGATCCTTTTTTTCTTTTTCCTTTTTTGGGTTTGTCGTTTTATGGGTAAACGGAGAAAACAAGAGAGTCTCTGTGGTCTGTAATTGCAAAGAAATTTCTAGGGTTTCGATATTTCCCCAGGGTTTTGTTAATCTCTTGGGTTTGGATACAAAGAAAGTGGTGATTTTTGATTACTGGGGAAATTTCCTTGGAATTCAAGAAAACTTCTAGGGTTCTTATGATAAGTGTAGAAGCTTTCTGAGTTTTCCTTCCAATGGCTTTTGGGTCTGAAAACGAGAGCTGCGAGACGAAGATGGAAGGTTGGTTGTATATAATCCGATCCAATAGATTCGGATTGCATTTCTCTAGAAAACGTTACTTTGTCCTTGGAGATCACCTTCTCAAGAGTTTCAAGTCCATCCCAGATTCTAAAACCAAGGTCCCCTATTAGATATATGTATATTATCTTTGGATTATAACAACTTCAAAAGATTCTGAATTTCGCCGCTTTACAGGATGCAGGAAGAAGTGCGGTAATAGACTCATGTATCCGAGTTACTGACAATGGAAGGGAAAGTGTTCATAGAAAAGTATGAAAGTTGTCCGGATGTGATCTATTTATTTACAAATCTTAGTTGTGGAGTGATCATTGGTTTTGTCTTCATCACTTGTAGGCGTTCTTCATATTTACACTATACAATACCTCAAATCACAATGATCAGCTCAAGGTAAGGTAATTTTATGCTTTTGTGTCTTGTTGGGAAATCTTGTTGTGATGAACATCTCTTTTCATATGTAAAGGCTTTCTGTTTTTTTTTTTAATTGATGTAAAGTTAGGAGCAAGCAGTCCTGAGGATGCAGCTAGGTGGATCAATTCGATTAAAGAGACAGCTTTAAAGGTCGTACAAGGCATTTAGTAACAAGTTAATTAAAGCTCCTCTATCTGGAGGATAGAGACTTATAGTACTTATGTGTTTTATGCAGGGTGCCTCTTTTCCAGGAGACATTTTTAGTTGTTCAAGGAGCCGATGGGATTCTCTGAGGTACCTGGTTTTCCACAGTTTACTGTAATTTATGGAATACATCTCCAAGCGAGCCAGTAGTTACTGTAAAAGCTTCTCGGCTTGCTTTGCACCCGTAATGGTTTTGGGGTACTTAGATGAAAGAATTGTTTTCTAAAATCAGATTGAGTAGCTCCGTTCGGGACCATCACACAAATTCTATTGACTGGACGCTCCGGTCATCCGCACGAGTGGATCCTGTTACGACTGATGTTGTTGCGCCTTCTCCGTGGACAATATTCGGTTGTCAAAATGGTATGGTGCATACTCAATTGTCGTTGCTTTTTTTGTGTGGCTGGAATGCAATTGGTTTAAATTAATTTTTGCATGCAGGTCTTCGGCTTTTCAAAGAAGCAAAAGAGAGAGATTCTCTTGGAAGGGTTAGTATCTTCGTCTTAGTCTGATGTATGGTATGTTCATTGGGTTTTTGAAGGGAATCATGTTTTGATAATTCCTTTGCCTGACTTCACAGTGGGATGATCATCCGGCTATCATGGCTGTTGGGGTTGTTGATGGAACCTCAGAAACCATTTTCCAAACGCTTCTTTCCCTTGGACCCTCAAGATCAGAGTAAGTACTACGACCTCTTTCCAAACAAGCAAGCTCATATGAAAAATCATTGAACATCCAAACTAAATGCTCGGAACTTTGCAGATGGGATTTCTGTTTTTACCAAGGCAGTGTGGTCGAACATCTTGATGGCCACACTGATATAATTCACAAACAGTTATACAGCGATTGGTTACCTTGGTCAGCTACTCAACTTTTTTTGCCAGAGTTCGCGTCTTTATTTGTCTTATTACTGACATGCTGTAGTAACAGGGGGATGAAAAGAAGAGATTTTTCCCTGCGGCGTTATTGGAGGAGGGAAGATGATGGAACATATGGTCTGTAACGCTTAATAGAAATAACTGTTCATTTGGTTCTACCCGATGTTCCATATAACTAACTGTTTATTCTCTTTTGTTCATTCTGTCGCAGTTATCCTCTATCATTCTGTATTTCACAAGAAGTGTCCACCTCAGAAAGGCTATATCCGTGCGTGCCTTAAAAGTAATGTACGCCTAGTTTATTAAAACGAAGTTAGTTTTTGCATTTCCTTACATGCTCATTGTTCCAACTACTCATTAGCCCTGTGGTGTCATTTAAATTTGATATTTCTCTCTTCGAAGGTTTTTGCACCTAGCTTGGTATATGCAGAAGCTACTTATCTCTATACTCTTTTATGATTAGTTAGAGTGTTTTTTACAGAAAGGATACAAAATTTTAAACCAAAATTTTACTTCTCACTTTCCACAAAAGTATGCTTCTGTTTCAGTGTCTAAAAAGCTATATTTTGTCGGTTTGGGCCAATGCATATTGATCACTATTCTTTCCGTTGCAACTATTGATCTCTTTGGTGTAACCAACGTTTTCAACTGATTGGCAATCAAACTGACATTTTCCCCTTTGTATTACAGGTGGCGGTTATGTGATTTCTCCCATTGACAATGGAAAACAATCTGTTGTGAAGCACATGCTTGCGGTTGATTGGAAGTCCTGGAGATCCTATGTGAAACCATCTCTAGCTAGATCTATTACTGTGAAAATGCTTGGAAGAATTTCTGGTAGTTGCCAATTCTCTTAAAGGAAATTGTCTTAGTTTTAGCACTTTTCTTTTATCATAACATCCTTATTGGTTGAATCAGCCTTGAGAGAGCTGTTTAGGACAAAACATGGAAGCTTTCCTTCCAATCTGTCATTAGGGGAGTCGTCAAGAAGTGCAAGACTGAATCAAAACGAAGATGGTGTGTTTGGTGATTCTTCTCTGAGAGAAAGCGAAATGTTCAAGGACACTGCTAATGAAGAGAGAGACAAATTTCCCTCAGAGCGCTCTAGCCTTGTAGACTTGAACGATGGAGTGGATGAGTTTTTCGACGTTCCAGAACCGTCAGATAATGACCAGTTGGATGACAGCTGGACCTCAGATTTTGATTCGGATACATACTCTCAGGTAGTAACAACATCAGACATGACTTTAATTTGCTTGGAAAGTTAACAATTCTGATTTTCTGTTTGCCTATTGCAGGAATCCTGCCAGCCAAAACTAAATAGCGCTACGAGCTTAGTGAAAAAATTACACGATCTTGCAGGTGATATAAAGTTTCATGGATAAATTCTGCTCTTATTAGTCGTGTCTTGTCATTTTGTGGTCTCCTTCTCAAGTTTGACATGCTTTTTAATGGTTATAATTTTTCATTCCTCGAGCAGTTCAAAAGAGGGGTTATGTTGACCTGCATGAGAAGGCGAGGGAAGAGAGTAGCACGCCTTGCTGCTATGGAACCACGCTTCCAACTGATCCTACTTGTGCTTTGCCTTGTAGTTGGACAACAACCGATCCCTCTACTTTTCTCATCCGAGGAAAGACTTATCTTTCAGACCAGAAGAAGGTAATGAAAAACAAATAACTTTTCTTGTCTTAGATGCTTTGCATATTATCAATCTATTCAATGTTCCTCAATTGTAAGCATTCTCTTCTGGTGGATCCAGGTCAAGGCAAAGGGCACACTGATGCAAATGGTAGCTGCAGACTGGCTAAAATCTGACAAGCGGGAGGATGATTTGGGGTCCCGTCCTGGAGGCATAGTTCAGGTTCTAATTATTATTGTTTGTTCTGAACTTCTTATGTATGTTCTCCCCTCTTACCCTACTTATTATTAGAAGCTTACAAGATTTTAAATGCAGAAATATGCAGCAAAAGGTGGACCAGAGTTCTTTTTCATCGTGAATATACAGGTAAGAGGACACTCCTGCAACCGCGGTTTTTTATACAGCCTTTCCATTTGTCCTAAAAGAATCAATTAGTTGTTCAATGAAATAATAGGTTCCAGGATCAACAACGTACAGCCTTGTGCTCTACTACATGATGAGCACACCCATTGAAGAGCATCCTTTGCTAGTTAGCTTTGTTAACGGTGATGACGCCTACAGGAATTCACGGTTCAAGCTCATTCCTTACATATCCAAGGTTGGCGTAAAAGATTACTACCTCTTTTTAGATCTTATTATTCTTTTCTGTCCAATCTATTCAGACTTTGGTTTTGTGAATGTATCAGGGATCTTGGATAGTTAAGCAGAGTGTGGGAAAGAAAGCGTGCCTTGTTGGTCAGGCCCTGGAGATCAATTACTTCAGGGGAAAGAACTATATTGAGGTAAACAGTAGGGGTGGATATAAGATCCTAATAGGAATTAGTATTTTCCGCAACAGTGTGGCTTTTCAGGTTTAGATAAATTTGGGATTGAGCTTTGTTAGAGAATCTTATTTTTGTACAAAACTCCTCTGTTATTTCCAGCTGGGCGTTGATATTGGGTCATCAACTGTTGCAAGAGGAGTTGTGAGTCTTGTTCTTGGTTACCTCAACAAACTCGTGATTGAAATGGCATTCTTGGTACAGGTAAGCCAGTTTCCAATGGTTAATTCTCAAGTCCATTTTGGTATTTCCCGTTACTTAGTGAAGCATTTGGTTTGAGTGTGCAATTGTTTTTTTGTGGAGGCGAATACCGAAGAGGAGCTCCCGGAATATCTTCTTGGAACATGTCGGTTAAACCATCTAGACGCTTCCAAATCAGTTTCACTTATTCCTCCATAGAGTCCTAGCAGGAGCAATGCAAGATCAAAAAAGTTCAGATAAAGTATTCTTTGAAACCTATTGAATGTTATAGACACGGTAGGTTATTGGTTAGGCGCGTATGCAACGCGATTGATAATATCTCGTGTATGCAACGCGATTGATAATATCTCGGTGATACTGCCGAAGTTCTTTGTATAGACATAGCACTCTTATCATTGATTTTCCAACTCGGTTTGTTGACCTCAATACATAGGCACTCTACTATTGGTTTATTCTTATTCGCAGGCGTAACTGCGTAAGACTTGTCTTGCTTCATAGCTCATTGCCTGATTCTTGCACTACAATAGCCCATAAAAATGATCTCAATGGACACCAGTTTCACAAAACAAAGGGGAAAGATTGAAACTTTATTCCAGATTCATAAGTTTCAGGAAACATGAACACAAATTACAGAAAGAGAAAGGATTGTCTTTTCTTGAAGGCAGAAACTAAAAGTCTCCAACAACAACTAGCTTAGGTCATGATAAAGCCTAAGAAGACTGTACAAACAAAGTCAAATCAATCCCTACAACATTATCACAACAACAACAATTCATGTCAGAGTTTAATAATTGATCTCAGATCAGAAGAGTTTTCTTCTCAACCCAGAATCAATGTTCCTGGATACCTTAGTGAGCTTCATTGGAGCTCCAGGACAAGTATCCGGAACCATTTGAGTGTCGGTATGGCGAGAAGGAGGTGTCTTGCAACCATCAAAACACCAGATCTCAGCATTGGCTTGTATTTGCAGTGAGACAATGATTCTGAGGAGATTCTGATAGATAGACTCGATGATTTCTTCATCGGAATCGAAAAGATTAGAAGAATCAATAACCCTCATCTTATCGTTACACAGTGGAGACAAAGTGACGATTCCTATGTCTCTCTGTGTGGTCGTTTCTTCTTCCGATAGAGAAGAGTCAGAAGACGGAATCGAATCGGGGACATTAGCGATTGGAGTTTTAGGCTCTAAAGAAGCTGTTTTTATTGGATTTTCTTCTTGGTCCATTGGATTCTACGAGATCTAAGCAGAAACAATAATCCATAAAAAAGGGCATAATTAAACCATTACGAATAACATGAGAAAACGATTAAATCCAATTTACTGATGAATCAAAATTAGTCTGGATTAATGAAGAACAAGTACCTGAGTCTGAGAGAGAGAGAGAGAGAGAGGGAGAGAGGCTGAGTCTGTGAAGAAGGCTCTTGTTTTTTGTTTGCGCCTTTTTTTAGGTATTTTTGTATTTATATTATGAGAAATGAGATGCGAAAATGAGGTTAATCTCCACCGTTCGATGTTTCGTGATGGGACCCATTTTTATATCTGACGGCTCTCCTTTAACAGGCAATGGCTTTTTAACGTTTGGAACTTCAGGAGTCCATTGGTTGGTCTTCTCGTCTAATGCCAACTAGTAGAGTAGTTTATGTTCGGTCTTATTTCAAAAATGGGTAAATTTGGATAAATGGGTAGTTTTACGTTTTCAATTTTTAATTTTGCTAAAAAGGTGTGTTTTGTTAGTTTTTAGGGACTTGGATAGATTTTCAATAATGATAATTATTTCATATTTACCCATTTGGTCTCTATTAGACAAAAAACAAATATGAGAGAGAAAAGTGTGACTTTTTTCAATTTCATATTACCCATGTAAACTATATATACACACTATATGCGTATACTACATTCATGTATACTACATATGCATATACCACATACATATATACTACATTCATTTACACTATATATGTATACTACATTCATGTACACTATATATGTATATTATATATGTGTATAATACATATGTACACTACATACGTGTATACTACATTTATGTATAATACATTCATGTACACTATATATATGTATACTACATATGCGTATACTACATATGTGTATACTACATACTAGATAAGTATCCGCATATATGCGGTTTGTAATTTAATATTTTATAACCCGTGAAAAAAAAAATTAAAGAAGAAAAAATGGAAAACAAAATTAGATCACCCGTGAAAATATATAATATATAAATTTAGAAACAAAGTTTACGATTAAATAAGCATATACCTTAAAAGAAAAATTTGGTGAAGAGATGCAGTAAATAGTTTTTGATACGATTATTGGACTTTTATTTTTTTTTGTGTAATTGACATACCTACCAAATTGTGGTTTATATAGAGGTGAAAATTTAGAATTCTTTTCCTTTTATGATTCATTTCTTTAATCTAAATGGAAAAACTATGAAATATTTTTCCCTTTTTTACATTAATTTTGCCTTTTAGGATAAATTTAATTTTTAACTTTTTAATTTTATTTTTAGTAACTTTATTTTTTAAATTATGAATTTTTAAGTTTTTTTATTAATCGATTTTAAAATTTTCCAACTTTGACTTGATACGTGTCGCGATCATGAGAATTAGCAACTTTGAAACATTCATTTTTATATAATAAGATTTTCTTATTCTAAATTGAAATATGGTTTTTCCTTTCTTTTTAAAATTTTTTTTTTGGCTTTTATTCATTTTATTTTTATGATTGTTAATAATTATTTAATTTCCTTATTCTAATCTAAAATATTGGTTTTACTTCTTTTTTAAACTTTGGTTTTATTTATAGTTTTTGTTTAATTTCTTTAATCTAAACATAACTATTATTTTTTCCTTTTACTTTTTAGGATTAGGAATCGATTATAAATTTTACTTTTATTGTTAATATTATGTATTAAATAATAATTCGAAATTTATTAAACATGTGTCAAAATATAATTGGACATTCATTAAACACATGTCAAAATCTAATGGATTAACTCGACACGTGTCGCGATCTTGCGAGTGACTAACTTTGAATCATTCTTTTATATATATATAGATAGATATGTAATGTATACTACATTCATGTATATTACATATGTACACTACATATGTGTATAATACATATAAATTTATAATTTAATATTAATATTATGTTTTGTGGTTATTTAATAAAATAAATAATTATTTTAAAGTTTGTTTTTGTTTATATATATACATGAGGAAATTTGATTATCTATTCAACGGTAAATGGATTCATATCCATTAAACGGTAAATGGATAATACGAGGAAATTTGAACTAATATTCCAAAAAAATATATATTTTAAAAAAACTAATTCATATGTTTAAAAAGTTTGAAAACTAACTTTTTATTAGGTAAAAATATAATAATGCCGTTATGAATTTAAAAAACTCATTGGAGTTGATCAGCTACAAAATTTATCTTATATGCAACAAAAGCACCTTAAGTACTAAATAGAATAGATTTACAATTACACAAAGATATTATTTTGGCTTTTTCAGTTTCAGAATAAAATTTTAATGATAATTTTTGTTATGAAAATTTACTCTTCCTTTTATCCCCAACCGGCTCAAACTCTATATATATCACCGTAATTATGTATATCATATATATAAGGAACACGTTTTGTTAATATTCAATATTTGACAATTTAAAGGTAAGTTGTATTTGGCATATTTTTTTGATTTATTGTACGCTTGAATAATCATATTTGACCATCCATTTATACAATATTTCTTGCAAGATCAACTTCTCTTAGCCAGTTTATTCTAGACTATTGTATGAAATAAGAATTTTTCAATTTCTCTAATTATCAAGTTGTAGTTTTTTATAAACAATTTTTGTTGGAATCTCCAAAAAGTTATCCCATAAGCATAGATAGCAAATTTAACTCAAAATTGATTCCACCATATAACTGATTTTTGCATGATAGATATTGCGCGAAAACCGATAGGAACTTGCTGCTATTGGGTAAGTTCCGCAAGCAACAGACAATATTATTGAATTAACCGCACCTTTTACCGTCCGCAAAGACGGTTTATACTATCACAAAATCCTAAGGAAAGCATCATGATAAAGAGATCGGAAATCTGCTTAGAACGCATCCAAAAAAAGATGTGTTCATTGGGTATCTCAACAGCAGAATAAAGAAAACAAAAAAAGTAGGAGAGAGAACAAAAATTGGTTCTCATTTGAGAACTTTGAGAAATACAGGAGAAACTCTTTAGAGCATGTGCATTGGAATGTCTCAATTAAACAAATGAAAACACCATTTGACACATGTCTTTCTATTATTGGTTCTAACTTTATTTAAAAATTAAAATTTAATTTTATAACTAAATTCTATTAAAATATTAATATAATTTTGTTGAGACATTTCCTATGGATGTTTCACCCAAGATGCTTTTAGACATTTGTTTTATTCTTAATTATATAATTAAATTATAATAAAATACTGATTTTATATTGTTGAAAAACTCCGTTGAAGTTTTAAATCGATGGAGATGCTCTTACAGATAACAATTATCCGTCCATCCTTATATATATCATGTTCGAGGTAAAACTTCATCATGGACAAGTTTTATGCATACTTCATTCAAATTTGGTTCTTTAACGTAGGATTCCAAAATAGCACCAAAAATAGGTCTAGAAGAGTTTAACCATCGATGTTTATCCATATTATTTAGCCATTGGTTATTGAGTTTATATATATAAAAAAACTAATTTTTATCATCCACATCTATTATGATAAAGAAAAATTCATAAACCTCGCACTTCAAAGATATCCCGAATGATATATAAATGACGAACCTAATAATAGTGAATCAATTTCGTAAAATACCCCACATAGTATATGATTGCAGACAATATCCCGAATGTCCAATATACAGCAAGTTGTAAACTTATGAAAATTTTGGTAATGTTATAACTTATAATTCTGGGAAACTAATAAAACTCTTATCAGAAATTTAATAGAACCCATCATGTGGAAGCTAGGCAGGAGGAGACCCACCTTCCCATGAGGAAACTCCATAATCATTTAGTTTTGGTACTCCTCTTGTAAATCGTCGGTGAACTATCCATTCCATTTTGAAGATGCATCATCTTTAATTTGTTTCTAAGACTATTAACAAAATAATAGTATATACTATATAGTAGTTACAAATTAAGAGTTCTTCTTTTCTTCTTTTTGGTTTTAAGAGTTTAGAAATACATTCAATAAGAAAATAATTGAATCAGATGGGATCTACGAGCCATCCTTCCTCAAGGCATGTCGTCTGATTTGACATGTGGGCCGTTCATGTGCTTGATATTTTGTTTTCCTCTTAACTACTCGACACAATCATATTCAATATTTAATATGAGACTGGCTTTGTATTATCATCTTAAAATTGATACAATTTATTTTATTTGTAGTGATTTGTTAACAAGTTTTTTTTTGTTGTAACAAAACATTTTTTAATAAGTTTTTAACTAAGAAGGATAGTTATTTTGTGTAGTGGAAGCTTGGAGAGATTTTCAATTTTGTCGAGATTTCTATAGATCTATACAAAATAAAACAAATAGTGAAAACTTTTCAAAAAAATAAATAAATAACTAAATAAAACCATAAATAGATATAAAACTATTTATTAAAAATCCAAAACCCGAAAACCTAAAAAAATAGAATTAGACTTTGGTACAAACTAATGTAACCGAAACTTCTAGAAATTGATTAGTAATATCCGTCGTTTGTAGGAATCTATAATTTAGGTAGATCATAAGGTTATTCATTTAATATGAAAATATTCGAACAAACCAAACCTTATTAGATTTACTAAGATCTCTATAAATATGCGGTAAATAAAAATATGAGGAAACCCTAAAATACCTAATCTTAATTTGTTTTTTTGACGAAATATTAAGTAAAACGAGAGTTTACATAATCCATATATAAACTGTTTGTTAACCATCGAGGAGGATGAATTCTACTCGAATAAAATACATTATTAATATAATACCTAATCTTAATTAACATAGAAAATACGAAAATACATAAAATATAAATAATAAATTTTTATTATAAATCTACGTTTGCATCGGTATGAAAATATCATAATTTTATATCAAAATAAAAAAATAGTCCAGATTTTAATGAGTTTGAAATCTAAACTCTAAACTATATATATAAGTCCTAACAAGAAAACTCTAAACCTTGAATCATAAACTCTAAATATTAAATCTTTCACTTCAATCTTTTAACAAAATGGTTAATTTTTAGTTCTTAAAAAATTCATCCTAATCTTTTATATAATTGTTTTTAATAGATTTCTTTCCTAGTTTTCCAACTAAAAATGACTTGCAATTATTATGTAGGACAACTAAATTATTTATGAAAAATAAAACAAAAAAATTAAATTAAAAAAAGGTTTCCAACTAAAACTTTTTATCTATGTTTCTTAGATTTTTGTAATGATTACTTGTACGTATTTCAGAGGTTGGACAATTTCTTTTGCTTGTGTCCAAATATTATTCAATCTATACCATTGGTGTAAAATCTCAACAATAAGATAAAGTTTCAATAATATGTGCTGTATCTATTGTATATATTACATAGAAATATTTTTATTAGTAAAAACAATTATTTCATATATAAGGAAAAAAAGTTTTAATTATTTGCTTAATATAGGGTTTGAATTGAATTAATACCATTAATATCTGTTTTATTTTATTTTTGGTCAGAAGTTATTTCCTTTCTGTTTTATTTTATTTTTGGTCAGAAGTTATTTCCTTTCACAAAAATGATTTATAAATTTTCTTTAAAGTGAAGAAATCTTGAGTTGTAAAATGTGTAAAAAAATTCATTTTTCCAAAAAAGAAGATTTGTATTGTCAAGAAGACACACTGAAAATTCCATGTGCGTTACCGCATATTATTTACTCTCTCTCTCTCTCTCTCTCACTTCTCTCTTTTCTCCTCTTCTCTTTCAGTTCTGTAAATCCCTAAATCCCCAATTTCGGACAATTTAGATTCTCTCTCTCCTCCATCTCTCTCCTCTCTCTCTCTATCACTCTCCCTCGCTCGCGCTTGGGAATGCGTACTGTGTAGTCATCAACTGTAACAGAAGGTTTGTTCGTCTTTCTCACTTTCGATTTCCTTCGTGAATTGAGATTTTCTTCGTTGGTTTTGGACATTGAGACAAATGTAACAAAGGGTTTTTTCTTTCGTTTTGATTCTTATCTTTGTTTTGTTTTTGTGCCCTAAAAAAAAACGGAGACTGTTCTCGGATTCTCGTATGTCTCGAAGTGGTTTCAATTCAATTATGAAATGAAGAAGAAACTAAAAAAATTATCTGTTAATAATCTGTAAGAGGAAATATAATTTTATAATTCCCTCTTGACTCAATGAATCTTTATGTAATGAGAAACTGCTTTATTGAGTCAACATATTGATGAGCTGAGCTTAAAATGTTGAATTGTGATTATGGAAATTGAGTTTTAGTCAATACTTTCATATTTTAGGTATCCTCATTCATGAAATTGTAAACTGTTGTTATTAATCAATTCGCGAGTTGATGTCGATTTTCGCATTCATATTCAATTGACAAAACCTTTTTTTTTATATAGATTCTTTGTTTATCTCTGAAAAATTGATATTTGTTTACATGGATTGGCTTCTTACACTTGTATTGCCTTATGTTGGTTTTTTTGTGTGTTTTTCTGACAGCCGGTGACAAATGAATAACGGTTCTTGGTTACCTGAAGAGGACTTCAAGGGTTTAGGGGATAACTTCTTTGATGATCTCATCAATCATCTCGATTTTCCCCTAGAAGACATCGAAACCGCCAATGGTGAAGGAGATTGGGATACCGAGTTTAAAAACCTCGTACCTCCATCATTGGATGTGCTCACGAGTTTGTCCTCTGAGTTCACTCGTGGTAGCACTTGCAAGGGACAACGCGTGGGCGTCCAAAAGCCCGTGCCCGCTTTGGTGAGTTCTTAATGCTCTTAAGCATGCTTGTATACATTTATCTATGCTTGTCTTGTCTGTTGGGTAGTTTATTCATGCAATCACCATTAATTCCCATTTGCATTATGTTCAGATTTAGCCTTTTGAGCCACATTATGTTAGAAAGCACGAAAAAATTAAATCACGCTTATTTACATCATTTGCGCTTGATAGGTTAGTTACTCATTCACAGCGCACATTTGCATTCGGGCGTTAATTATGTATAGATTAATACTATAACCTAATGATTCTTTTTGGATTCAATCCTTGATAGCTTTTTCACTGCATTTAGGTTAAAAGCGTGAGCAAAAGAATCATGTTTGCACACGGAACTTATGCATAAAATTTATTAGATTATGCCACAGTCAACAGCACACATTTGATTTAGGAAAGTTGGTCATTTGCATTCAAGCTTTGGTAGCTTTTTACTGTGTTAGGTTAGAAAAGAGTGTAAACAAAATTAATCACGCTTATATGCATATTACGTGAAAGGTTTTTTTACACAATCACAGCACATGTTTGGTTAAGGACAATAGTTTAGGATCGTATAACATAATGGTTCTTCAAACCTCACTTTGCATCATTTATGCAATTTGATATATTGTTCATAATCAAGTCCAATATATGCATTCGGCAACTAATTTTGGTACACCGCAACAGAACAGTTCTTTTAGATTCAAGCTTCAGTTGACCTTTATTGCATTGGTTGCTAAACTGCGTTAAAAAAAAAGAATCAATCTTATCTGCATTAGGAAAGTGCATCATTTTGGATTCAAACTTCATTTGTTTACGTTTCTTGATCGATTATTACACGATTACAATATACATTTGCATAAGGAAATAATTTGGTATATTGTACATAATCACTCTTTTGGATTCAAGCTTCTATAGCTTTTTACTGCATTATGTTAGAAAAGTGTGTAAAAGTCAAAGAATCACGCTCATATACATCATTTATGCATACTTTTTATGGAGATTTTCTATGCGTATTCTTATGCTTCATTTATGCATCATCTATGCTTATTTTATACTCTTTATACATCATTTTCAAAACTAAAACGAGCATTTGTAGGAGGAGATAATTCGGTAATGTAAGAGATTCTTAGGATTCAGTCTGGTAGCTTTTTACTACTTTAGGTTTTAAAAAAAAATCATGTTTACACACATCATACACATGTTACTTTGGTAGATTATTCACATAATCACAATGCACATTTGCATGAGGAAAAGATACTAGCGTAGTGCTTTTATAGGGAAAGCACCTGGAAAAGAATCCTTTCGTTATGGTGCAGGCGAGAGTGTATATGTTAAGTCTCTGAAGGTGTATGAGAAGAGGCCTGTGCTGTGTCTTAGGTCTTTCACTTTAGCCTGTTGTCTTGAGTCAAATGCCCATATATAGGAATAGTTGCCAGCTCAGCAGCTGGTGTATATAAATGGATGTGGTAAGAGAGGTAACAGCGTCGAGTGTTTGTGTGGCCTTTGTGGCAGGGGGAACTTTGGGATTCTCTTCAATAAAACCCTAAGTTACTTTGGTTAGTTTAGTGTCTGTATTTGTTCTCGAGAGAGTTGTTAAGGAGAAATCGTTTGATGAATCGATCTGTATTTATATGTGGAGAGAGAACAAGAATGATTGAGTATTAGTATCATTGTCGATCTGATATGGAATTCTGTATGTGGAATCATGCTCGTGCTTGTTTTGTTTGTTTACGTCTTTAGATTCACTGGGTTTGTCTTCATGCGTGCAGAAGCAGTCGAGTTCTTCGGAAGTCTCTCCTACCGTTGAGAGCTCCCACCCTGATGTCAAAGGCTCAAAGCTATTTCAGTCTTCAAGCCCAGTCTCAGTTCTCGAGAACGCCAATGGTTCTGTCTCGTTCCAAAACACAAACCGAGCTCAGAGGCTGGCCTTTCCTGTGAAAGGCATCAGAAGCAAGCGCAAACGCCCCACAGAGCTGAGATTCAGGTTCCTCCAGTCATTTGCATCAGGAATGTCTCAGCAGTTTGCTCTGGATGAATCAGACTCTGAAACTTACCTCTCTTCTGAGAATTCCGCCAAGAAGAGACGCAAGAAGAACAAGAATCGTGCCGCCCACTGGGTCTCTTACAGTCCAGAACCATTTAACGCAGATGGGACAGTCCGGAAATGCACTCATTGCGAGACAACCAAGACCCCGCAGTGGAGGGAAGGTCCCAGTGGGCCTAAAACACTATGCAATGCTTGCGGAGTCCGGTTCAGATCAGGCCGTCTTGTTCCAGAATACCGTCCAGCTTCGAGCCCGACCTTCATCCCAACCGTGCATTCAAATTCGCACAGGAAGATCATAGAGATGAGAAGGAAAGATGAAGACCAGTTTGAAACCAGAAGGATCCATGCTGTTAGATCCCGAGCATAGAGACTTTGTAACTTCGGCAGACCGAATGAGTTTGGTCTAATAAACAAAACAAAAAAAATTTGTGAGGATCCGTAGAATTGGGTAACTCTCTGTAAGACTTATGTTCTTAAAAACTAGGGTTTAGTGTTTATCTTTTCTTTTAATCTGATGCAGAGAGTTTAGGGTTTTAGTTGGACATTTAGGGTCTTAGTGTTTGTTTGATTATGTGCTTGGCTGACATCTGTTTTATCAGAGTAGTGTAATGCCATTTATTTTCTTTGTTGAGCTATTTGAGAAGAAACCATATTATTTTATTTTTAATATGTCATCATCATTACTTTTTCTCCTACATTATTATCACGCAACAAAGTTTTACAAAAGAGTGAACCTTTTTTTTTTCCGACTGAATTTCATTAAAATATCGAAGTAGAAAGAAGATTACAAAACATTGAAATACAAATTATTGCATAAACATCTATATGCCTTACACGAATTATTAGAAGAAGCGAATTTTAACGTTGGTTCCTTTTGAGGTAAGCCTTACACGCTAACAAACATTGTAGGCTGTTATTTTCCTTCTTCGCTATTCGTCTCACTCCGATACGATATGTATGCTAAATTGGCATTGTTTTTTTTTGCTTTCCATATCGTACAAGAAAAATCATTGCATCCGTTACATGTTTTGGAATGTCGACACAATACTAATTAGTCCGTAATCGTGTCCTTGATAATATTGTAGACTTCATATTGCTCCCGCTTTGATTCCGTTTATCCTTGCGTATGTCGAAGGCCTCTTTCGATGAAACTGGCCTCTCAACTAATGGCTCTTTCAAGTTTGATTGTTGTTGCGTCAACATTTTGCATTGTCCGTTGATGATAGTTAAAAGTCATTCTCTTTGAACATCACTCGGTGGCCAGCGAAACTCCATAGTAACCACTGTTTCCAACCCCAAAATTCTCGGATCCCAGATTTGAAAACGGTCACTAAAACTACACTAAAGCCGGCTGAACCACCATGAATGAGGACAACGCCGGAAGGAGACTCTACTCGAGAGAAAGAAAACGGTTACCCATTCGAACCGAAAACAAACCAACTTGAAAGCCATTACCAAAATCAAAATTTGATTTAGTATTAGAAGACATCTAAACAAAGAATGAGACATAAACGATTTTGTATTGCCAACCAAAATCGCAAACCAAAATCTGATTCCACACTCTTCTGATGCCATTACCCCAACCATCACAAAAATTGAAGTTTTAAACAAAACCAACCTGAATATTAGACAAGACACTTATTGGCATCATCACTAAACAGACTTCTCCACACAAAGAAATGAATACAGAAATAAATCCCTTCTAACCTAGCGAAAATAGAACCTAATAATTACAATAAAAGAAAGCAAGAGTACGATCGATGCCGGAACCGACGTCGGCCGGAGAAAAATGACAAAAACTGTGGCTTTTGGTTGATCGCTTTGATCAACGCTTTTGGAGAGAAAACGGTTAGAATAGTTGAGGATATTGCGCTTTTCTGAACTTTTCTTTGCGTTTTGCATTAATATGTCTCCTCTTAATGCAAAATAAATTTAATACTTTTTAAGAAACTAAACACACTTCTTCGTGGAAGCCCCCTAAGTCCGATGGTTGACTTAAGGGTTAATTAATGATTCTACACCAGAAAGTATGTGTCCAGAAGATGCGATTTATGCATGTTAAAGGAGTCAAACTCAAAAAAGGAAATCTTCAGCGTGTTATAAGGAAAGTCGTTCGTCGTAATCCCAGTCTGCGTGAATTCTTGTGGAACGAATCAAATGTGAGTTGAAAAATTGTTTTTGTAATTGTTCTCCTAATAATTTGTAATAAAGATTTCAGACAGCAAAAAAAAACACACTTCTTCTGTTTTTTTTTTGAGTCAATTTGCTTGATAATAAAGAATATAGTAAAAATAAAATAAGTAACCATTACATTGCATTTTGGACAAAATAGCATTTCCTTAATGTGGAATTGGCTAACAAGAGAAAGGTGAGAGGGTGACACATCATCATATCTTTATGTATTTGTTATTCGTTGTTTTATATGTAAAACAAATATTTGTACCCCATTTCATCACGTTTATACTTTTGATATCTTATTATTAATTGATTAAAATATTGCAAATACACACACATTTTCTGCATCTCACATGATTTGAATTTGAAGAAATGGACACAAGTTTCTCACAAGTATTTTCTTGGAATCGAAATTCCCCGTAGCTCAGAGGGGATATATTTATTCCAAAGACAATATGTCCTTGATATTTTTTCCGATCAAAAGGTTGGTCTACTTGGTTTTAAACCATTTAAATTATCTCTGATCAGAATCATCGATTATCACTTGCATCTGACGTTTTCCTCTTGATCCTCACCATATTGACAGTTGGTAGGACGGTTGGTTTATCTTGCGGAAACACGACCTAATCTTTTCTATAGTGTTTATGTCTTATCTCAATTTATGCATGCGCCAAGACAGGCACGTTGGAATGTTATTAAATAGGTTATTCGTTATTTTAAAGAGAGTTTGGGTTAAGGGATTCTTCTTCGATCCAATTGTGATATACATGTGACGGTTTCATGTGATTCTGATTGGACTACTTATCCATTTAAGTCGACAATTTCTTGCGGGATGGTTATATAGTTTGGCTCTTCGCCTATCTCGTGAAAGACTAGGAAACAAAAAGTTATCACGTTATTCGGCATAAGCATAGTATCAATCTATGGCTCACACGAAAAAAAATTAATTTGGATCAAATGGGTTCTCGTGGTTCGTGGTGTTCATCACAACCGATTTTTCTCTTCTGTGATGATAAATTTGCTATTCACATCACTAATCATTCGGTGTTTCATGAACGTACAAAACACATTGGTGTAGACTGCCATTTTGTTCGTGATGAAATACATTTGGGAACTCTTATATATTACTAATCATATTCTTGCTAAGAACCAATTCGCAGATATTTTTACTAAAATTTTGGGAGTTTGCATCTTTCATTGCTCAAATTGAGCATTCGAGATCTCCACTAAAGGGATATTGAGATATATGCTATTTAACCTTATTTGTTAATATCATTTTTTTGTAATATTCCTTTGTATTAGGGTTTAGCTTAGTGTTAATACTTGTATAAATACCTTACAACCGCTTGGCTTAATCAATACAAAAAAAACATTTTTCAAATTCTTGTTTTCTAACATATTGGTTACCAATACATCCGAGAAAGAGTGGTTTTTGGCTAATTTTTTTTTTATCAAACACGTTCCTACTCCATTCCGACTTGCCCACATCATAACCAAGTTTTTTTTGTCGCAAGATGTCTTCTGCTCTTTGAAATCAAAACTTGTTGTTGGTATTCTACATGCCCCAAGTTTGAGGGGATGTTAGATCATACGACTCAACAACAGAAACATAGGCAGTTATTGAAGCTTAAGCTCAGGTGATTTAATTTCAAGAAGCTTGTGGTACAACTGTCGAATTGGAATTGGAATTGGGTGAGCTGGTTAATTCCGGTTTGTTGAGTTGGTTATGACTTGAGACAAAACAGTGAGTTTTGAGAAGAGAAGGTTAAGAGAAAGACTATGGTCGCAACATAGGGTTTCCGCAATGCGTAACACGAGTGCAAGGCATTTGAGAGCTTGGTGTGAGTTGTTGCTTTGGTTTTGAGTTGTTCATCATCTCTGATTAATATATTGCATGGATTGATCCGGCTCCAGACGTAGACTTCATCACACCGATGAGTTGAACCGGGTTAACAAATCTCGTGTGTCTCTCTGTTTTCTTGTCTTACGCGTTTTATTCTAAACCAAACAAACGAGTGTCAAACGTGAGAAAGAGGCGTTAGATCTTACAGATTAGGTGTTTATTACGCAACAGCAACAAAACTTCTTGCAGAAAACAGAAGATTGGATTGTCAAAGGAAAAGAAAAGACTCACTCAACAAAAAAAAGAGACTTCAAAATATTCATGAAAAATGTGAAACTTTAGAAAGGTTAACAGATTAATTGGGCTCAAGGAAAACAACGAAGCCCATCAACCGTACAAGCACGTGTGTCACACGAGCGACAAGGGAGGAGAAACGATCCTTTGATCATACGAAATCAATTTAGAGCCCTAAACCTATAAGAATCATATGTAAAGTTTCTCTATAAGAACCAAAGTAATAATCGTGTCCGAACCAAGAGAATAGAAATTCATTTACTTCCTTTTGCATTCACAATAATCATCAAATTTTCTTCTTTTCTTTTGGTCAAGTGAATCACAAACCATCATTCCAATCCATAGTTTTATTAAATTGAATATATGTCAAACGAATAGTTATTTTTTTTTCCTACTAAGCGAAGTTTTAACTTTTAAGGTAAGTAAAATAAAAATATAAATAGAGGAAAAAACGAGAAAAATATAAAATTATTTTTATAAATATACTAGAAAAAAAAGAGAGAAGAGAGAAGAAGACAAAAGAAACAGAAGGTGTCATCTGAATCTGAAGACATAACGACACAGATTCCTCAGACTCCGTTGTCTTTTCTATTCTTGTGCCCCACTTACACATCTCTTCCCTTCTTTTGTCCTCATCCATTTCTTTTATTTTGTTTTTTCTTATTTAATATTTATTGTTAATGGACCAAAAATAAAATCATTTAAGAGTTGAGTGAAAACAAAAACATTATTGGAAAAACAAAGAAAAAACATCAATTATTATGACCCAACTTATCTTCAATTATTTGTTTTTTTTTCTTTCTATATTATCGAATATTGTTTAGAGCTATTCAGCTAATTAGATAGCTACATTTTGGCTCAAAAATTGGCAAAACTAAAAATGGTAAAACCATAGTCAAGAGAATTTTTTTTTACGCGGATAAATTTAATAAATACCATAGTGAACCATGTATAAATTGTATGTTAAGTTAAAAAAAAAAATCGTATATCATATTTTTTTTAAAGTGTTAAAATAAATATACAGGTTTCATCATAAAAATATTATGAAATTTGGGGAAGAAAAAACAGTGTAAATTTTTACACTATTAAGAATATATTTTGCAAAAAAAAAGACAGTCAATTTTTAATAAAATCATTTGTCAAGAAAGAATCTTGTTCCATTATTCTTATTGTTAGGGACTTAGAATCTTTTTAATCATCATTGGTTGAAAAAAAAAAAAAAAAATCAAAAATGAGTTGACAAAAAAAAAAAAAAAAAAGTAAAAGTGTTGGCCAATCATGTTTCAGCTTATATATAGGATAATAGAGAAAGGACAGAACGTGGGTGACAAAGCTAGCCGTCACGATTACGCCACGTGTATATCAGAAGTGTGCCAGATCAGCAATTTACAGGTCAACTTTCGTACAAAACAGAACCCACTCGACTCTAATAAAGCGTTACAGTTAGTTGTCACGAGCGTAACTTCAAGTGTGTGTTTAAGTGCGCGTCAGGCGCAATATAGTTCCGCGTAAGCTAACAATTCGTCAACTGTGTGTTTATGTGCGCGTCAGGCGCAATATAGCACCGCTATGTCCTTATCTTTTGGGCCCAAACACTTTTAATTTTGGCCCACTTTTTATAAATAAGGTACGAATTTTTATCTTTGTCCCTATCGACCGGCAATAGTTCTTTTCTTCAATCTCCCAAAAGGCCAAAAGACACTTTCGTCTTATATGAAATTGGATAATTTTATGGGGAAATTAGTCTATTCCCTTATGAAGTATTCGGCTCCTGATTATTTATACACGAGGTATCAATCAATGTTAAAAATGTTGGAGTTTTAAGTGTATCAATGGTAATATTATGAACCATTGCAACTATTGGTTTATGGTTACAATGTTACACGTACGGTTGCAAACGTACGTGACAACCGTTGGACTTTATAAATACTATGTTCCTTTGCCTCAAAAAGATAGTAAAAAAAGAGAGAAAGAAAACAGATTCACAAGACCAAAGATTGATAAAATCTTTGGTGAAAACACAAAAACAAAACACAAAATCTCTATTTGTTTCTCTTGTATCTTAGCCTAAAACAAGAGAGAACTTTGATTGTCGTATCCTAGAAGGGATTTCGTGTAACCCAAGGCTTGAGAAGGGTCGAAATACTCTTTAAGGAAAGTGCTTTTGAGCACGATTCAATCATTATCCAAGTTCACTATACGTTACGATCCCGAAAATACGAAGTTTATACAACATTCTTAAAGAGTATTTTCCGTGAACAATGGCTAATGTTTCGGTGCGTGAGATGACGTCAAAGTTTGGCAAATTAGATAAGTTTGAAGGAGTTGATTTTCGAAGATGGCAAAAGAAGATGCACTTTCTCCTCACAAAACTCAATGTGGTGTACGTTCTAAGTATGCCAATGCCCACCGTGTCGGAGAATGCTGAAAATGAGTCCGTGGAGGAGACAAGGAAGCAACTTAAATGGGAGAACGATGACTACATCTGTCGTGGCCACATTCTCAACGGTATGTCCGATCCTCTCTTTGATGTCTATCAAAATGTCGAATCCGCAAAAGAATTATGGGATGCATTAGAGTCAAAGTACATGGCCGAGGATAGTTCTAGTAAGAAGTTCCTTGTGAGTAATTTTAATAATTACAAGATGTGCGATTCAAGGCCGGTTATGGAGCAATACAATGAATTACTTCGCATCCTAGGCCAATACACTCAACACAACATGAAGATGGATGAATCCATTTCGGTGTCGAGCATTATCGACAAGTTACCACATTCATGGAAGGATTTTAGGCACATGTTAAAACACAAAAAGAAGAGTTGTCTCTTGTACAACTTGGCAGCCATTTGCGCATAGAGGAATCTATAAGGGTGCAAGAGGAAGGAAAACCAAAAAGTAAGGAGGTTCTAAGATGAAGAATAAAGGGAAGAAACGCCCCTTTAATAACAACACTAACGATGGATCTAACAAAAGGCTTAAGAGCGTTTGTTGGATTTGTAACAAGCTGGGTCACTTCAAACGTGATTGTCGGGCAGCAAAGGATAAGAATAAAACGCATCATAAGCGTTTTGGGCAAGGTTCTAAGGAACAAGGCCCATCATCTCTTCAAGGTTAGATTTCTGTTTTTGATTCATATTCGAAAGTGAATTATGTGTCAAAAATTGCTGAGGCATTTTATGTGCAGGATGATGAGGTGACGTGGTGGATTGACTCGGGGGCAACAACACATGTTTGCAAGGATCGTGGCTGGTTCAAGACATACGAGCCAGTTCAAGATGGGTCCGTACTTCATATGGGCAACGAGTCAACCGCTCCTATCCTAGGTCGTGGAAAAGTGGTGTTAGAATTTAGTTCCAGGAAAACTCTTAATCTTAATGATGTAATTCATGTACCCGGAATTAGAAAAAACTTAGTCTCCGGTAGTGTTTTAAATAAGTGTGGATTTAAACAAGTGTATGAGTCGAATAAGTATGTCTTATCTAAGTGTGGTGTCTTTGTTGGATTTGGATATTTTTGTAATGGCATGTTTATGCTTAATATTAATAAAGTTGTTGATTCTATTTATATGACATGTTCTAGCAAAAATAATACTTCTCTGTGGCATGCAAGATTAGGTCATGTACATTATAAACGTATGATTGATATGTCTAAAGAAGGATTAATTCCTACTTTTGATGTGAATATAGATAAGTGTGGAACATGCATGTTGACTAAAATAGTTAGACAACCGTTTAAGAGCATAGAAAGAAACGCTAGGATGCTTGGACTTATACATAGTGATCTATGTGATTTGCATTCGACTCCATCTTTAGGGAATAAGAAATATTTTATCACGTTCATTGATGATTATTCTCGCTATTGCTATGTATATTTATTACATGCTAAAGATGAGGCCCTTAATAAATTTAAGGTTTATAAAACTGAGGTTGAATTGCAACATAATGACTTGATTAAGAAGCTACGCACCGATAGAGGTGGGGAGTATTATGATCCAACATATTTTCAGTCTGTAGGCATTATACATGAGACTACGGCTCCGTATACACCACAACAAAATGGTGTGTCCGAGAGGAAAAATAGAGTCCTAAAAGAAATGGTTAATTCTATGTTATCTTACTCGGGACTGAGTGACGGATTTTGGGGTGAAGCCATGTTAACGGCTTGTTATTTATTAAATAGAATTCCTAACAAAAGGAACAAGGTTACCCCATATGAACTTTGGCACAAAAAGAAACCAAACTTGAACTACCTTCGAGTTTGGGGATGTAGGGCGGTCGTGAGACTACCTCAACCAAAGATTAAAACTTTGGGAGAAAGAGGAGTTGATTGCATATTTATTGGATATGCATTGCATTCCAAGGCTTATAGATTTTATGTCATAGAACATAATGATTCTATACCGGTTCACACAATAATTGAGTCAAGAGATGCAATATTTGACGAGAGTCGTTTCTCTTCTATACATAGGCCAAAGGACTTAGTTCCAAGTTCAAGTGGAACAAATAAAGGAGACGACACGTTCGTTCCTCCTAACGAGTCACCGACGCTTCGTAAAAACAAACGAGGGAGAATTGAAAAATCATTCGGTCCTGATTTTCAGCTTTATTTAGTTGAAGGGTCAAGAGATGAGGTTGGTTTCCAATACTCATATTGTTATCTTGTTGATGAGGACCCCAGAACTTTTGATGAGGCCATGAAATCACAAGATGTTGCGTTTTGGAAAGAAGCGGTAAATGATAAGATGGATTCTATTGTAGAAAATAATACTTTGGTCTTAACGGATCTCCCACTTGGTTGCAAGCCTTTAGGCAGCAAGTGGATCTTCAAGAAGAAGATGAAAGTCGATGGAACAATCGACAAGTTTAAGGCTCGATTGGTTATTCAAGGCTTTAGACAAAGGGAAGGCATTGACTACTTCGATACGTATGCTCCTGTTGCTAGAATCTCTTCTATTAGATTATTAATTGGTTTAGCAGCCATTCATAATCTCGTGATCCACCAAATGGATGTTAAGACGGCGTTCTTGAACGGTGTCTTAGAAGAAGAGGTGTATATGAAACAACCCGAAGGATTTGTTATGCCTGGTCAAGAGCATAATGTGTGTAAGTTGATAAAGTCATTGTATGGGCTAAAGCAAGCACCTAAGCAATGGCATCAAAGGTTTGATGAAGTTGTCTTATCAAATGGATTCAAATTAAATCAGTCGGACAAGTGTTTATATAGCAAATTTGATGATTCTGGTAACGGAGTGATCATTTGTTTATATGTTGATGACATGTTGATCTTTGGCACAAACCTTAGACAAGTAGAACTTACAAAAGAGTTTTTTGTCATCAAATTTTGCCATGAAAGACATGGGGGACGCGGACGTGATTCTTGGAATTCGAATCAAGCGTGAGAACAAAGGACTATCTTTAACACAATCACATTACATTGAAAAAGTGCTTAAAAAGTTCAATTATGAGAATTGTTCTCCCGTGAGCACTCCCATGGACGCGAGTGTGAAGCTTATGCCTAATATGGGACAAGCAGTATCACAACTCGAGTACTCACGAGTAATTGGTTGCTTTATGTATGCCATGACGAGCACTAGACCAGATATAGCTTATGCGGTAGGAAGGTTGAGTAGATACACTAGTAATCCTAGCACTCATCATTGGCAAGCTATAAGGAGGGTGCTCAAGTACTTGAAAGGAACGATAAATTATGGTTTGTCATATGTCGGATTTCCTTCAGTCTTAGAAGGATATTCATATGCAAGTTGGATTACCAACGTGGAAGATCATTCTTCTACAAGTGGTTGGGTGTTCTTACTTGGGGGAGGTGCCATTTCATGGGCATCTAAGAAACAAACTTGTATTACAAGTTCGACTATGGAATCAGAATTTGTAGCGTTAGCAGCTGCAGGGAGAGAGGCAGAGTGGTTAAGAAACTTAGTCTCCGAGATTCTATTGTGGCCGAAACCGGTATCACCGATTTTATATCCATTGTGATAGTCAAGCTACTTTGGCTAAGGCTTATAGTCAAATGTATAATGGTAAGTCGCGACACCTGGGCGTTAGACATAGCGCGGTACGTGAGTTGATCACTCATGGGGTGATTACCATAGAGTTTGTTCGGTCTCAACAAAATCTAGCAGATCACTTGACAAAAGGACTAGCTAGGGACTTGGTGACCAAGTCGGCTAAGGGGATGGGATTAAAGTCCAGTTAAATCTTTAATGGTGGGATACCTAATTCCCCTCTAATACGACATTAGAGGCTGAATTCAATGTGGAAAGCCCACACTTAGAGATTGAAGCACTTGTTTATATCATCCCAAAGTAAGTGCTTAGACCTGCAAGAGAGGGTTAGGCTAAAGTTTTATTTTTAATAGATCTTTTGAAAAATTGCATTTTGCAGGTGCAAGATGAAAAGTATCTACCTATATGTGTATGAAGTGTAGCCGCTTCAAGAAACTTGGACTTAGCTTTGTATATGCTCATGAAAGGATAAGGACACATGGCTTATAATAGTGTCAAGGATAAACACTTAGAGTAGTGTGTAAATTCGTGTGTGTATTATATTCATGTACCCAAATGAGTTGAAAGGATTCAATCCGTAGGACATCCTGATTCTCGGGCATTTGGAATGTGTAATATCACTAATATGTAAATTCAATCCTTAGGACATTTACATTTATGCATGAGTTTGGTTTTTTGTGTTGTTGATTTCGTAAATCAAAAGAGTACACTTAAATGGGGGAGGAATGTTGGAGTTTTAAGTGTATCAATGGTAATATTATGAACCACTGCAACTATTGGTTTATGGTTACAATGTTACACGTACGGTTGCAAACGTACGTGACAACCGTTGGACTTTATAAATACTATGTTCCTTTGCCTCAAAAAGATAGTAGAAAAAGAGAGAAAGAAAACAGATTCACAAGATCAAAGATTGATAAAATCTTTGGTGAAAACACAAAAACAAAACACAAAATCTCTATTTGTTTCTCTTGTATCTTAGCCTAGAACAAGAGAGAACTTTGATTGTCGTATCCTAGAAGGGATTTCGTGTAACCCAAGGCTTGAGAAGGGTCGAAATACTCTTTAAGGAAAGTGCTTTTGAGCACGATTCAATCATTATCCAAGTTCACTATACGTTACGATCCCGGAAATACGAAGGTTATACAACAAAAAATAACATAAACTCCTTAATTTTTTGAATTTACTACATGAAATTATGAAATTTGGTCAATTTCACCAAAAACTGTAAACGATGTTTGTTTTCCGTTAACGGTAGCTGACGTGGTTGACATGTGGCACATCGGTTAAGGAGTTCATGTTGTTTTTAGCATTGATTGATACTTCGTGTATGAATAATCAGGATCCATATACACTTCTTTCTTTGCTCCAAATGATTCATTCTTAGCCCAAACAAGTCTCAAATGCTTCACTCCAACTCCAATATCTAAAATATGCAAAATGCAATTAATTGTACTTAAACATAAATGTAAATGCATAAAGACAAAGAAAAGCATGGCTATAAATCATTTAAAATGTCAAGATTTCAATAGTGACCAAAATTCTAACAATCGTTTTCAAACAAGCCGACGACAACGATTAATGAAATCTTTTTACAACTATGAAATATATTATTTTATTGTAAGTTACTATATTTACAAGCTAAAATTTGTTAATTAATATAATATATTTGTTTTTTTGTTATTCTGTAGATCTGTCTACATACAACCGATTAAAATTTGTCAAAATAGTTATGATGAAAAAAATAAATGTATAGGTTAACAAAGAGTTTTCATCATCTCTTGTCTAAGATCATAAAATTTCCATCTTTTTCTACTTTTTATTTGATGAACCGTATATAAATTAGATGGAAAGAACAATTTTTTGCATTTTTCAGAAATATATCCATCTCTTCCCAAGATCTTGACAAGCTGTTGGACACATGTATTTGGGATCGCCTCCTATCTCTCAAACCGTTATCAAGATCGAAAGACTCAAATATCTTACTTATATTGTGGTTCAATATTATGAATGATCTAATTTAGTATAAATGTTCTTCATAGAGAATTATATCTATGGATTGCGATTTTTTTTTTGTTGCACCCATAGATTTTAATATCACTACTTCTTGAAAATGAATGCATGCAATCAAAGATCCAGCATCATGGCGGATGCTTCAAACGTTTGAATGCATGCAATCAAAGATATTGGGATCTAGAAATGGTCGCTTGAAGCCAAATTTTGCATTTCTTGGGAGAGAAGAAAATCAGATTGCTGAATCTGATGTTATTGCCAAAAAGATCTCTTTATGAATTGCTTTTTTTCCGACCAAAAAATAAAAAAACAATGTGCTGCTTATTTGGTTGTAGTAGATTGATGTATCCCTCCTTGGTTAATCCCAATGGTGGGAAGAGAGAAACAATCATGTGTTTCAAAGTATCTAATATAAATTTGAGAAAATTCATCAAAATCAAAGTAATCTCGTGCATAAGGAATATTACTAGATTAACCTCTAGGGAGGGAGGTCATACTAGACTAACCTTATTTTGTTGGTCAATGTCTGTTTTATCCATATGTTGTATTGTATTACAATTATGACATTATAATTTTTTTTTTGATATATGTAATTTGAAAAAATAATTGGAATAACCAAAAAATAAGAAATAAGGGTAAAAATAATTGAAACCAAAAATTGGTTACAAAAAAAAACATAAACCTCTCGACAAAACCTGGCGACGGCGACGTTTGGAGAGACCACGAGTTTTCGACTGATTCAGGCCAGATTCCGGCAAGGAGTGGCGTGTTTCCAGTAAGTCCCTTCATCCTGTTGTTTCGTTTTACCTTTCTCATGAAGAAGAAGAGGAAGATCTAACGGATGTTTAACGGCGAAGAAGGAGGATGGTCACGGCGAAGGAGTTCGATTTTGGGGGAGGCTTGTCGAGGGTTCTGGCGAGTCTTCATCCTTGGTTTTGGCGGCGAATGGGGAAGAATCGGTGGTTGGCGGCGGCAGAAACCCTAATTTCATAGATTTATGTTTTTCGGCAGTGAAAGCTAACCATAATTTTTTTTTTTTGCAGATAACTTTGTTAGTGTGTGTTTCCGGTCTACTGAGCAAAGATTTTCCGGTGAAAGCAAGGATATTCCGGTGAGGAAAGTTTAATTTTGTATTTCTTTTGGTGGTAGATTTTGTAAATATTGATGGTAGATTTATTAAGAAGACATATGTGGTTTGAGGTTGGTAGATTTGTTTTTATATCACGGTAGATTTGTTTTATATCACGGTAGATTTGAATGATGGTAGATTTGTTTGAACGATATGAAAAATTTGTTATGAATTTGTTAACTATTGATGGTAGATTTGTTTGTCTCATATTTGAATTTTGTATATCAATGATAGTAGATTTGTTTGAACTCTGTATTATAGATGTTTGAATATAACTATTTGAATTTAGATTCAGGTAACAAACCGAATTAGGTTATCCTTTTATTTAACAGTATACGTATGTTCGTCGTATACCCCTTTTTCTGAATCGAGTACGAACACCAAAATTTTATTACCCGTAAAATTCAGTTTAACAAATGTTTCAAATTTTAAGGATGTTCATTCGGCTGGTGAGGGTTGCAATATTAATTTTATGTTTTTTTGGTCGTCCGGAAAAATAAAATTTAAAACGGGGAGGAAGGAGTTAATGGTTGTTTAAGCAGTTTGATGGTGAAACATCGAAAGGGACGTTTGGGTGGTTTGGTTTGGTTGTCTGAACGGTGACGCTTCTGTTTGATTTGGAAGGTTTGGCGGACAGTGACACAACAACTTAACTACACACCCATCTTCCCTTTTGTCACATCTCATGTCTTTCAACCATCTCTCTCCCTCCATATACTCTTTTCAGATTTTCGTAAATAATTGGATATATTTAATCGGTGAAATAAAGACATATGCACTGATTTGTTAGTATTGAAAAAAAAATGATCATACATAATTCAAATCGTTTGAACTTTTTGTTTACTAGCTTTGACATATGCACTGTCTTATAGTGGCCAATATACATGACATAGCAGTTCGAACACAAATATATCTCAAAACTTTGATTTGAGTTTACATTTTTAAAATTTTAGAATAGCATTTCCTTTTTTTTAAACATAGAATAGCATGTTATTCCACAACAATAGTATGACTTTAAAATATAATCAATATATAGATATATATATATATATATATATATAACGTCTGGCTATTGGAAAAAAACAAAATAGATCCTGCTATGAAATCTACTTTTAATCATGGAACCATTTATCTAGAAAGATTTTTGAATAGTAGTTTTGACAAATATTTTTGAATGCTCCATATTTTTATTGTGTACTTTTTGAATCCAACAAGATTTGTGGTAGTACAAATTACTTTGCGGGTCTACATATAGTAGTATTCATATATTATATAAAAAAAATGTATGGAATTTTTTTCATATTTCAATAGTTTGTAGAGTTGGTATAGCCCCATTCAACATGATGTTTTTTTTAAATAGTTACTATCAAAGTTGCAGGTTTTTTTATGACTAATGGGTCAGATAAATGTTGACAAAAAAATGGGTCAGATAAAATGTATGATCCAGTGTCTAATGTTTTCTCTTAGAAGTGTACAAGTCAAACCGTTCGTTATTAAATTCCTATTTAAATACAAATTCTTCAACATATTTTGTATTTATCAAATAAGCCCTCAAAAAAACTTCTCTACAAACTTGGGTTTAGAGTAACTTGTATGTGTGATTATTTATTACAGTGAGAAATTATAACTTTTCTTATGCAGAGACAACTTATAAAATAAGTAGACTGTTGAGCACAAATCAAGAAAGGCAATGTGTAGAGTTTGTGAAGAAGACATTAAAATATTAACAAGAGGAAAAAAAAAAAAAAGAGAGAAAAGAGTTTAAGATAGGATAGGAGGACCATTCATAAATCATAATGTAAGACAACCCACCAACACATTATTTACCCATTCTAATTTTGTGTTGCTTCTTTTTGGCCATGTCAAGTCTATTTATTAATTTCATTTTATATACACGTTTATATGTTATATATATATATATATATATATATCAGTGTGTGTGTTCGAGATAAGAAGAAAAAAAATTATATGGCTGAAATACACTAGAAAGACAAAGAAACTGGATGTCTTGTCGATAATTTTATGTTTTGTTTCAGAAGTCATGCATTAATTGATTCCTTTGTTTTCTTCTTCTTCCTATCCATTTATTCTCTCTATTAAATATTTTTTGTTTGCTCGTTCCTTTTTTTCAACTTTGTTTGGTCATTCTTTGAAAACGAACTTACAAGATATTTATTTACATTTTATATTAGAATTTTCATATGAATTTTCTCTTAACTAATAAATAAAAAATTGGTTACTTCGTTTTTTGTAAGGTTTTAAGAAGTTAAGATGTAAATATAAATATAATCCCATATGACTTTTTGTTTTGTTTTGAACTTTTTCATAATCCCATATGACTAAAAGTCTTATGTTGAATGTTTGAATAGTTAAAGATCTGATCCAACCGACCTACCTGACTAGCGTAATTTTGAACATTAGTTAAAAGTAACTATTAAAACTAGGCGTGGGCATTCGGGTATCCGTTCGGGTTCGAATCGGTTCTTTCGGGTATCGGGTCTTTCAGGTATTGGGTTGAAGGACCCGTTGGGGTATTTATAAAATTCGGTTCAGGTTCGGGTTCGGTTCGGGTATTTTCGGGTCGGTTCCGGGTACCCGAAATATAGGAAAAAATTAAAAAATACTAAATTTGAATAAAATTTGGTTAAATTTTGACAAATATAACTAAGAATTTTCAAATTTTTTTATTATTTTAGTTATTTAGGTTATTTCGATCTAACAATAATTGATATATTTGAGTTTTATAATTATAATTTTGGATAATTGGGTTATATCAAGTCTAAATATAATTAATATTTTGGGTATATAATTATATTTCGGGTACCCATTCGGTTCTCGGTTCGGTTCGGGTTCGGTTTCGGTTCTTCAGGTATCGGAGTCTAAGATCCGTTCGGGTATTTTGTCGGTTCCGGGTTCGGTTCGGTTCGGTTCCCTTTTTTCGGGTCGGGTTCGGTTCGGTTCTTCGGTTCCGGGTATTTTGCCCAGCCCTAATTAAAACGATAAACCAGTATCGTTGCATTACAAAATTACTAAATCAAATCCTAAATATTTTCAACTAAAATAAAAAACCTAGGAGGAAAACTAGTTAAAAAAAAAAAAAGATAAAACTACTTTTCTATATTTTAGGAAGAGATGATTGCACCCATATCACTTTTTCAAAGTTTACTTACAAAATTGGCATTTTTTTTTTCTATGTCAAATGACGATTTTTTCCGTGCTTCCAATTGGTCTGTGTATTGTATATTGTTGATTTGCGTAATATTGTACATGGATACGACTGGAAAGTTAACGTGTATACATTATAATAAGTATTAGTTTCCAAATTAAGTTTAGAAAATACTAAAAACTTTATAAAATTTTCAAAAAGTGACTAATGACCCAATAATCATTTTTAAGAAACTACTTTGTAAATAATTGAAAGATTTCACAAGAGTGTTTGAATTTCAAAAAAAAAAAACCGTAACAAAAACCTTTGCCATTCTACGTTGTAAAATGTTTGAGTAATAAATATTTTGTTGGTAAAATGATGTAGAACAAAAAAGAAAAAAAAAGATGGTAAAAATGGGGTATGTCGTGTCAGGTTATAATTGGTCGATTTAAGCCCGACAAAACAATCGAACGAGTACAACTTTCAACCAACCAACTCAAAAATCCGTTTTAACAGTCTTCGGGTCAACCTCCTCCTTACTCGTTGCACCACTTCCAAGTCCCACGTACGTTATATTCTTATTTATGACATCATTAAAACAACTAGTAATAATTTGTTTTCAATGTGGTGGTGGGATCATAAAACCATTTTCTTTATTTTAAATCGATTCCAATCGGAATATGCTTTCCTACGATAATATTTCAAAACTGTTTCTGTCAGAATTAGTGGGATTCTGCGAATTTGGTTATAAAAAACAACGTGAAATTATGTTATAGGAGTATTTCGCAATGAAGGGTTTGTCTCATTCCTTTCGCTATTCGATTGTTAAATAATCTCTTATTTTTTTCGACCAAAAAAACAAAAAATCACTTAATTTATCTTTGTAATATTTTCTGTGACATGCAGTCATTTATTTTTCTTCAAAAATTAATTAATTTATTCATTTACATGAGTTTAGCATAAAACATATGCATTCAATGATTGAAAAAAAAGGAAAACAATTAAGAAAGTAGCAATTGAAGGTAAACAAAATATGTCTTGGTTAAATTTCTTACGACTTTACATTTTTCATGTAACATGTTTTTTTTTTCTTTTCTTTTGTAGACATTTAATTTATCAAATTATGTTTATGATTTCTAATTTACAATTTAGTTCTTGCCTAAGAGAAAAGTGTATACATACGATTCGAATCGAGACTGAATGTTAAGACTTGATAAAAATGATTGAGAATCCGGTGGATTGACTGGCTTTTACTTCAGAATTAGATTATTTCTATTTTGTTAGAGATGTTTTTGAGAATTTTAGCATAGTTAATATTCCACATGATTTAAATATATGTGTCGACTCTATTGCAAAAGAGGTTCGAACACGAGACCTCTTATTTTTCCATGTAAGTCAGACAAAATCGATAAGGATTATTCCACATAACCACTATTTCACGGGACAAAATTTGATTTAATCACATGGGTAGTCGACAAAAAAAAAATATTTACAATTTAGTTTTGTTAGGGAGTCAATTTGATAAATAGTCTCTTTACATAACATGTTAGATAATTTTTTATTTTTGTCTTAACAGTTAAATAAAAAATCAAAATGACAAAATATCTACTTTATCCTAATTGCTATTTATCTAATTAGACATCTACCAATTAGCATTTTCTAATTTTCTATTCAATTTTTTTTTCCCCATATGAACTATTCATTTTACCATGGATTTAACCTTTTTTTTTTTTTTACGCTCAATCGTATACTGCAATTCATCTTTGAGACGGGTAAAAAAAACTTTTTTTTTTTTTTGTCGGGGGTAAAAACAGAGGTTATGTAAATATGGTTAGGTATGTGTCCAGTCAATAATGGTTTCTGATGTTTAGAGTAAAATTTGTTGGTGATCAATATATCGCGGGTCAAAAAATAAATATATAATCTCGTGATACGATAAATTGCTAATTTTTTTTTTATATAAGA
Source organism: Eutrema yunnanense (assembly GCA_002933935.1). Classification (NCBI taxonomy): domain Eukaryota; kingdom Viridiplantae; phylum Streptophyta; class Magnoliopsida; order Brassicales; family Brassicaceae; genus Eutrema; species Eutrema yunnanense. Next base: position 107,983 of record PKML01073652.1, read on the forward strand.
CTCACTTGTTCTAGACCTAAATTACTGAGCAAATGAAACAAACAAGTTAGTTGCATGTTTTTTTCAAACAATATAAAAAAATATATTCAGAGTTTAAAAAGTTTGTGTTCGAGATAATCCCTCGGGTTGTTTGGTTCTGTATTAGAGAGAAGAAAAATGTACTGTTTTAATTAGTATTATTGTGGTCTTGTCCGTACCTGATTATTGCTCTTCTGCGATCTGAATCATCTGATCGGCCATTAAAAGCTTTTTCTCCCTTCACTATGATACCTCTTTTGAAGTGAAAGAAAAAAAGAAGAAGCTTTACTGTTTCTCTGCAAATTTATCACAAATCTCTCTCTATATCTCTTTCACTTCCCTTTTTTTTTTCCCTGGAACGGTTTTTTGTCTTTGTCTTCTCTCTCTTCTTCTTCTGTTTGCTTCTTATCTGGTTTCAAGATAGGAACTTTGATTTTCATGTATTGAAAGAAACTTAAACCCTCTTTTGTCCGAAAAGGAAGACGAAAGGACTGGTCTTTCCTCCTCTGATAGCTTGTTTTTGAAATCAGTAAGGAAATTCAAATTGGGATTATTATATTTCTTCGTCTTCCCTCATTTTCACAAAACAGAATTTTGATTTTTTCAAAAAAATTTCCTCTGTTTTCTTAACAGTAAAAAAATGGAGCAAGAGAAAAGCTTGGATCCACAACTATGGCATGCTTGTGCAGGATCAATGGTACAAATCCCTTCAGTGAATTCAACGGTCTTCTACTTCGCTCAAGGCCACACCGAACACGCTCACGCGCCTCCCGATTTCCACGCGCCGCGCTTCCCGCCTTTGATCCTCTGCCGCGTCGTCGCTGTGAAGTTCCTCGCCGACGCAGAGACGGACGAGGTCTACTCCAAAGTTACGCTTCTGCCACTCCCGGGAAACGACCTGGATCTGGAAAACGACGCCGTTCTTGGTCTAACTCCGTCTCCTGACGGTAACGGTAACGAGAAACCGGCGTCTTTCGCCAAAACGCTGACGCAGTCTGACGCTAACAACGGCGGCGGTTTCTCCGTACCGCGTTACTGCGCCGAGACGATTTTCCCGCGGCTTGATTACACGGCGGAGCCTCCGGTACAGACCGTAATCGCCAAAGATATCCACGGCGAGACCTGGAAATTCCGGCATATCTACAGAGGAACGCCTCGCCGTCATCTCTTGACCACCGGCTGGAGCACTTTCGTCAACCAGAAGAAACTAATCGCCGGCGACTCAATCGTCTTCCTCCGCTCCGAATCCGGCGACCTCTGCGTTGGAATCCGCCGCGCTAAACGCGGCGGTCTTGGATCTAACGGCTTAGGATCCGACAACAGCAATCCATACCCCGGATTCTCAGGTTTCCTCCGCGACGACGAGACAACGACATCAGCATCGAAGCTGATGATGATGAAACGCAACGGCGGAGGCGGGAACGAGGCGGGAGGGAGGGTAAGAGTGGAGGCAGTGGCGGAAGCGGTGGCGCGTGCGGCGTGTGGACAAGCGTTCGAGGTGGTTTATTACCCTCGAGCTAGCACGCCGGAGTTTTGCGTGAAAGCTTCCGATGTGAGATCAGCAATGAGGATTAGATGGTGTAGTGGCATGCGTTTTAAAATGGCGTTTGAAACAGAGGATTCTTCAAGAATCAGTTGGTTCATGGGAACCGTCTCCGCCGTTCAAGTGGCCGATCCAATCCGTTGGCCTAATTCCCCATGGCGTCTCCTTCAGGTTAGCTTAGCCACCCCAAAACCAAAACCTAAAAAGTCTCTTCCTTTACAAAAAAAAGTCTCGTTCAAATGTTGCTGTTTATGGTTTATATATAGGTAGCTTGGGACGAGCCGGATTTGCTGCAAAACGTGAAACGGGTTAGCCCGTGGTTAGTCGAATTGGTATCGAACATGCCTGCAATCCATCTCTCTCCTTTCTCTCCTAGAAAGAAGCTGAGGATTCCACAGCCTTTCGACGGTACCAAATTCCCGATTTTCTCCCATGGATTCGCCAATAACAATGGCGAATCCATGTGTTATCTGTCAAACGACAACAACAATGCTCCTGCAGGTATACAGGGAGCCAGGCAAGCTCAACAACTCTTCGGATCACCATCTCCGTCTTTGTTGTCTGATCTCAATCTCAATAGTTACTCGGGTAACAAGTTACCGGCGATGTTTCTATCCGGTTTTAACCCGAGGCATCATTACGATAACATTCTTGTGTCCGGTCAGGCTCGGGATACAGAGTATAATAACAACATTTCGTGTTCTTTAACGATGGGGAATCCTGGTTTAGTTCTTGACAAGAAGAAGTCTGGTTCGGTTAAGACCCATCAGTTCTTGCTGTTCGGTCAACCTATTCTGACCGAACAGCAAGTCATGAACCGGAAACGGTCTTTGGAAGAAGAGGCGGAGGCCGCGCAGGAGGAGAAAGGTTCACCGACATGGAATTACGGTTTGCAGGGACTCGAGACGGGTCATTGTAAAGTTTTCATGGAATCTGAGGATGTTGGACGCACGCTCGATCTCTCAGTTATTGGTTCGTACCAAGAGCTGTACCGGAAATTAGCCGAGATGTTTTGTATAGAAGAGAGGTCGGATTTGTTGACCCATGTTGTCTACCGGGACACAAATGGTGTTATCAAACGCATTGGAGACGAACCTTTCAGGTATATCTCAAAGAGAGATATATTTTTGTTTTTTTCTTTCAAATTAACGGTTAGTTTTTCGATTTTCCTCATTGATTGAATTGGCAGTGATTTTATGAGATCGACGAAGCGGCTAACGATCAAGATGGACATTGGCGGTGGCAATGTGAGAAAGTAAGTCTCTCTAAAGTGTCCAAGCATATTTCGGTTTTGTTTATGTAGCGATTGGAATACCAATTTCGGTTTGGTTCCGGTTTTACGTAGGACGTGGATAACCGGGATCAGGAATGGTGAAAATGGTATAGATTCTTCTACTAAGACCGGTCCTCTCAGCATCTTCGCCTGAAGCATTGAAGAAGCAATGGCCTTTGTTTTGATCCTAGTTTTATTTTCCGTCTTTTAATCTCTCTTTTTTTTTTTTTTTTTTTTTTTGCTGTATNTGTGGAACAAACTATTTCCAAGTTTCAAGAAATTCCTCAATTTGGTATTTGAGTTATTTGTTTGTGTTTGTAAGTTGTATATGTTAATCAAAGAACCTGCCATATCATTTGGGAATACCTAACAAAAGCTTATATTTTATGAAACAACTTTCTTTTTCTTGTTAGCTACATTTTTTGTAATACTGTTAGCTTTTTGGTGTTATTGTTTTCAAAAGCTTCCCTAAATTGTTGCTTATTTTTCTATTTGTTTTCAAATTTTATTGTAAGATGCTCTAAGCCAACGGAATTTTCCTGCAAAAAAGAATTAAATTAAACATAATATTTATTGTCCATCGGATCTACATGAATTTCATAATTTGGTCTCCCCTCACTCCATATTTAATTAGTTCAATGAACAGCTGAGAAAGATCTATTAAATATTTGGTTTAAGATACCTTCAATTGTACATAAAGTTAGTTGCTTTGAAAATTAACCACAAATATTTTATTCAACAGTGTTACACACACACGTACGTATGTTTATATATGTATTATAACTTTCTGCTGAGAACAAGAAATTGAATCTTTAAAAAAAATCCACAGAAACAGTAAATGATTAAAACATATACAATGTTCCATGGGATAATGTTTTACTCATAGGGTTACTTGGAATCTATTTACACATATAAATAACCTCTTTCAAAAAAAAAATCTATTTACACATATATCAATATATATATATATATATATATATATATGTAATCTTGATCAAATCTTTTTTTTTTGTTTTTTCAGTTCTTACCAAATCTTGATGGCTGGATATCTAATTTGAACAATACTCTACTTTTAATCGTTATTTTACAGTTTAATTCGATGAAGTAACTTTTTTTTTTAACATTGGACAAATTATAAGAACTACTACAAAAATAATTTTGGCTGCAACTGGTTGCACCTTTAGAGGAAAAAAATCAGAGGAAAAATAGATTCCTCTAAAATTTTAACATTTAGGTTGACAATGAAACTTGAGAGAAATCTATTTTTCCAACTCATTCCACGTTAGTTAGATTAACAAAGAAGAGAAAATTAAAGAAAACCTTCCTCCATTAATAAGGAGAGTAACAAGTTGAAAATTATTCCTCTAAATTTTTTCCACTAATTTTTATTCATCTTGTTACTTTGGAAGACAACCAGTTGCAGCCTTTACAACGGACAACGCTATTCGCTCACTAACGATCTGCGATCACGATGAACGGCTCTACTTGCACGATGCGCGATCACGATGAACGGCTCCATTTGCACTACGCTGAAGATTTCCTTATAAGTTTACCTCCATTAATAAATCATTTGGTCAACCACTGGATTAAAGAGACTTCCAATGAAACAACTTAAACAAAAGAAAGTGCCACTGTTATAAGTTTTTTTTTTGTTATTAAGTTTTTAATTGTGCGATTAAAAATAGGATAAAAAATAATTAGCAAATACTCCGTATGTTTTTTATATAAGGGGTTTTCCCTAAAAGCACGAGAATTAATAAAAAACTTTTTTTGCTTGAAACATTAATTAACAGCATTTAATTATCCAATTAAAATCAATTTAAACATTAAATGTTGCTGTTAAAATATAAAAATTGGTTAATTAAAATATTAAATACTAACATAACTTTTCTTAGTTAACAGGTGAGTTATCACTTCTCACGTTTTTTATTTTTAGAAAGTTCACAGTTTGGAGCCAAATTTTACATAATCATTTAAAACCAAAATTTTAATTTTTTTTGCAAGGGAGCCAAAATGCTAAACGATTAAGTAATATCCCTATATATAACCTTCAAACTTACAATGTTTTACATATTATTCATGGATTCTATTTTCGATTTAAATTTTCTAACTCTAGATTATGGAAGTCAAGATTTGTTCGATTTGAACGAAGTACCACCGATAGAAGAAAATTTTAACAACGGCGATGAAAGTTTTTCAATGGACTGCAATGAACCTTCGATGGATCTTTATCCAGGTAAATTTTTTTTCTTAGATGAATTCGTCAACTTCTTAATCTTCTGCATCTGTAAATTGCATAATTTTAGGCTTACGTGGAGTTTTTATATGCTAATCATCTTAGTGCCTTTGTTTTTTTCCATTAAAATATTGATGTTTTTGTGCTCTTTCTCAAATGATTCTGCTTTTTCTACTAAAATATTAGATTTTTTTTTTGCTAAGATAACGTAGCTTTTTTGCAAAGATAAAATTAGAGTAATTAATTAAATTTTGGGGAATGTGAAAAACTCTTATAAAAAAAACAAAACAAATTGTTTAAAAGATTTTATATAAAAAAACAGAGGGAGTAGTAGTAAAAGAGAGAAGGCTTAGGGATCTGAAATGCGGAAAACATGACAGCAAAAACTTGACTGTCCCAGCGAAGTTATCGAAAAAGTCAAAGCAAAAGTCATGAGTTCGAACACACATTAGCCAATGGCTCCCGCAACATAACACTGTCTAGGTCCATCTCACGTGCGGTCCCATTTCTGCCGCCGTTTTGGTGCTTGTGCCGCCTACTCTCTCTCTCAACATTATTATAGTTTTGTTTTTTTCTTCATCTTAACAACACATTTTATCGTTGGTAATGTTCATAGGAAAGTGGTCAGAACTTAGTTTTACTAGAAGGTCATTCTCGGACGAGATTGTATTCGTGAAGATGCCAAAATTATAATTTACCTTTTTAATGATGAAGATGTACGATAGAACAACTGACTATGACAAGTGACAACCATAGCTCAGTGTAAGCATTAGATGTGCAAATGGTTATAGTTCAAATCTTTTAGGTACAACATGTCAGTGGATTACGAACAAGACGAATGATTCGATAGACTCTTTTGCGACCCCGACCGACCACTTTGTTGATAAATTTGCACTCATCATAGATCTAGAAAAAAACAGTTGATGATCTCTATGAAATATTATATATAGAGAATGGGATATCCATTATGCTTATTATATTTGTGGGATGTCTATTCTTGGAAGGAGACATATGGAAATGCATCGTTCGACATGGAACCGCGCCGACTGAGAGGGAGGCGAGAGAGTGATCTTGAAACAATAACATTGTCATGATAGCTTTTGGGTGCACAAATGAGGTTCTCCTCCCCAAGTTTTTCCGATGTTCATGTTAGATAATACCACATGGCTGATCAAAAAGCTGGAAGTGGAGGAAGAAAAGAAATGGTTTAGTTCTGGACTTAGATCAGAGAGTGATCCCAAGTTCAATATGCTTAAAATTTGAAAATTTAAGATCGTTGTGTTTTGTGATATTATTTTTAATTAAAAATAAAATAAAATGTAACTACAAAGTTTTGTAAATGCAAAATATAAATATAATTTGCATAATAATTTCAAATTATATATGTAGATATACAAAAGTTTTGTAAATGCAAAATATATATCATGTGATGTAGATATACTTCAATTCTCATAATAATTACATCCATTAATACAATAGTTATCCTAGAATTTGAAAAGATATTTACTTAATAAAAGATACATTCTATATAATTAATCTAAAAAAACTTCAATTTAATAATTTAGTTTTATCAGTTTATTTATATATAGTTTAGAAAACTATATAATTTAGTGTTTATAAATTATGGATTAGATTTTTTCTAAATAAAATCAAACAAATGTTGTGACTTCAAACAATCACTAAGGATTAATTCAAAATGAAATGTATAAGAGTTTTAAATCAATTTTTTAAAACATTTATAATTTGAATAAAATAAAATTACTAATTAATCATTTTTTATGACCAATTTTCGGGATCTGTTAGATGATTTTAAGTGAGTTATAGGAGAAAAATAAAATAAATCATTTTTATGGTTAGTAATTAGCGTTCGAGAATGGAAACAAAGATTCATTCAATAAAAAAATACTCACATGAGTTTACAGAAACTCGAATGACAACTCAAAGTCTTTGATGGGTATGCAATAATGCATGTCATGATAATCGAATTGTGGTATCCAAAAATGATAATATTTTCAAGCCAACCATTGAGAGGATGAATGAATGAGGTCCTTACGAAAATTCTCTAATGTTCAAGTCAGAAAAGAGATATTGAAATTCGAAAAAGGTAAAACGAGAGAAAGATAGTGAATATTATATTTAAATCAGATCAAAATGTGGTATATGGTTCAATTTGCAGTGTTGGTGAGAGAGAGATAAAGATTATGAGTACATCGTGGAAACACGTCAGATGTTTCCGAAATGAGATTAATGTCAAATGAATAGACATTTGATCCATATTTGAGAATAGTGAAGTATATATATCAATTATTCTCTAACGTGGGTTTTGAACCCTTAAAACTTCATTCTAATTTTCCGCTGTGTGAAATATATGGATTTTCAAAGAATTTGACTGATATAGATATGTAAACCGAATTTGGTGATTGGTTTTTGTTGTACTTAGTTATGACTTATGAGCATTAGATGTCAAAGTGTAGGATGTTTCGGTGGATATGACTTGACGCCGATAATTCCAACGGGATTGAATATTTTTTATGCACATCTCATCTATTTTATAAATACATAAAAACAATGATATAAAATATCGCGCTACGCCTGGCTAACCCACTAGTTTTATATATAAATAATCTTGTTGAGAAAAATTGTTTTAATCATATGTGAAATATTGGAAGTGATTAATTCTAGTTAATTATCTTTAGAAGATTTGAGTTTGATGATACTTTTCTTTGACAACAAAGAGTTTAAATCGGCTTTATCTGATGGAGTTGAAAAAACTGAGAATGAAAATGATGATTTATATTTTTAATTTTGGATCATATGATTTTTAACTATATATATAACATTTATATTAGCGTTTGACTTATATTCACTATAGTATAATATATGATATATATATATATATACTGTAAATTATTTAAATAAAAATGTGATGAATTATTAAATAACGAGTTATATATTAACTGTAACTTGTTAAATGATATACAAACCCATATAATGTGTAGATTCACGTTAATAATTTATTTACCCATTAATTTCTTTTGTTACTTATTATATTCTTTATTAACATCTGAAATACATTTAGATCTAAAGAGAGATACCCATCATTGTTGCCATTTTTTTTGCATAGTTTCATGTTTGATTTTCATTAATTGTCATAACTGAACTACAAACCCCAAGTGACAGACATTCATCTCATAATCATGATCAACAACAACAACATCTACACCAACATCAACATAGTTACAAACAAAAAAAACAACAACATCAACATAATAGGAGATTTGGCTCATTGATATACTCTCATATTACATATTTTAGCATGCATTTCATGCATGGTTTTGTATAGTTCTCATGCATAATCATGGTCTTATCATGCAATTAGGTTCCAAATTAGATATTAGGAGTTGCTTTAGGTCCTAGTGGGTCTTTAGGCATTTTTGGAGTCATTAATAGGTGCTTTTGGAGGAGGTTCGAGATCCGAAGAGAGGAGACAGGGACCATACAGAGCATCGATCGATACCAGGTGTGACACTAGGTATCGATCGATACCAGGTGTGACACTAGGTATCGATCGATACCACCACCGATGCCACTGCTCGGTGTCACAGCTCGGTATCGCCACAGGGAGAACCCGGGGGAAAAAGCCCTTAACACCGAGCAACGGTACCGAGGTGTGTCCTCGGTATCTACTGAAGATCAAGTTCAAACACCAAGTATCGATCGATACCGCGTATCGATCGATACCAAAAGCATCAGGAGACAATACCGACGTCACAGGTCGGTATCACAGCTCGATGTTGGTCCAGGAAGATCCGGAGGAATTGGCCCCTAATACGGAGCAACGGTACCGAGGTGTGTCCTCGGTATCCCTTGAAGAACTAGCCCGACACCGAAGGTATCGATCGATACCGAGGGTATCGGTCGATACCTAACACTTTTTGCCCATTTTAACCGGGTCAATACCCGGTTTGTTCCGGGTTGACCCGGTTCGTTACTGTTCAGTATTTAAGCCCAAAGACCTAATCTTTAAGGGCTAAGTCTTTCTATGCAAAAAACCTCTCTAAGAGTGATTTGTAGGATTGATCCTTTTAAGTTTATGCAATTAAGTGTTTATTTGATTGAATCTCTTCTATCTATCTTCTTTTCATCTTGATTATTCAACATCTATCTATGGAATCATCCTCTATCAAAACTGATTTTGAGGGGTTCTTAATGGGTCTTGAGTAGTCTTTTAGGATCTTGAGATGGGTTAGATTTAGGGGATTCAAGGCTTGATCTAAGGTGTTCAGGATTAGATTATATATTATCCTTCTTTGTTTAATGTTCTTATTGCTAAATCTAGCTTGAGAGAGTGGATTTAGATCATAGGCATTTCATGCACACCAAGTGTATGATGAAATGCCTTGATCAATTATTCAAAGGATTTATGTTCTTAGCCTATGAGAATAGTTGTCTAAGGCATAATTTTGGTTGATCTAGTTTATATTCTCAATGCATGTTGATTGATAATTCACAAATGATGATTTGCTAATGAATTTGATAATTAACATAGTGATTAGTGCCTTGAAAGAGGACTAATCAAGATTAGAGATCATTAACCTAGGGATAGCTTGTTTGTGTGAATGAATGTCTTGGATCATGCTTTGATTGCCTAATGTCGATTACCCCATCTTAGGATTCGCTTTGCTTATTGCTTTTACAATCTTGCTTAGTGTTTTGTTTAGTTCTAAATTGGTTACCTAAAACCACACTCGTTTAGCTTAAATTACTCTAAAATCTTGTATTCTTAGTGATTAGATTAAATCCCAATAAGGTTCGATACCTCTTATGCTTCAATCGCATTTAGAGAATTGACTCTAAGAGATAGAAATATCTTGTATCACTCATCGGACACTGCGATATGACAAGTTGTCATCAATAGCAATAATGCGAAAGATAATCAAAACAAGATTTTGTTCTAAATCAATAGTTTGGAAATATCGGGAAAGACATCGGTGGAGCCGTTATAGGAGACAACGGGAAAGATACTGAAAGATACATCGTTAAAAATATGTTACAAAAAAAAAATTAAAAAATTAAAAATTTAAAAATTTAAAAATGTAGAGCTGAAAATAAACATTTCTCTTTGTCACCTACTTTTTTTTTTTTTTAAATTGTTATCCGCTTTTTTTTTTTTCGTTTTGTTGACATTCATATGTAATTACTTTTCTTTAAGTGTTAGCTTATCTATTGCTGAAAGGACCGCATTTTTTTGTTTTTTGCATATATAATTAAACATTAAACAATACTAATTAAACATTACAAACACAAGTTAACGGTAAAAGCAACAACAACAGAAATAAAACCCCCGGGTCCTAACCATCCCCTCTTCACTGCCTCGATTCCACGATCACGCCTTATCTTTACCTGCATCGACAAAAGTGATGCATCAACATTTGGCTAACCAAATGCTGAGTGAGATTGATCATCCCAACAACATGCTACCAATAAGCACAATAAACAACAATTGCCAATTATCAAGAATTAATTAACATCAATTAAAACTTCCAGCACAAAACGCAACTGGTATCGATCGATACTCCCCTAGTATCGATCGATACCCAAACAACACACGATTCCCGACAAGGGACTGGTATCGATCGATACTAAAGACCACACCTGGTATCGATCGATACAAACACAACACGGGACCACCGACAAGGGACTGGTATCGATCGATACCCACCTGGTATCGATCGATGCTCACGAGACCTAAACACAGGAATCGCCATACAAGCCACAAAATGCATCAATCAAGCTTAACAAGCATCACGCAAGCTTAATTGCTAACCTTTGGTCCCAACTCACCTTATATCAGCTGGTTCTAGCTTTAAAAGACTTCCTCAAGCTCAAGAAGACCTTCTTCTCTTCTCACAAGCTCACGCCGAACCCAAGCTCTTCCAACCTCTTCTTCAAGCTTCTCCCAAGCTCAAACTCTCTTGATCTCGCAAGATCCAAACTTTTCTTTCTCTCTTTCGCGACCAAATTTGGTCTTATCCTCCAATGACAGGTTTTTATACTCGAAAGAAGAGAAGAGAAGAAGACAACAAGGAGAAAACCCGGCTGGTGTCGATCGATACAGGCCAGTATCGATCGATACCACCCCCGGAACAAACCCTAATTAATTATTTTTCCTTAATAATCAATTCTTCCGGAACGCGGGCGTTACAATTGCCGTAAAAAAATTATTTACTTTATTAAACTAGTAAATTTTTTTTAATGGATTTATATCTCATATAGATCTACGAAATGACATAAAAATATATTTGATTGATTAAGGAATCCTTCGTGAATTACAATAAATCAATATCTTTCATCATTGTAAGAAGATTTCATTAGTCGTTGGTTGATCGTCGGCTTGCAAAGAATCTTTGTTTGAATAGTTATGGTTGCTTGAAAGATATTTGATACACTCATATATTGCATGTTTTAGGATGCATTGCATTTAGGGTTTTGTGTCATTTGCATGCATAATCATGGTTTTATCTTGCATATAGGTCTCATTTAGAGTTTAGGACATTTGCATTAGGTCCTAGTGAGTTATTGCATGTTTTGGAGCGTTTCCAGGTAAAAGCAGAGCCAGACACCAAGTATCGATCGATACCCCACGGTATCGATCGATACCAAATGCTTCAGGAGACAATACCGATGCTCCTGCTCGGTNAAGTTCAAAGCTCGCTTGGTGGCAAAAGGTTACTCACAAGAACACGGGATTGACTACAATGAAGTGTATGCTCCAGTGGCACGAATGGACACAATAAGAACCATTCTATCGACTGCAGCAAGAAAGGGTTGGGATATTCATCAGCTGGATGTTAAATCAGCGTTCCTTCATGGAGTTCTTTTAGAGGATGTGTATATTGAGCAACCAAAAGGATATGTGACCAGAGGGAAAGAAGACAAGGTTTTCAAGCTTTACAAAGCCTTGTATGGCTTAAAGCAAGCCCCTAGAGCCTGGTTCAGCCGGATTGAGGAATATTTCAGCAGGGAGGGTTTTGTGAAATCACAAAATGAAGAAACACTTTTCCTCAAGGTAAACGAATCGGGCAATATCCTAATGGTTAGCGTTTATGTTGATGATCTTATATATACTGGAGATAATGCTGCTATGATGATTGAGTTCAAACATTCGATGCAAAAGGAGTTTGAAATGACAGATCTCGGAAGGATGAGGTATTTTCTGGGAATTGAAGTGCTGCAGACAACACGAGGCATTCACATATCGCAAACAAAATATGCTTTGGAGGTGTTGAAGCGTTTTGGAATGGATAAGTGCAATGGTGTCAAGAATCCGTTGGTGCCTGGAGTGAAAATCGTATTGGATGAAGAAGGAGAACGTGTAGATGAGACTTACTACAAACAAATCATAGGAAGTCTCATGTACATAACCACAACAAGACCAGATCTGCAATTCTCTGTAAGTTTGATGAGTCGTTTCATGGCTAAGCCAACTCAAATGCATTTACAAGCAGCTAAGAGAGTTCTAAGGTATCTAAGTGATACTAAGGATTTTGGGATTTGGTACAAAAGAGGAGGAGATGGTGAAGTGGTGGCGTTTACAGACAGTGATTTCGCAGGCGATATCGACAGCAGAAAGAGCACATCCGGTTACGTTTTTCTGTTGAATGATGCAGCAGTTGCTTGGTCATCAAAAAAACAACCGATCGTGACGCTTTCAACTACTGAGGCAGAGTATGTTGCAGCTTCTGTATGCGCTTGTCAGGCTGTTTGGTTCAAAAGGATTCTGAGAGAGTTGGGCTACAAAGTTGAAGAAAGCACCATGATCTTGTGTGACAACACATCAACAATTAAACTGTCAAAGAATCCAGTTTTTCACGGGAGATGCAAACATATTGGAGTTCGATTTCATTTCTTAAGGGATTTGGTCAAAGAAGGTGAAATTCGTCTTGAGCACTGCGGATCTCATGAACAAGTTGCAGACATATTCACGAAGCCATTGAAGAGAGAAACGTTTGAACTATTGAGGAACAAGCTTGGAATGTGTTCTGTTGCAGATAAGCTAAACTTGGTGAACCAAGTTTAGTTTAGGGAGGGTTTTGTTGGAGTTTAAGCTTTCAAATAAAGGAGCCGTTGGAAACGTAGCTCATTCTGAAGTTTGAAGAAGTCAAGGAAGTTAGTAGAAGACCGAGTATTACGTTGAGTTGTTTCAGTCAAACTTGTTGCTTAAGTTTAGGAATCTGTTTTTGATGTAAAAGGCTATATTAAGCCATGTCTGTTGATGAATAAAGTACGGAAGTTTTCAAAAAACATTTGATTAAGAGCTTTGCTATTACAAAGAGATGGGACCCATAATTCTCCCAGATTCATGGCCGGATCCACAAGGTGCTTTTACTTGAAAAAGAAGAACTTGGAAGTTTATGATATGACTAAATTAAAGTTTGAGACTTTGAGTGTCTCTGATAATGGCGTCTTGTCTGAAATTGTTTCTCTTTTTGGATTCAAAGCTGTTGTTACTTGTAAATTAAAGAGATTTATCCGATAATCTTCAGTCCAAGTCAATGAGCACTAAAAGTCAACTCTCTTTCTCTATGTGAACATTTCAATTTGTTTAGAGACTGTAAAAGCTGTGATTGACAGATTCTCTCGGAACAAGTTGGCTAATTTTCTGACCAAGAAAACTATAACAGATGTGTTCGCAGGCACATTTACTTTTTCGTTTTCTTGATTTCCAGACTCAGGACATCTTGCCATGTTGCGAGAGGCTTGGGCTTCACTTCTTTATCCGTTTGGGTTTTATTTATTTACACGCTGAGTTTGGTGATAGCTAAGCAATTATGGATAGTCCTTTGTTGCTGCTATTAGGAGCTTTTGCCATTATTCGTCTTGTTCAAGCTCAGGATCAACAAGGTATCCGCTTCTTAATGGTTTATATGTACAGACATCTTCTTAATGCATCCTTTGAGACATGCTTTCAAATCTCACTCTTTTTTTTACAAGTAAACCCTTTTATGTCTCTTAGCAGGGTTCATCAGTTTGGATTGCGGGTTACCCGTGACTGAACCGTCTCCTTATACTGAGCTATCAACCGGACTACGGTTTTCGTCTGATGCAAAGTTCATCCGGAGTGGTAAAACGGGTAAAATCCAGGCGAATCTGGAGAGTAATTACCTGAAGCCGTACACGAGGCTGAAAAATTTTCCGGATGGGATACGGAACTGCTATAGTCTGAGTGTTGTGAAAAACAGGAAATATTTGATCAGGGCTAGGTTCGTTTATGGGAACTACGATGGTCTTAACTCTTACCCGGAATTTGATCTGCATCTAGGCCCTAATCCGTGGGCGACAATAGATTTGCAAGAGTTTGTGAATGGTACAGTGCAGGAGATCATTCACACCCCAACGTCAAACTCGTTGCAGATTTGTCTTGTTAAGACAGGGACAACTACACCAATGATCTCAGCCTTAGAATTACGGCCGTTGGGAAATAATTCTTATAGCACAAAGTCGGGTTCCCTGAATCTTTTTGTTCGAGGTTATGCCAACAAGACAGATGGCTTTCTACGGTAAGAGCCAATGCTAACTCTCTTTTTTCTTTGGAAGGGCTCTGTTATTCGTGTGAATCCATATTCATTTTACTTGTTCAAGGCTAATACAATATTCGTTTCGCATAGGTACCCGGATGATGTTTATGATCGCAGATGGTTTAATTTATTTTTGACGAGTTGGACCCAGATTTCCACCACCCTCGAAGTGAGCAATGATAACAATTATGCTCCACCAAAAAAGGCGCTTGCATCGGCTGCCACGCCTTCTAATGCCAGTGCGCCATTGACAATCAGTTGGACACCGGTTAATCCTGGTGACCAGTATTACTTGTACAGCCACTTTGCTGAGACACAAGATTTACAGGCCAACGATACCAGGGAATTTGACTTGGTATGGAAT
Organism: Eutrema yunnanense; assembly: GCA_002933935.1. Lineage (NCBI taxonomy): Eukaryota > Viridiplantae > Streptophyta > Magnoliopsida > Brassicales > Brassicaceae > Eutrema > Eutrema yunnanense. Next base: position 122,995 of record PKML01073652.1, read on the forward strand.
GGAGTTGTTACTGCTGAAGCTTTCATTCCTTCAAAGTTAGTAATAGATACTTTCCTGAATACTTCTCCTAAGACTTGCCAAGGAGGGAAATGCAATTACCAGCTAATAAAAACCTCAAGATCAACTCTTCCCCCTCTACTTAACGCTTTTGAGATCTACACAGTTATCCAATTCCCACAATCGGAAACAGATGAAAACGATGGTACGTTATTTAGTTTCAGTACTGTTCTGCAGATAAGGTCTGTTATCAATTTCATATGTTAATCCTCACATCATTGAACTTTATATCAGTGGTTGCTATCCAAAATATCGAAACTGCCTATGGATTGAGTAGAATTAGGTGGCAAGGAGATCCTTGCGTCCCTCAAAAGTATACGTGGGACGGGTTGAACTGTAGCAACACCGATATTTCTACACCTCCAAGAATAACGTCCTTGTAAGTCGTAAGATCACACACGCACATACATACTTATCTTCAGCTTATGTTAATAATCATGCTTTGTATCACCAGAAACTTGTCTTCAAGCGGGTTAACTGGAACAATAGTTGCTGCTATTCAAAACCTTACACAGCTACAAAATCTGTAAGTATGTCCATTGTTGGTCAAATGCAAAATAGTTGTTTTTTCGATGGAAGTAAACCGAATGACCTTTACCTTAAGGGATTTGTCAAATAACACATTGACTGGAGGGGTGCCCGAATTTCTTGCCCAGATGACATCGTTGTTGATCATGTAAGTTCCTCAGCATATTTTCTATAACTTTTTCAATTCCCCTTTGGTCATGTCATGTGCCTTTATGCATGAAGATTGTTCTTCTTTAATAGAAACTTAAGCGGGAACGATCTTAATGGTCCCATTCCTCAAGCTCTTCGAAGAAAGGGACTAGATTTACTGTAAGAAACTTCCCACATACTTTTTAATATTTCCTCAGTTATTATTATCCATAGCCACTTTTGTGATTTGATGTTTTGAACAACATTATTCTTCTTGCAGAGTTCAAGGAAACCCAAGGCTTTGTCTCTCGGGTTCTTGCACAAAAGACTTCAAGAAGAAGTTTCCAGTGGTAATTGTTGCATCAGTTGCTTCTGTGGCCATAATCGTTGCTTTGCTGGTTCTTATTTTTGTTTTCAGAAAGAAAAAGCCGTCATCTGTGGAAGGTAATTTGCAGGAGATCTCTCATCAACAAGGAATTACAAAAATTCAATGAATACCTTTTCTTACATCCCCTACCTTTTTCTCTATAGCTCTACAACGTCCACCGAGTACGACAACTGTGAATGATACATATGCTAATTCATCTGAACCATCAATTGAGACGAAAAAGAGAAGGTTTACTTATTCAGAAGTTATGAATATGACGAATAATTTCCAAAGAGTTGTAGGGGAAGGTGGATTCGGTGTCGTGTGCCACGGTACTCTAAATGGTTCCCAACAGGTAGCTGTTAAAATACTCTCTCAATCATCAAGTCAAGGATATAAGCATTTTAAGGCCGAGGTATGCATAATCTTCTGNTTAGGAAGTTTCGTGCATTCTTAGTGTGTCAACCTTAGCCTCTTCGGTTCGATCCTCAAATACTACAATGAGGTATTGATCCGGGACTTGCAAAAGTCCTACTCATCAATATTGCTGGAATCATGGTTACTATCTTTACAAAGCAACGTTGATATTGTTGATGATGTCGTTCTCGTGGATGACAATTTCTTCGTTAGTGATGATTTCATCGGTGATGTTGATCACGTCGTCATGATGTGGATCTCGTTGATGACATTAATCTCTTTGATGATGATCATCCACGTCGTTGTCAAAGGTCTCTTAGTTGGTGATAGTTTTGTCGATGATGTTGGTCACGTTGTTGAATGTGATCAACGATTAGAATATAGTTTCTAGGATTTCATTACTTGTCGCTCTCCTTTCTTGTGTTGCTGTTTTATTTTTATAAGAGAAGTTCTCTGTTCTAATCCTCGTCGAATTTGGAGTGGAACAATTTATGTCCTTATTTTATCAAATCGGTTATGAATATTATGTAAGGTTAGAGTTGAATCATCCATATTAAATCCTCGATAAACTTTTCTAGTTTTGCAGGGTTATATTAGATTAGATTCGGTTAGATCCATTGATAAAATTACACCCAACTGTTATACATCTTGATGAGTTAAATTTTCTAATCTAATAATAGGATTTAACCCGTGCTACAGTGCGGGGTAAAGTTTTTTTATTATTTTGAATTAAGTGATATTTTTAAAATGTTTCCTCAATTTGTTATAAACGTTACATGATTATATTATATTGCGTTTTTTGCATAATGAAATTTTTTGATTACACAATTTTTTGATTCTCAATATTATTTTGCTTATCGAAAAGAAAATGGGTATATTTTTTCTTTCGGTTTTGGATCCTATCAATTAGGGGCTCATATTGAATAAAATACTCTCTATATTGAATATTTCTAAACATCGACTTAATAATATTATATTCAAAACAAAGTTCATTTAATCTGCGGTTAGTCATATGTCTACATTGGAGAACACGAGACAGGTTATGGTCTCTTGATGAATTGTGTTCGAAGCTGAATGAATCGAGGCTTTCGGTGTTAAACATGATGTTCTTCAATGCATATGCTCTGCACCCTGAGAGATTGATACCAACAATCCACCATGAAACATGGTAGGAATCTTTTGCTAAACTTCATTCGTTATCTTTCGTCATTGTTATTTATATGAGTTTCTTTGTCTACAGATGTCAGAATTATTCGCAATCATCTGGCAAGAAGGAAAAAATTGTCTCAATGTTGAAGGATTCTTTGTTGATTCAGATCTTGATAGCAATCGAGAGTACTAGACCACTCTTCCGATTTCTCTTTGAAAACCTCAACGTCTTCCAGCTTGAGGTATACATGATTAAGGCTTTTATTTCTTGTTTTCACAGTAATTAAATGACTTATCTGTTGTTTTGCAGCCATTTTTTGCGAACTTGTCTCAACACATCCTTCCTCTTTCTCATAACACATTAGTCGCCATGAACATCAATGTTATGATTGCATTATCTACTCTGAATTTGCAAGTATGTTTGATTAAGAAAATAAGGCCATATCTCATCAACATTGCATGTGATCGAAAAGGGTAAACTTTGTTTCATCCGTTTTTTCACAAACTTTTTGCTTCCAACTATTTATTTTGTTACTTATTATATTCCATATTAACATCTGAAATACATTTAGATCTAAAGAAAGATACTCCATCATTGTTGCTATTTTTTTTGCAGAGTTTCATGTTTGATTTTCATTAATTTTCATAACCAAACTACAAACCCCAAGTGACAAACATTTATCTCATAATCATGGTCAACAACAACAATATCTACATCAACATCAACATAGCTACAAAAATAAAAACAACATCAACATAGTAGGAGATTTGGCTCATCGGACAGTGCGATATGACAAGTTGTCATCAATAGCAATAACGCGAAAGATAATCAAAACAAGCTCTTGTGCTAAATCACTATTTTGGAAATGTCGAGAAATACATTGGTGGAGACGTTATAGGAGACATCGTAAAGATACTGAAAGATACATCGTTAAAAATATGTTATATAAAAAAAAGAAATAAAAAATTAAAAGAAGAAAAATGTAGAGATGAAAATAAACATTTCTCTTTGTCACCTACATTTTTTAAAAAAAAATATCATTGTTATCCGCTTATTTTTTTTTCTTTTTGTTGACATTCATGTGCAATTACTTTTCTTTAAGTGTTAGTCTACCTATTACCGTTAAAAAGTTTATCTATTTTAAAAACTAGTATAATTTTTTAATAGATTTATATCTCATATAGATCTACGAAATGACATAAAAATATATTTTATTGATTAGGAATCCTTCGTGAATTACAATAAATCAATATATTTCATCATTGTAAGAAGATTTCATTAGTCGTTGGTTGATCGTCGGCTTGCAAATAACTTGTTTTGAATAGTTATGGTTGTTTGAAAGAGATTGTCGGAATCATGGTTACTATCTCTAGAAAGCAACGTTGATCTCGTTGATGATGTCGTTCTCGTGAATGACAATTTCCTTGTTAGTGATGATTTCGTCGGTGATGTTGATCACGTCGTCATGATGTAGATCTCGTTGATGACGTTAATCTCTTTGATGATGATCATCCACGTCGTTGCCAATGGTCTCTTATTTGGTGATGTTTTTGTTGGTGATATTGGTGATGGTTTTGTCGGTGATGTTGGTCACGTTGTTGAATGTGATCAATGATGATCAACGATGAGAATATAGTGTCTAGGATTTCATTGATTGTTGCTCTCCTTTCTTGTGTTGCCGCTTTTTTATTTTTATAACAGAAGTCCTCTCTTCTAATCCTCGTCGAATTTAGAGTGGAACAATTTATTGTTAACGATATAGAAATAGAAGATTACATTGATAATCGAGTGAGTGATATAAATACATTACAAGCATATTTATACTAATACAAAGGTAAATGGTGGGTGAGTGATTTAAGGAAAGGGAATGGATGGTGGAGTGATTTAGGGAATGTGTTGGATTGATTTAGGGAGAAGATGTCGCTACAATATCATATATTCTAATACGCCCCCTCAAGCTCAAGGGGAATGAAGTGTAAACGAAGATCCACTTGTGATTGGCCAGGAGAAGAAGACACGTTGTGGAAGACATAGAAGATGCACCAGGGGTAGAGAAATGCGGCGTTAAGAGATGGTTGAGGCCGAGAGCAGATCCGAGAACATGCATCAAAGTCGTCGAAGTCGTCGGTGAGAAGGCAAGCATATAGCTTAAGATTCAGAGGCACTTGTTAGGCTTGAATTGGAAGCACTTTGGCTTGGAAGCTCGATGGCTTAAAAAAGAAAATAAGAAGAAACAGACTTGCGGCGAAGACGACGAACACTGATTTCTGCTCGGATAAGCAAACGGACGATGGCTGACTGATGGTGGTGCTGAGACAAGGCTGACCGGAGCAACGATGGTCGACGGAGACGTTGAAGAAGAAGTTGCAGAGTTTGCTTGCGCCGCAAGAAACAGCTCGAGCGCACCCTAGATCAAGATTTCTTGTGTCGACGGTGCTGTGGTGGCTCTCCGATGACGACGGCGTCGTCCCTGGAGCACGGCGGAGGCTTTAGGGCGAAGAACAGAGGCGGTGGTGTTCGACGTACACACACCACACACGGACGAGGCGCAAACGGATAAGAGGAAGCGAGAAGGAGAAGAAGAAGACATGGGCGTGGAGGAGGAGCGACTGCAGTGCAACAACGGAGGCACAGCGATGCGAGAGATGATGAGGTGGCCTCATTACTTGACAACGAGAGAGACACGGCGGTGAGATTTGAGACGACGGCGATGATGTTGAAGATGGCCTGAGCAAGGCTCGTTTCGGTTTTTTTTTTTTTTTTTTTTATGAAGGAGAAGCACATAGGCTTAAAATGAATTTTAGAGGAAGAAGAAGAAGCACTTGACTTAGAAGCATATAGCTTAAGAGAAAGAAGCACAATGGCTTAAGGAAGCTCTAAGGCTTAACGGACAAAAAGCAACAAAGAGAGAGATGTAGACTAAAGAAGATGAAGAAAAAAAAGAAAAAAAAAAGGAAGAGATTGAAGAAGATTTACGAAAGCATAGAGGTCCTTTGGAAGGAGAGCTCTGATACCATGTTAACGATATAGAAATAGAAGATTACATTGATAATCGAGTGAGTGATATAAATACATTACAAGCATATTTATACTAATACAAAGGTAAATGGTGGGTAAGTGATTTAAGGAAAGGGAATGGATGGTGGAGTGATTTAGGGAATGTGTTGGATTGATTTAGGGAGAAGATGTCGCTACAATATCATATATTCTAATAACTAGTACACACACACTCTTCAAAATCTGTTAGTAATCATATGACCATCGTGGTTTTGAACTTATCACCAGAAACTTGTCTTGGAGTGGTTTAAATGGAACCATAGCAGCTGCCATCCAAAATCTTACGCAGCTTGAAAAACTGTAAGCATTTTCATTGTATATCGAAGACGAAAATCTGTAGTTATATGGATGGTAATAATTATAATGTAGGAATCTCTGTTTTTTTTTCTCTTTTCTATCTTGCAAATTTTAGGGACTTGTCGAATAATAACTTGACTGGAGAGGTGCCTGAATTTCTAGGCAGCATAAAGTCGTTGTTGTTCATGTAAGTTTCTCTCAACATGCTTGCTAATGGTTTTTCACCTCAAATCATGTTTGCGCATGTAAAAGGATTGCTCATCTTTAACAGAAACTTAAGCGGGAACGATCTCAATGGTTCCATACCTCAATCTCTTCAGAGGAAGGGCGTAGAGCTACTGTAAGAATTATTCATATTCTCCACAACCATTTTTTGAATATGAGAAAACTTGAACAACTATAAAACCTAAGCTCTAAACCCTAAACCTTTGTTGTCTTGTAGTCTTCATGGAAACCCAAGGCTTTGTCAGCTTGATTCATGCACAAAACCACATAGCAAGAACTTTCCAGTGGCAATTGTTGCATCTGTTGCTTGTATGGCCATTCTTGTTGCTGTTTTGGTTCTTTTTCTTGTTCTCAGAAAGAAAAAGCTATCGAATGTGGAAGGTTATTTGCAAGGCAACTCTCACCTAATCAATTAAATATTTAAATTCTCACTCTCATCGCAAATACGCTTGTCTACCAACCCCTAATGTTTCTCTTATCCACAGCTCAACAGTTGCCGCCAATGGTGAACGTTACAAGTGCTGATTCACACGAACCATTAATTGGGATGAAAAGGAGAATGTTCACGTATTCGGAGGTCATCAAAATGACAAATAACTTCCACAAAATTATAGGTAAAGGAGGGTTTGGCATGGTTTATCACGGTTCTGTAGATGGATATGAACAAGTGGCCGTTAAAGTACTCTCTCAATCTTCAACTCAAGGCTATAAACAATTCAAAGCAGAGGTACACATAGTTGTGTAATCTTCCCAGCTAAACTATATGATCTGTTTTTATCATCAGTTATGGATTTTAATATTTTCTTTACATGAAATGTTACCTTAGGTTGATCTTCTTCTTAGAGTTCACCATACAAATTTGGTGAGCCTCGTCGGGTATTGCTATGAAGGAGATCACTTGGCCCTCATCTATGAATTTTTGCCCCATGGAGACTTGAAACAACATTTGTCAGGTAATATTTTTCTAGTGAGTTCACGTGTAGCATAAAACTCGGAAAAGTCGAATGGGTATAATGATCTAATATACAGGAGAAGGAGGTAGATCCATCATCAACTGGATTATTCGACTACGAATTGCTTTGGAGGCAGCATTAGGTTCGTTCTATGTTAAAAACCATAGGTCAAGATATCTATTCAATTGGGTTTACAGAACATTAGTTGATATAGATGACTCCATTGAATAGGATTGGAGTACTTACATATTGGATGCACACCACCGATGATTCATAGAGATGTCAAAACTGCCAACATATTGCTGGACAAGAATTTCAAGGCCAAACTCGCTGATTTTGGGCTCTCTAGATCTTTCCAAGGTGGAGACGAGTCTCAGAATTCGACGGTGATTGCTGGTACTCTGGGATACCTTGATCCCGAGTAAGTATTATTAGTTCTCAAACTTTTTGTTCCTTCTTCAATGGTTAAAAAATATATACTATGTCCTTGTCATGCAGATGTAACCATTCAGGTCGATTGAGTGAGAAGAGTGATGTCTACAGTTTCGGGATCGTGTTGTTGGAGATGATCACAAACAAGCCCGTGATTAATCAGAGCTCTGAAATTTCACACATAACACAATGGGTTGACTTTAAGCTTAAACGAGGTGATATTATTGAGATTATGGATCCAAAGCTTCGCAAGGATTACGACTCTAATTCTGCGTGGAGAGCTGTTGAGCTGGCAATGTCATGCGCAGATCCTTCTTCCTCAAAACGACCATCCATGTCTCAGGTTATTCACGAGCTAAAGGAGTGTATTGTGTGTGAAAACTCGAGGATAAATAATAATCAAGGGTTGGAATCTCAAGCAATGAACGTTAGCTTGGACTCTTCGGTGGTTCCCGTGGCAAGATAGTGTCAAGTGTTGTTTACTTGTAATGGAAGCAACAAATTGATAAGTAGTTACATTTTTAGCAAAATTTGTGAACTAGTCGAATTTTTTTCATTTTGCTTTGGTCATTGACATGTCTATCTGTTCTTTTGGTTATTTTTGGGTTCTTCATATGTGTGGGCAGAAAATAGTTGATCAGGGCTTGGTTTATATATATGGAAATTATGATGGTCTTGACATTAAACCGATATTTGATCTTTATCTTGGACCTAATCCATGTGCCACGATAGATTTGGAAAGACGAGTGAATGGTACACGAACAACAGAGATGTTCATATTCCAACATCAAACTCGTTGCAGATTTGTCTTGTTAAGAATAAGTCTGGTTCCTTGAACAATGAACACTTTCTTTCGGATATACCTTAGAAATTCAGAGATTTTTTATCTAAGGTAATTCAACTTTAGCTCAACACTACCTCTTCTTTTGTGCTCTCTTGAACGGCCAACATCGTTTCCATTCTCTCTTGAAGAACACTGGCCATGGATCGAACAACCTCATCTCTCTGGTGACTGATTCGCGTAGACGATGAAAATGACGACAGGATTACTGATAGATTACTGGATCCGAATTCCCTATGGATAAAAGTATTGGGCCATCCAAAACCGGCCCACAATATGTCTTCCCGCTTCAGTTTATAATATAATAGCGTTGCGTTTAGAACGTTTCCAGCACTCCAATCGTCGATCGCCGATGAAGAGGTTTCATCGTCATCGCCGTCGTTTAATCACTGGTTATATTGATGGGAAGGCATTCTTCTTCTCACGACGGGAGATTTCGCTGCCGTATATGGCCGATTTTCCGCCGGAGATTCTTCATCTTCGTGCTCTCCGCAACAGCTGGAAGAGATGGGACCCATAATTCTCCCAGATCCATGGCCGGATCCGGAAGGTACTAAATATGGTGATGTTTTGGTTCTTTGTTATATGAGTGTGCTTCTTGAGTGACACGCCGTGAATTTTAGATAAACAAGTGCAGAAGAGAATCTATTTTTGTGATTGTAAGTTTCTTGAAGGAACATGAAGCTTGGCCACTTGGATGGTTTCCTGGGGAAAAGTTACTGTAGTTTGTGTAGTAATTTACACTGTTGTCTGCTTGCGGTTCCAATATGGAATCAATGGTTTAATTGTAATATACAGTATAACCTTCACCAATCTAAGTCAACAACCTTCTGAGCATTTCATGACTTCATGGTGGTTCGGTATCTGTTTTTGTGGATTAATAGCTTCTCTGGTAATAAGATGGCTAATCACCTTCGCTAAACTCATAAATTAGTGAGAGCTGTCAAACACACATGTGCTTATTTTCCGCTAATAGTGATGTTTGAGTATTGTCGTCTAATTCCACATTTATTGATTCCATAGACTTGACAAAGTCAATTCTTTTACAGTATGATTTGGGTTCTGCTTATTCATTCGCTACCCTTATCCTTCTTCTTGTTGCATACTGAAAACACATTGACTTGTCAAAGTCTTTTCTTTTAGTGTGCGATTCGGGTTTTGGTTATTTCTTCACTATTTATCTTCCACAGCCTAGCCTGTGCTTTTCTTGAGTTTTCCTTGGGAGCTGAGAGAGTATGGAGGCTTCTCTTGAGCTTTTGTTGGTGCTCATTGCAACTTTGGCCATCATTCTTCTTGTCCAAGCTCAAGACCAACAAGGTATCTTATTTTTTCTATATACATCCTTCCTACTTCTTCTACAAACGCTTTTTTTTTCCTTGAAAATTTCTTTTCACAATATGTTTTGGTTCTCAGAAGTGCTCTGGTTTTTATGGTTAGTCTTTACCATTTCTGTTAACACTCAACAGAGTTCATCAGTTTGGATTGCGGGCTACCTGCTAACGAACAGTCCCCTTATTATGAGACTTATACCAGGCTGCACTTCTCCTCGGACGCAACATTCATCAAGAGTGGAAAAACTGGTAGAAGTCAGGCAAATCTGGTCAGTACATTGCAGAAGCCATACACAACGCTGAGATATTTTCCAGATGGAATACGGAACTGCTACAGTCTGAGTGTGGAGAAGGGACGTACATATTTGATCAGAGCTTCCTTTGTATATGGAGATTACGATGGTCGTGACATTAAACCGGTGTTCGATCTTTATCTTGGACCTAATCTATGGGCCACGATAGATTTAGAAACACGGGTGAATGGTACACGGAAAGATATCTTACACATCCCAACATCAAACTCGCTGCAGATTTGTCTTGTTAAGACTGGCAAAACTGCACCGCTAATATCCGCCTTGGAATTACGGCCCATGGGAAATGATTCTTATATCACTAAATCTGGCTCCCTGAATCATATCTTCTGGTATTATCTTAGCAAGTCAGAATCTAAGCTACGGTGAGTCAACTTCCACTGAACTATGGCTCTTCCTGTTTAATTTTTCCGCATCTCTGTTTTCCTTCTATATGTTTTCTTTTGTCTTTTGTACCTTTGTGCTGTGATTTGTCAAAGAACTTCTACACAAAAAAGGATATATTACAACGGTCCAAGATGGCGTATAAATGATATTGCTCCTTGATTTAATCCATTGCTAAAACAACATTATTCCCCACAGGTACTCGGGCGATATCTATGATCGCATATGGCTATCGTACTTTAAGAAGGAATGGACCCAGATTTCCACCAATCTCGACGTGGCCAATTCCAACATTTATGCTCCACCGGAAGCTGCCCTCAAAACTGCTGCCACACCTACGAATACCAGTGCGCCATTGACATTTGAATGGAGTTCAGCAAATCCTGAAGAACAATATTACTGGTACTTACACTTTGCTGAGATCCAAGAGTTGCAGGCAAATGAAACCAGGGAATTCAATATCCTATTGAATGGACAACATTTTTATGGCCCTATAGTTCCAGACAAGCTAAAACTAAATACTATCTATAGCCCGTCACCGAGAACTTGCAATGGAGGGAAATGCAGTTTACAGCTGATAAGAACCAACAAATCAACTCTTCCACCTCTACTTAATGCTTTTGAAGTCTACACAGTTATTCAGTTTCCACAATCCGAAACAGATGAAAGCGACGGTACGTGACTTTTTTTCTTATTATAGTAAAGAAACAGATCATAAATACAATAGAGAGTACTCAAGACATCTAAATCTTTTTATGTCAGTGGCTGCTATAAAGAACATCGCGGCCAGCTATGCATTGAGTAGAATCAACTGGCAAGGTGATCCATGCGTCCCTCAACAACTTAGGTGGGTCGGTTTAAACTGCACCAACACCACGGATGTGTCCATGCCTCCAAGAATCACTACTTTGTAAGTTGAAAATTTAGTAGTACACACACCCATTTTTCAAGATCTTTAGTAGCAATTAGATCATTAACACTTTGAAAGTGGTTTTGAACATTTCCCTAGAAACTTGTCTTCAAGTGGTTTAACTGGAACCATAGCAGCTGCCATTCAAAATCTTACGCAACTAGAAAAACTGTAAGTACATTACTATTGTTAATTAAACGCAAGAAATTGGTATCATATGGATGGTAATAAATTTGATAAACCTCCATGCCTTTATTCGATCTCTTGTTAACATCAGGGACTTGTCGAATAATAACTTGACTGGAGGAGTGCCGGAGTTTCTAGGCAACATGAAGTCGTTGTCGGTCATGTACGTTTATCTCAACATATTTTTTAATGCTTTTCAAAATCCACCTGAGACCATGGTATTTTTTAACAGAAACTTAAGCGGGAACAATCTTAATGGTTCAATTCCTCAAACTCTTCGAAGGGAAGGACTAGAGCTAGTGTAAGAAATTTACCACATAGCTTTTGAAGTTTTCTCAGTATTATACACAATCCTTTTTTGTGCATTTGATGTCTGCAGCCACCCTTTTCTCATTGTAGTGTTGAAGGAAACCCAAGGCTTTGTCTCTCTGGTCCATATAGAAAACCACCTAAGAAGAAAGTTCTTGTGCCAATTGTTGCATCAGTTGCTTCTGCAGCCATTGTCATTGCTATATTGGTTCTGTCTCTTGTACTCAGAAAGAAAAAGTCAACGACTGTTGAAGGTATTTGCAAGATAAGCAGCAAATAAGAAAACTATAAAATATTTTGAATGTTGTTGCTTCTTTGCATTAAAAGAAGAGATACAAAAAAAACGATATGAGAGATGAGAATGTTCTCATTCTTATATACAGGTCTACAACTGCCACCGAGGACGCCAATGGACACATTTGCTAATTCACATGAACCTTCATTTGATCAGAAAAGCACAAGGTTCACATATTCAGAGGTCGTCAAAATGACAAATAACTTCCAAAGAGTTTTAGGTAAAGGAGGGTTCGGCTTCGTGTATCACGGTACTGTGAATAGTTTCGAACAGGTGGCGGTTAAAGTACTCTCTCAATTTTCAACTCAGGGCTATAAACAATTCAAAGCAGAGGTATTCTCAGTACTGCAACCTTCTGAACCAAACTATAAGAACTGCTTTTAACATCCCAAAAGTTATGGATTTCTTTGTTTTCTTCAAATCGATGCCTTAGGTTGATCTTCTTCTGAGAGTTCACCATACAAATTTGGTGAGCCTTGTCGGGTATTGCTATGAAGGAGATCACTTGGCCCTCATCTACGAGTTTCTGCCCAACGGAAACTTAAAAGAACATTTGGCTGGTAATATTTCTTTCTAGTGACTGCTTTCTAACTCTTGGAACTTGCAAAACTCGAAAGGAACCAACGGTCTAAATCTAATATACAGGAAAAGGAGGTAAATCCATCATCAACTGGGGTATTCGACTACGAATAGCCTTGGAGGCCGCGCTAGGTTTGTACCAAATCAAAAGCCGTAGAACAAGAACTAGTTCAATTGGCTTTATGATAAATCCATTGATTAAGATTACTTAATTGCATAGGATTGGAGTACTTATCTATTGGATGCACACCGCCAATGGTTCATAGAGATGTCAAAACTACAAACATATTGCTAGATGAGCATTTCAAGGCCAAGCTTTCCGATTTTGGTCTCTCAAAATCTTTCCATGTTGGTGGCGAATCTTACGATTCGACGGTCATTGCTGGTACTCCTGGATACCTTGATCCCGAGTAAGTACTATTGGCTTTCACATCACACTAATTGTGTTGAAACTGCCTTCCTTGTTCATATAAATATGTCACATGCCTTGCAGATATTACAAATCAGGTCGGTTGGGTGAGAAGAGTGATGTCTACAGCTTCGGGATCGTGTTATTGGAGATGATCACAAACCAAAATGTGATATCTGAAAATTCTCACATAACACAATGGGTTGGCTCTAAGCTTAACCGAGGTGATATTAATGGGATCATGGATCCAAACCTTTGTGGGGTTTATGACACTAATTCTGCATGGAGAGCTCTTGAGCTGGCAATGTCATGCGCGGATCCTTATCCCGCAAACCGACCAACCATGTCCCATGTTATTATCGAGCTAAAAGAGTGTCTTGCGTGTGAGGAGTCGAGGATAAGTAAGAATGGAGGCTTGGAATCTCAAGAGATGAACATGAGCTTGGACACTTCCGTGTTTCCTGGGGCAAGATAGTTTGTGCAGCAACCAATCAAGACCGGGTCATTCCTTACGCTTATATTTATGTTTTTAAGTTGCGTCTGTCTACTTGTGCTTGTGGTACCAACATGCATGAAAATCAAACAAATCAATGAATTTGGTTACAACTTTGTAAGAATAGTTGAACGAGTATTTTTCGTTGTTACTTTGATGAAAATTAGAATTGGGTCCCAAAGTGGTGACATCCCCTAAATGTATGGCTAACCCCAAACGAGATCTTGTTTCACTGTTTGTGAATGGCAACTGATGAACACGAGCGGAGGTCTCGCCGTCGTATACAGTCGTTTTATCACCGGAGATTCTCATTACTCGACACGCCGAAGACTGCTGATATTACATAGGTGGAAAGGCCCAGATTTCTCCCGAATTCGCTGCCTCTGAGTTATCTAGAGAGGTTTGCTCTTTGAAATTCCGAAGCTTATGCAAAACTCATTTCACTTCACAATGATTTCAGCTTTTAATTGTTGGTCATGTCTGAAATTGTTTCTTCGTTTGGGGTTGGAATCTCAAGCAATGAACATTAGCTTGGAGGACGCTTCGGGGGTTCCTATGGCAAGATAGTTTTGAGTGTTGTCTACTTGGGGTTGTACCAATGATGGAATCAACAAATCAATGATCTAGTTACAATTTTAGCAAAAATTTGTAAACTAGTTAAAGTGTGAATGGTCTTATAGATAAACTTGGGAATGTTTCTTCATATGTGCCTTGAGTACCACGAACAGGTCATTTTGCTTTCACCATCGACATTTCAAATATTATTTGTTCTCAGTTCTTTGGTTTCTTTGTATGTGTTTTACTCTCGAGTGCCACGCCGTGAAAGTTCATTTATTACTTAATAAACAGAAGCAGAGAAATTTCAGATTAATTGCTACTTAATAGGACTTTTTTCGTCCTAATCAAAACATTTTCCTCTGTTCTTCTTGTTCAAGTTCAAGCTCAACAATGTATCCACATCTTAATTTCCAGTGGTGATTGTTGTAACCGTTTCTGTGGCCATTGTTATCGTTTCTGTTTCTTTTTCTTGTTTTGAGAAAGACAAAGCCGTTGTCGTAATTTGAGAGAGATCTCTCACCAAATCAAGAAACCATGTACTGTGTATTAAGATAAAATTTTACGATACAACAAAATTAAAAATATGTAAAACGAGCCACAATTTGCTTTGAAATGTCATATTTCTCTGTTTCTTAGGTTGACTTTTTGGTTCGTTGTAATATGTGGTTGACTCTTTGAGTGTCACGCCGTGAGAAGATTCATGAGATGATGGTTGATTACTCTTTTTTGGATTTGGATAATCATAATCATTGGCCGTACAAACCCTAACTTTACTCTTTGTGAATGCCAAGTTTTCTATATTGTTTCTTGGGTTTTCCTTGAGCGTATAACATTGAATCTCAACTTTTAAGCTTTTGCTGCCTTTGATTTCATCTTCACGACTTCACCAATCAAAAGTCAGCAACCATTGACTATTTCTCAGAATTCTCTTCGTGCGTCATGCTGCTTGAGTCTAGTGGCTATTAAAGCCAATATCTTGTTGCGTGATTGATACATTCTTTGGAAGTAAATACTAAAGCAAGTTGCATATTTTCTGACCTGGAAACTAAAACTACAGACACGATTTCATGATAGTGACGTTGGAAGTTGGAACATTGTTACCTTTTTCATTCTTCTTCTTCTTCCCATGGTGAAGTAGCATTACAAATAAGAGAATACGGACAGTTTCACTCGCCTCTTAACCGCTATTCATCTTGTTTAAGATCAGAATTGATTGTTTCTTCATGCTGAAGTGTACTTTTGTTGGTATTTTGGTCAGCATATATGGATCATTGTGTGCCTAATTATCAGGTCCACTTATACAAGTCAACGACCATTAGAATGTCAACTCTTTCTGAACATTTCTTCATGCATCATTCTTGCGAGTCTGGTGGCTATTAATTAAAGCCAATATCTTTTTCTGTGATTGACAGGTTCTTTGGAAGTAAAATGCTTTATTGTCTGACCAAGAAACTTTACTGATGTCCGATTCCACAAATGACCCCAATCAAGTTCATAATAGTGATGTTGGAACATTGTTATCCTCTTATCCTTCTTCTTCTTCTTCCCAGGGTGAAGTTGCACTAGAAAACACATCTACTCTTTCTTTTCATTGACTTGAACAAGTCTTTGCTTTTAGTTTCCATTTTGAATTTGCTTATATATTCTCATGTTATATATTCTTGATTATTCGTTTGTAGGTAAGAGAAGATGGATAGGTCTCTTGGACTTTTGTTGCTGCTAATTGCAAATTTGGCCATTATTCATTTTGTTCAAGCTCAGAGCCAACAAGGTACCCGCATTTTAACTGACATATGTACATATATGTGTATTCTTTTTCTCCTTATTACCATTTTGGTTCTTAATCGTACTTGTACTTGGCAATTCAATCTGTTCTCTCTTTTAACGATGAATTTCGTTCCATATCGCTTGACAGGGTTCATCAGTTTGGATTGCGGGCTACCCGCGAATGAACCGTCTCCTTATAAAGAGACTGATACTGGATTACAGTTCTCTTCAGACGCAACATACATCCAGAGTGGAAAAACTGGTAGAGTTCAAGCAAATCTGGAGAGTAGACTCCTGAAACCATACACAACGCTGAGATATTTTCCAGATGGAACGCGGAATTGCTACAATCTACGCGTCGAGAAGGGAAGAAATCATCTGATCAGGGCTAGGTTTCTGTATGGAAACTATGATGGCCTTGACATTAACCCTAAGTTTGATCTTTATCTTGGACCTAATCCATGGGCCACGATAGATTTGCAGACACTAGTGAACGGTACAAGAAAAGAGATCTTTCACATCCCAACATCAAATACGTTGCAGATTTGTCTTGTTAAGACTGGGATGACTACACCGTTGATCTCAACCTTGGAAATACGGCCCATGGGAAAGGATTCTTATATCACTCAGTCTGGTTCTCTGAATCTTTTCTTTCGGATAGATCTTAGCGAATCAAAGACTAACCTGAGGTAACTCAACTTCAACTTAACACTATCTCTTGCTTTTGCTCTGTTTTTGTGGCTCTGTTTTTCAACTTGATTCTTTTGCTTATTTCACTGCTAAACATTACTGTTTCCACCCTCAGGTACCCGGACGATGCTTATGATCGCCAATGGACTGCGTACTTTCGGAAGGAGTGGACCCAGATATCCACCACTAGCGATGTTGGAAACACCAACGACTATAATCCACCAAAAGCCGCACTTGCAACTGCCGCCATACCTACTAATGCCAGTGAGCCATTGACAATTGAGTGGACTAATTCAGAAAAACCTGATGACCTATATTACTTGTATAGACACTTTGCTGAGGTCCAAGACTTGCGGACTAATGAAACCAGGGAATTCAACATGGTATGGAATGGGGAACTTATGTCGTCTGACCCTATGATTCCTGAGAAGTTAGAGATAACTACCATCTTAAGCGTGACTCCAAGGACCTGCGCTAGAGGGGAATGTAGTTTTCAGCTGAGAAGAACCAACAGATCAACCCTGCCACCTCTACTTAACGCTTTTGAAGTCTTCACAGTTATTCAGTTTCCACAGTCTGAAACAAATGAAAACGATGGTATGTTTCAGTGTTTTTCAACCTATAAGATCTGTTCTTTTGTATGTTAACATCCCGAAAATATTTGTGTCAGTGGTTTCTATAACGAGCATCAAAGACACCTATAGATTGAGTAGAATCAACTGGCAAGGCGATCCATGTGTCCCTACAAAGCTTAGGTGGGACGCTTTAAACTGCAGCAACACGGATATCTCCACACCACCAAGAATCACTTCTTTGTAAGTCATAAGTTCACTAAAACACACGCACACTCAGCTCTTCAAGATCTGTTAGTAATCATGATCATTAACACTGTGAATGTGGTTTTGAAAATTTCACCAGAAACCTGTCTTCAAGTGGTTTAACTGGAAACATAGCAGCTGCCATTCAAAACCTTACACAACTAGAAAAACTGTAAGCTTGTCCATTGTTGATTGAAGGCGAAAAATTGCTATATATATGCAAAAAAAATCGGATGTAATTTCGTAATTATATTCTCTCCTGCAAACTTTTAGGGACTTGTCGAATAATAACTTGACCGGAGAGGTGCCGGAGTTTCTAGGCAACATGAAATCATTATTGGTCATGTAAGTTTCTCTCAAGCATATTTTCTAATGCTTTTCAAATTCCACCTCGGATTCATTGCTTTTTCTATGCAGAAATTTAAGCGGGAACGATTTTAATGGTTCAATTCCTCAATCTCTACAGAGGAAAGGACTCGAGCTACTGTAAGAATCTTCCCACATACTTTGTGACCCTTTTCGCTGTTATTATCCACAACCCTTTTATTGATTTGATGTCTTGAATCAACACTTGTCTTCTTGTAGTCTTCAAGGAAACCCAAGGCTTTTTCCCTCTGGTTCACCCACAAAACGACATGGCAGGAGCGTTCTAGTTCCAGTTGTTGCATCAGTTGGTTCTGCAGCAATCCTCATTGCTGTGCTGGTTCTTTTTCTTGTTCTCAGGAATAAAAAGCCGTCGACTGTCAAAGGTATATATATGCAAGAAAGACATCAAATGAGCAAACCGATAAATCTCATGAATATGATTTTTTTGCTAACACCTAAATTATGATCTAACAGTTGTTCACCCGCCACCGAATAGGCCAACAGAGAATGTTCCATATGCTAATTCGCCTGAGCCATCAATCGAGATGAAAAAGAGAAGGTTTACTTATTCAGAGGTTATGAAAATGACGAATAGCTTCGAAAGAGTCGTAGGGGAAGGAGGATTTGGCGTTGTCTGTCACGGTACTGTCAATGGTTCTGAACAGGTAGCTGTTAAACTACTATCTCAATCATCAACTCAAGGCTACAAAGAGTTCAAGGCAGAGGTATATTTGTGGCACAATTTTCCCAAGAAGTATCTGTTTTTAACATCACAAAGGTTATGGACTTCTTGTTTGGTGAATTATAGGTTGATCTTCTTCTGAGAGTTCACCACACGAATTTGGTAAGCCTGGTCGGATATTGCGATGAAGGCGACCACTTGGCCCTCATCTACGAGTTTGTACCCAATGGAGACTTAAGACAACATCTATCAGGTAAAACTTTTCTAGTGGATAACATGTATCATGAGCTCATGAAACAGTTTTTCTTCCTGAAAACTCGAAAGGATCTAATGATCTAATACACAGGAAAAGGAGGCAGATCCGTCGTCAATTGGGGTATTCGGCTAAGAATAGCTGCGGAGGCAGCACTAGGTTAGTAGTAAGTTTAACCATAGAACTTGTATTTATTCGATTATTCGACCATAATCAGTTAGTATGGATGAATCCATCGCATAGGTCTGGAGTACTTACACTTTGGATGCACGCCACCAATGGTTCATAGAGATGTCAAAACTACAAACATATTATTGGACGAGCATTATAAGGCCAAACTCGCTGATTTCGGGCTCTCGAGGTCTTTCCCAGTTGGAGGTGAATCTCATGTTTCGACGGTGGTTGCTGGTACTCCTGGTTACCTTGATCCTGAGTAAGTATTGATGCTTAAACTTCACAATGTGAAAAACTTGTTCTCTTCTCCAATGCTTGATGAAGAGTATACCATGTTCTTGCCTTGTAGATATTACCAAACAAGCCGGTTGGGTGAGAAAAGCGATGTGTACAGTTTCGGCATTGTGCTGTTGGAAATGATCACAAACCAAGCAGTGATTGATCGAAACCGCAGAAAGTCTCACATAACACAATGGGTTGGGTCTGAGCTTAACGGGGGAGATATTACTAAGATCATGGATCCAAAGCTTAACGGGGATTATGATTCTCGCTCTGCCTGGAGAGCTCTTGAACTGGCAATGTCGTGCGCGGATCCAACATCAGCAAAACGACCAACCATGTCTCATGTTGTTATCGAACTAAAAGAGTGTCTTGTGTCTGAAAACTCGAGGAGAAATATGAGTCGAGGCATGGATTCACTGAGTTCCCCTGAAGTAAGCATGATCTTCGATAGTGGGATGATTCCCAGAGCAAGATAGTGTGTGCTGCAAGTATCACAAAAGTATATAATGAAACCAGTCAACGAACTTGTGGTTTTGACCTGTCGTGTCCTCTCTTTTTATTTTGAGTGCATGTGCGTATTTTTGCTGTTGTGGTTTTTAAAAAACTTATGTAAAAAATATATATATATATAGTTACTGTATCGATGGTAAGGTATCTTATTAGAAAGCAACTATTGTCTGACCAAGAAACGGGCGTACTATATTGCATACCAATGTCTATAGCCAAGTTCTTGTTAGAACATTCTTATTTTTTGTTTCGAGAATGTTGTAACTGTACTGCTTCTGTGGCCATTGTTATCGTTTCTGTTTTGGTTCTTATTTTTTGTTTTTGAGAAAGACAAAGCCGTCGTCGTAATTTGCAAGAGATCTCTCACCAAATCAATATATTAAGATGAAATTTTATTATAAAATATGTAAAACGAGCCACATTTTGCTTTTCGATCCAAAAACAAAAAGGGCACATTTTGCTTTGACATGTCATGTTTCTCTGTACTTAGGTTGACCTTTTGCTTCGTTGTAATACGTATTTGGCTCTTTGAGTGTCACGCCGTGAAGATTCATGAGATCGATGTTTGGTTACTCTTTTCGCCGCCGTAGACGGTCGTTTTCTCACCGGATATTCGCATTCCTCGAATCGCCGAAACCGGCTGAGATAGATGAAAGACCTAAAATCTAAACAGGTTCTTCTTCGAATTTCAACTCTTTTTTAAAAAAACCTAATTAATGAGATCTGATTACAGAGCTTTGATAATGGCTTCCTTGTCTGAAATTGTTTCTTGGGTTGTCATTAGCGTATAACATTAATTCTCTCGACTTTGAAGCCTCTGCTGCCTTTGATTTCATCTTCATCAAGCGAAAGTCAACGACCATTGACTATTTCTCAGATTTTCTTCGTGCGCCATGGTGTTGACTGCTGAGTCAAGTGGGGTATTAACAATAATTGATACATTCTTTGAAAGTAATACTAAAAGCAAGTTGCATATTGTCTGACCAGGAAACTAAAACTAGAGACTGATATACACGATTTCATAATAATGATGTTGGAGCATTATTCTTCTTCTTCTTCCTCTCCCCATGGTGAAGTTGCACTAGCTAAAATATGGACAGTTCTGTTCGCATGTTGGTCTCTATAGATATTGTTCAAGCTCAAGTTTATATGTTATAAATCTTGTTTCTTCATGCGGACTTACTTTTCTTGGTACATTGTGTGCCGAATGCTATATATTGTTGTGGGTTCTATAATTTGTATTCATATGATTGAAACAAAATCAGGTGTAATACATATACAAGTCAACGACCATTAGAATGTCAACTCTTTCTGAAATTTTCTTCATGCATCATTGTCGCGAGTCTGGCTATTAAATCCAATATCTTTTTTTCTGTGATTGACAGGTTCTTTCCAAGTAAAACGCATTATTGTCTGACCAAGAAACTATACTGATGTACTATTCCACAAATGACACCAAATCAAGTTCATTATAGTATTATCCTCCTATCCGGCCTCTTCTTCTTCACATGGTGAAGTTGCACTAGAAAACACATTTATACTCTTTCTTTTCATTGACTTGGAAAAGTATTATCTTTCAGTTTCCAATTTGGGTTTGCTTATATATTCACCCTTTATCCTCCTCAACCTAGGCAATGGTTTTCTTGATTATTCTTTGCAAGGTAAGAGAATATGGAGAGGTCGCTTGGACTTTTGCTGCTGCTAATCGGAACTTTGGCCATCATTCATATTGTTCAAGCTCAGAGCCAACAAGGTATCCACATCTTAACTGAGATATGTGTATTCTTCATTTTAATTATTACCATTGTGGTTCTTTATCGTTGCGTGTACTGGCAATTCAATATATTCTCTCTTTTAACAGTGAACTAGGTAAATATCCCATGCTATGGCGTGACATGATTCATATACGAAATAAATTATAATAATTTATCATTTCATTGTTTAATACTATTAACGTAGTTCAATATCTAGATTTCAACTCAAGGTATTCGATTTATGATTTTCAGTTTATGAATAATAGTATTAGTATCTAACATGAAACATAATCTAATATGGATGGTTTAGTTTGATTTTATCAATTATATTATTAATTCTTTTTTAAGAAATAAAGGTTATTTATAAATTAAAAAAAGGTTTTTGGGTTAGTTTTGAATTTGGAATTTTTTTTTTTTTTTGGATTTGTTTTTCATCATAGAAAAATAATGAATTTGTTAAAATCATGTTAAGATATATATGTTTCGAATTCTGAATCAATTATTTTGGTTAATATCATTTTGTCCGGATTGAGATTTAGTTATTAACGATGGTTTAAACAATTATATACTTATTAACCAAATTATATAATTGTTTAATAAAAGACGTCAAAAAAAATTGTTTAATAAAACACAAAATAATTGACAACAATGTAAGTTTCGAAATAATAAGTATTGTTACTCGGATTCTCAATGTGAATGGATTTAACATATACTGTATTATATAACCTTGAAGAAATCCTCGTTGCTTAAACAATTATATACTTATTAACCAAATTATATAATTGTTTAATAAAAGACGTCAAAAAAAATTGTTTAAGAAAACACAAAATAATTGACAACAATGTAAGTTTCGAAATAATAAGTATTGTTACTCGGATTCTCAATGTGAATGGATTTAACATATACTGTATTATATAACCTTGAAGAAATCCTCGTTGCTTAAACAATTATATACTTATTAACCAAATTATATAATTGTTTAATAAAAGACGTCAAAAAAAATTGTTTAATAAAACACAAAATAATTGACAACAATGTAAGTTTCGAAATAATAAGTATTGTTACTCGGATTCTCAATGTGAATGGATTTAACATATACTATATTATATAACCTTGAAGAAATCCACGTTGTTTAATTGTAAGATTCGAAAATATTAACCTTGGAAAACCCCATATGAAATCTATTTTGAATTTTATATCAAAAATATAAAATTTAGAAAAATAAAAAATGATATTTTTTTGTTAATTATTTTTCGCTTAAAGAAAGGTATACCATTAATTGGTTGTAATTTTATTATTATATGTATTTATCATGTAATTTAGATTATATATGAATAAAGATAGATGTTTAAAAAAAAAAAAAAAAAAGGAATACCTTTAATGGCGTTGTAATCACTTCGTAAGACTGATTTCTACTAAAATAAAGTTATAGAGATAATTAGCCAAAGTCCATTTTATTCATAAAATTATCTGTGCAAGTGATCTTAATTCTTAAAAAAATGATAATATACCTCATAGAAATTTGGTTCCATATTGCTTAACAGGATTCATCAGCTTGGACTGCGGGCTACCCGCGAATGAACCGTCTCCTTACAAAGAAGAGGTAACTGGATTACAGTTCTCTTCGGACGCAACATTCATCAAGAGTGGCAAAAATGGTAAAATCCAAGCAAATCGGGAGAGTGACTACCTGAAGCCATCAAGGACGCTGAGATACTTTCCAGACGGAAAACGAAATTGCTACAATCTAAAAGTCGAGAAGGGAAGAAATCATCTCATCAGGGCTAGGTTTGTATATGGAAATTATGATGGTCTTGACATTAGCCCCAAGTTTAACATGTATATTGGACCTAATCTATGGGTCACAATAGACTTGGAAAGGCGAGTGAATGGTTCACGAGAAGAGATGTTACACATCCCAACATCGAGCTCGTTGCAGATCTGTCTTGTTAAAACTGGCGAAACTACTCCGCTAATATCCGCCTTAGAAGTACGCCCGATGGCAAAGAATTCTTATATCACTGAGTCTGGTTCCCTTAAACTTTTCGAGCGGGCTTATCTTAACAAATCAGATACTTACCTAAGGTAATTCAACTTGACATGATCTCTTGTTTTTTTTTTGTTTTTGTCGCTCTTATTTTACCACGGATGGTTTCGTGTAAGACAAGACTATTTTTGGGACGCTGAGGATACGTGTAAGACAAGACAAAAAAAAGTTAAAGTTAACGAAACAGAACAAGATCACAATGGTCCAAGAGGACCAAAAAAATGATATTATCCATCTTGTTAAAACCATGTTTGTTCCCACTCTCAGGTTCCCGGACGATGTCTATGATCGCCAATGGAGTACGTACTTTCGGACGGAATGGACTCAAAAATCCACAACTAGCGATGTGAGCAATTCCAACTTCTACGAGCCACCTAAAGCCGCCCTCAAAACTGCTGCCACACCTACGAATACCAGTGCGCCATTGACGATTGAATGGAGTTCAGAAAATACTGATGACCAATATTACTTGTACACACACTTTGCTGAGATCCAAGAGTTGCAGGCAAATGAAACCAGGGAATTCGATATCTTTTTGAATGGAGAACATTATTATGGCCCTCTTATTCCAGACATGCTAGTAATAAATACTATCCAGAGCAAGTCACCGGACACTTGCAAAGGAGGAAAATGCAGTTTCCAGCTAATAAAAACCAACCGATCAACTCTACCTCCTCTAGTTAACGCTATCGAGTTGTACCAAGTTGTTCAGTTTCCACAGTCCGAAACAGATGAAAACGACGGTATGTCTATATCTTTCAAAGTTATGCATATAAGGTCTATTCTTTCTCATTATAGTAAGGATGCAAATCTTAAAGAGGATAGAGTACTCAAGTCATCATAAACTTTTAATGTCAGTGGTTGCTATAAAAACCATTGAATCCACCTATGGATTGAGTAGAATCAATTGGCAAGGCGATCCTTGCGTCCCTCGACAGTTTATGTGGGATGGTTTAAACTGCAGCAACATAGATATCTTCACGCCACCAAGAATCACTACTTTGTAAGTCATATGTGCATTAGTACACACGCACACATCAGAATCTATAAGTAATCATGATCATTAACACTTTGAATGTGGTTTTGGAAATTTCACCAGAAACTTGTCTTCAAGTGGTTTAACTGGAACCATAGCAGCTGCCATTCAAAATCTTACGCTACTAGAAAAGCTGTAAGTGATTTCATATTTAATTCTGTTATATGTATGCCGAGAAATCGGAACTAATTTCATATTTAAATCTCTCTTGCAAACTTTAGAGACTTGTCGAATAATAACTTGACTGGAGAGGTGCCTGGATTTCTAGGCAACATGAAATCATTGTTGTTCATGTAAGTTTCTCCCATAAATATTTTCTAATGCTTTCCAAATCCCACCTCGGATCATGCATGTTCATGTATATATGTATTAAGATTTCTCTTTTTATGCAGAAACATAAGTGGGAACAATCTTAATGGTTCAATTCCTCAATCTCTACAAAGGAAAGGACTCGAGCTATCGTAGGAAACTTGACACATATTTTTGTGATTTTTCTCAGTTATTATCCACAACCCTTTTGCGCATATGATGTCTTTAAAATACTTTTGTTTTCTCATAGTTATCAAGGAAATCCGAGTCTTTCTCTCCCTGGTTCACCCACAAAACGACATGGCAAGAGCGTTCTAGTTCCAATTGTTGCATCGGTTGGTTCTGTAGCTATCCTCATTGCCGCATTGGTTCTTTTTCTTGTTTTCAGAAAGAAAAAGCCATCGACTGTAGATGGTAATGAAAGGGATACATATCAAACAAGAAAACCGGTAATTCTCAGGAATATGGTTTTTGCTAACCCCCTAAACTCTGATCTAACAGTTCTTCGCCCGCCACCGAGTAGGCCAACAATGAATGTTCCATATGCTAATTCGCCTGAGCCATCAATCGAGATGAAAAAGAGAAGGTTTACTTATTCAGAGGTTATGAAAATGACGAATAGCTTCGAAAGAGTCGTAGGAGAGGGAGGATTTGGCGTTGTCTGTCACGGTACTGTCAATGGTTCTGAACAGGTAGCTGTTAAACTACTATCTCAATCATCAACTCAAGGCTACAAAGAGTTCAAGGCAGAGGTATATTTGTGGCACAATTTTCCCAAGAAGTATCTGTTTTTAACATCACAAAGGTTATGGACTTCTTGTTTGGTGAATTATAGGTTGATCTTCTTCTGAGAGTTCACCACACGAATTTGGTAAGCCTGGTCGGATATTGCGATGAAGGCGACCACTTGGCCCTCATTTACGAGTTTGTACCCAATGGAGACTTAAGACAACATCTATCAGGTAAAACTTGGTGTACAATTTTCTAGTGGATTTACATGTAGCATGAGAGCTCATGAAGCAGTTCTTCTTTTATCATGAGCTCATGAAACAGTTCTTCTTCTTGAAAATTCGAAAGGATCTAATGATCTAATACACAGGAAAAGGAGGCAGATCCGTCGTCAATTGGGGTATTCGGCTAAGAATAGCTGCGGAGGCAGCACTAGGTTAGTAGTAAGTTTAACCATAGAACTTGTATTTATTCGATTATTCGACCATAATCAGTTAGTATGGATGAATCCATCGCATAGGTCTTGAGTACTTACACATTGGATGCACACCACCAATGGTTCATAGAGATGTCAAAACTACAAACATATTATTGGACGAGCATTATAAGGCCAAACTCGCTGATTTCGGGCTCTCGAGGTCTTTCCCAATTGGAGGTGAATCTCATGTTTCGACGGTGATTGCTGGTACTCCTGGTTACCTTGATCCTGAGTAAGTATTGATGCTTAAACTTCACAATGTGAAAAACTTGTTCTCTTCTCCAATGCTTGATGAAGAGTATACCATGTTCTTGCCTTGTAGATATTACCAAACAAGCCGGTTGGGTGAGAAAAGCGATGTGTACAGTTTCGGGATTGTGCTGTTGGAAATGATCACAAACCAAGCAGTGATTGATCGAAACCGCAGAAAGTCTCACATAACACAATGGGTTGGGTCTGAGCTTAACGGAGGAGATATTACTAAGATCATGGATCCAAAGCTTAACGGGGATTATGATTCTCGCTCTGCCTGGAGAGCTCTTGAGCTGGCAATGTCCTGCGCGGATCCAACTTCAGCAAAACGGCCAACCATGTCTCATGTTGTTATCGAACTAAAAGAGTGTCTCGTGTCTGAAAACTCGAGGAGAAATATGAGTCGAGGCATGGATTCACTGAATTCCCCTGAAGTGAGCATGATCTTCGATAGTGGGATGATTCCTAGCGCAAGATAGTGTGCGCTGCAAGTAATACGACCAATAATGAAACCAGTCAACGAACTTGTGGCTTTGACCTGTCGTGTCCTCTCTTTGTATTTTGAGTGCCGGTACGTACTTTTGTTATTGTGGTTTAAAAACTTTTATGTACAAAAATAAAATAGTTACCGTATCGAGGGGTACTGTATAATTGGTGCCAATTTATCAAGGGAAAATAAAATGTTGGAATCCCGTTCATATACAAAAACTCGTTGATGTAAATTTGTTGATATTCACGGTCTAGCTAAAGGAATACCATTCACGCTCTGTCGCTCTAACTAGAGGGAAGATATAACTGGTTGATGGTTGCGCCAAGAGCGAATGTAGAAAATTGATTAGATTCGATATATAGACGATTTAAATTCTGAAGAAAATAATACGTGAGAACTTTTTGAATCCTAAGATGTTTATTATAATATATGTAAGTTATATATAAGGTTATCCTTGTTTCAAAAAAAAGTTAAAAGTTTATGAAAAAAGAAAATAAAAGTTTATATGTTAGGTAAGTTTGGCAATTTGGTTTGAAAACTCTATGCTTTAAGTTGTTATAAAAAAAATTTTCAATTCTAAATAAACAACAAAATGTAAGTTGTTTAGAGCATCTGCAACCAATAAAAAAATGAAAAGAGAAGATAGAGAGGGAGAATGGTGTCTCATTTGAGACAATTTGAGACATTCAAAAAAAAGTTGAAACATCCTCTTATTTACGTGTCATGTTTTGAAAGATCCAACTTTAAAAAAAAATTAATTATTTAACTTTTCAATTCTAAATATTTTATTATAAACATGTTCTAATGTGGAATAGATAATGTATCTTTATATATGTATATATATTTTTTTAAAAAAAATTGATTGACATGTGATCCAGCATGTCCGACTCAATGATCTTAAAGCATTTCGGTACGGTTTTTGGTTTTTAAAAAGTGGCAGCAAATAAACGGATTATACTGAAGTTAGATTGGATTGTGATGGGGTCATGTGGACGATTACATACATGGTCAAGTTGGACAATTGATAATGGTATATTTTAATTGTTTTTCTTTTATTTTAATATCACTTTGTATTGCTTTTGGAATATTTTCATGTGTTTTTTTTTTTTTGGTCAAAGGGTATTCAATTAAGAGCAGGTGAAACTAGGCATGACCAAAATGGAACCGTAACCGTATTTTGGACCGTAACCGTACCGTTTTCAAACCGTAACCAGACCGTAACCATGTCAGACGGTTAAAAACCGTAACCGTTAACCGTACAAATATATTAGTTATGGTTAAAAAAATTATTAACCGTAACCGTTAATTAACCGTAATCGTATCAAAACCGTTGGTTGACTGCAAGGTTAAACTGTAAAATTTTAACCGTAACCGTTTTAAAAATAAAATTATATATACTAATAATTATAATTAGTTCTGTAAAATTAAAAATTCAAAGAAAATTATATATAATCAATTTACCAATAGCAAATGCAAATCTAACAAATAGAAATATTAATTAAAACTTAAACGTGCTAGACTATTTTTTTTTTTTTACTTTTTCTTTTAACTAAATTGTAATAGTTTACTTACTCTATAGGTTATAGATTAATAAAATGTATTTTGGAATATTTTGAAACAAACTAATAAAAACTTCTAATTTACCTATATTAATAAAATTGTTTAGAATATTAGTTATAGACTTCTAATTATTTAATTATAAATCATGACATTAACCATTTATTGTCATCAGGTAACCGTAACCGTATCTAACCGTAATCGTATTAACCGGACTCGTATTTAACCATAACCGTTTTAACCGTATATTAAACGGTTAAGGTTAAGGTTAAAAAAAATTCTAACCGTAACCAGTGGTTAAATAACCTTAACCGCATTAACCGTAACCGTGGTCATGCTTAGGTGAAACAATTACAGCATAAAGAAAATATTACAAAAGAACAACAATTAGTGACTACGATAAACAACTCCGCTACTTAATGAAAGCCAAAAAGGATACTATAAAAGGTATATAACAACGATTCATGAACCGAGAAACTTCGACTAGCTCCAAGAAAATAGAAGGAAGCTTCACAAACCCAACCAACGAACAGCGGCAATAAGAAAGCAGTGGCAGATTAAAACACTTGAATCAGACCAAATAACCCAACTTTGCCGAGATGAGCCGTCGAGACTAAGAAGAGGAAAAATCGGAACCCACTCCAATCCTCCGATCGCATAAGGCCAAACAAGACCACATCACAAAACCAAGGCGAGGAGGCGACCCAAGAGCTTGAAAACTGATAACAACCTAAGAGAAGCCCAAGAAGCCAAACAAAGATGTTAATCCTCAGCAAGACAAAGATCCGATAACCACCACCAATCTAACTAACAGAGCTAAAACACTAACAGACAACCAGAGCAGAGCGAAACTCGGAGGGAGAGCACTGGAGACGACGTTAACCACCACTCGAGATGTATATGAGAGAAAGGCACACCGCGAGAAGTGACAAACCCCAACAGAACCATCAACCAAGCTCACAAACCAGCAGAGAGAGTGAACAAGCTTCATCATATTTTCAGACAAAGGAGAGGCACAAGACTGAAAAGGAAGCAGCACAAAAAGCTCGGAAACCACACAGCGAGGATAAGGGTAAGGAAAGAAGAGAAGAACCATGCCACATGACCCTCGACTCCAAGACACCACAAACCACAACCTGCAAAACTTCCCGAGATGCGAAGAAAAGAAAGAGAAGCATCAAGGGGAAGAGAAAATGAGAAGCACCTTGACAGTACCCGAACCATCACCAAAGCCAGAGAAAGGAGGCAAGAGGAACAAACACATAACAGAGAGGGGACAATGCACTCAAACCGGAGGCAGGGGACGGAAGCAGAGAGGCTGATAAGAGGCGAGGAGGAAAAGACCAGTCTCCAGGCCCAAACACGAAACATGTTAGCGCCAAGGCGAGCCGCCGCTGAAAGCTAAACACTAGATGAAAGAAGGAGAACTAAATCTTCGATCCCCGATGAGATGATGTACTCGGCAAATCGAAAGGGAAGAAGAAGACGATTTCCAGAACTTGAAAAGAGGAAGACCACAACTACATAGCTCAACCAAAGCCGAGGCAAAAAACATGAGGTCGTCGAGGTCACCGGAGACACGCCCAAGCATGGCACATACACGACCATTGAAGTTGCAACCCTCAATCAGAGGTGGTCCTCACACGCACTGAACGAAGGAAGGAGACACATAATGGTTCGCCGCAAAGAAGAGCAAGCCGGCAAAAGACCACCGAAGCCTCTGAAGCTCGACCAGAACCACCGCAATCGAGAAACCAACCATAGATATACCACAAGCCGAAAGGGAAAAACCACCGGAAGAGAGGCCGAGAAGCAAGAAGACGACGGGGTCCATCCGCCCGCCGGCGGTGGTGAGCAACCACGCGCGCCGGAGAGGGAGATCGGTGAAGATGAATTGGTGGCGGCTAGGGTTTTTGAAAGGGGTGTTGTCTTTTGCCACTCAGAGGCGAGGGTTATTTAGTAAGATGATAAATTTAATATTTTCATGTATTTGATTTTTTTTTATATGCTTTTTAGAGTGTAGGTGTTTTTTTTTTTTGCATTTGCATTTGCATTACATATTTTGGTCTTTTCAAATATTTTGGAGTTTGGAGATGTTTTGATACTCGACAAAGATGAAAAATAAGACAAGATAAACAAAAAGAGATGATGGAAAGGTGGAAGGAGGAAGTATCGGTCACCAAACCGATAAAAGTGACCGATTTAGGAACCGATGCAAAAGAACCAAAGTCTTGGGAAAGATTCTTAGCGGCCACCAGACTGGTACAACCAATCGATATGTAGAACCAATAAGATGTGTCTGAAATATTGACTCGGATGAAGGCTTTACCGATATACTATATATTGAGCTAAAATTTTGACACGACATAGTAAATTGAGTCAGCTTTTCAATGGAAGAGGGGTCCAAGTCATTTCGAACTGTATTTCAACAGTAGTTTCCGATTTAGTAGACACATATTAACTCTGTTGCAAATGAGAAAACATTTGAACATTAAAAATTTCTAGTGTTGATGGCATCAGTCGTTTGACTGATACATATGATCGACACATGCTTCATTTTGTGTTAAATTCCAGGCTGACCCGAATGTTTAGGGTTTACCTGATTATTTTTGTTGCATTTTTATAAATATTTATCTAAACACATTAAAACCTAAGCTTTCTTCTATTTAGTTGAGTTTTGAAATCCAAACAATGTTCTTACATTTTGGATCAAGATCTTCATATTCTTATGCCAACTTATGATTAAGATCCGAAAAGTTTCTAGTATTTTTCGGTTCTGAAATTTTGAAACCGAACCGACCCGAAACCAATTGGTATCGAACCGGAACCGAACCAAAAATATTCCGATGCCTATATGGATCATAAACGGGGGCGAATGCACCATGTTAACAAGGGGTGTATGTGCACCTAATTTTTAAAAAGAAATTTAATATATTTTAAGCTAGTTTTTATAATGCACCCAGTAAAAATTACTTATAGATTCACCCCTTATCCTAAACTCCCATACTCGAAATACCTGGAACCGAGCCGAATACTCGAATGCCCAAAACTAAACTGATTCATAATCTATTACGCCCCGGTTCGCATATCAAATTGATGAGAGTCAATGACAAATTTTCTCAGTTCTCTAATATATATCTTCATCAATGTATAATAGGTACTCAAACAAAGCTAAATCACTCACAATCCATTAGATTAATAAGGACCAAATAAGTAACTCGTAATTAATTAGTAGTTTTTTACGAACGCATATGAAAAAGTTTCAAATAATTTGTTGGCGCAATTCATTTTTACGAGTTTAAAAAAATTTGGCGCTCCATTACATCCGTGGCGCCTCATGTAAACAAAACAAATTGATTCTTATTGGCTAACACTGCCACCACGCGGATCATTAATATTCACCGTTGATTAAAATAGATCGACGGTTCATACATATTTTCGCTGTATACACGGATCGATATCTCAGCCGTTAGATCAACTATGCGATCCGATTGCTCAAATTACAAGGTTCCCGTCTTGCCTATAAAACTCAATTTCACATCATCCCTCTTCTCAATTCAACTCTAACCGAGATTCTTCTTCAGCATTCAATTTTCTCTAGATAATCCAATTTCCATCGGAAAAATGTCGGGTCGTGGAAAGGGAGGAAAGGGTTTGGGTAAAGGAGGAGCCAAGCGTCACAGGAAGGTTCTGAGAGACAACATCCAAGGAATCACCAAGCCGGCGATTCGGAGGCTGGCTCGTAGAGGTGGAGTCAAGCGTATCAGTGGTCTCATCTACGAGGAGACACGTGGAGTCCTCAAGATCTTTTTGGAGAACGTTATCCGTGACGCCGTCACCTACACCGAGCACGCCAGGAGGAAGACGGTGACTGCCATGGACGTCGTTTATGCACTGAAGAGGCAAGGGAGGACTCTCTACGGATTCGGCGGTTAAGAGTCTTTTGTGTTTCTCCCTTTCTGGGTTCTCTTACTTAGGCGTATTCTTCTGGAAATTTCTAATCAAATCATGTTTCTCCTTAGCGTTTGCGTTTCTCCCTTTGTGTTTTCCGGTAGCGTTTTCGTTGTATGTAATTACGCCTTATCTTTTGTTTCAGCGATTCAATGTCATTGTAATCCACGATTAAGTGCAAGTTTCTGAAGTATAATCGAATTTTATTTCAGTTATCAGCTTTGTGAACCTTCCATCTAGTCCAGATTAGTTCTTATTTGACCTAATTTAAGATTTTGTTTTCTCCTTTTACGATTGGGGATTTTGCGCCGCCATTAAAAACGATGGAAATGTCTACAAGCTGATGAGAATCCAAAATTAAACCGAAACGAACCGTTACACATTTGGTTTTTGGAGGAAAACATAAACTGATGTAGCAACATAAACAAGTTTGAGACAACTTCAGAATCTAGATTCAAACCCTATGAAGCTATTCGAGTTTATGTATCTTCGATTGGTTGCTGTATGAAATTCCCAGTCTAATCGTTAATCATGTACAGAAGAAAAGCGTGAGCAGAACAAAGATTCTATAAGTTTTGGTTCTAAATAGTAATCTTTCTCTTATCGTCCCTCAGATTTCACCAGCTGCGAGAAAACTTTACTCATGGAAACACCTGAAAGATCATCAACACTCGACTCTTCTTCTTCAAACCGTCTCTCTCTGGCTACATCAACGTCAACGCTCGTGTCTCCCTGGTTGTTGTAATCATTGAACCGTAAAGGTAACTCACCGATCATGTTCGTGCTGTTATCTTCTTCTTGATCACCATCAATGACAGTTTC
This sequence comes from Eutrema yunnanense, assembly GCA_002933935.1. Taxonomy (NCBI): domain Eukaryota; kingdom Viridiplantae; phylum Streptophyta; class Magnoliopsida; order Brassicales; family Brassicaceae; genus Eutrema; species Eutrema yunnanense. The sequence continues at coordinate 156,177 of PKML01073652.1, forward strand.
TTGTAGCTGCAAAGCATACTCAAGATTCCACAACACATCTCCCATTGATGGCCTATCCACTCCGTAATCAGCTAAACATTTCTCCCCTGTTTCACCGAACTTCCTGAGCGAATCTGGTCTGATTTTATCACGCAACGACTGATCGATGATGTGTTCCAGCTGTCCTTTCTTCTGCCATATCATCGCCCATTCCGCTAGATTCACCATCTCTCTAGGAAGTGTCGGGTCTATAACGGGTCTCGCGCAGAGAACCTCGAACATAACCACTCCGAATGAGTAGACGTCTGATTTCTCTGTGAGCTGTTGCCTTCTGAAGTATTCCGGATCGAGATAACCAAAGCTTCCTTTGACCGCAGTACTCACATGAGTTTGATCGATCTCGGGTCCGGTCTTAGACAGTCCAAAGTCTGCAACTTTAGCCATGAGATTCTCGTCCAGCAATATGTTAGCGGATTTCACGTCTCTGTGAATCACGGGTTTCGAGTCACCTGTATGGAGATAATGCAATCCTCTAGCTGATCCAATACATATCTCAAGCCGTTGTTTCCAACTCAAGCTAAGAAAACCCGAGCCGTAAAGATGACTCTTCAATGTTCCGTTCTCCATATATTCGTAAATCAGAATCATCTCTTTGTTCTCGTCGCAGTAACCGATCAGAGAAACCAAATGGCGATGACGGAACTGAGACAACATTTCGATTTCTGTCCTGAACTCGGCAAGTCCTTGCTGAGACTTGGGGTTCCCTCTTTTAACAGCTACTTGCGTGCCATCGTGAAGCTCTCCTTTGTACACTTTACCAAAACCACCGACTCCAATTTCGCGGCTCTCATCAAAGCTATTTGTCGCCTCTTTAACCGCTGCCAAAGGAATTCGGTAACTGGAATTGGAAGTTATACTTGTAACTGTAGTTCCATTTGAGTCTGAAGTTGTTCCATTGGTAGACAAAGGAATCCAAGTCTTTGAGTGACCATCTCGGCCTCGGCCTCGTTTCTTGAACAGCAAAAAGAAACCTCCAAAAACCAATAAAGCAAGCAAAGAACCAACCGTTGCACCAAGGATCATACCGACATTCTTCTTTGTGGTTGAACTTGAAGCACCTGGCAAAAACGTCCCGGTACTGAGCTGACCTTTGGAGTTATTCATCTTCATGATCTCTAATCCGTTCAAAATCGCAGTAGGGTAATCCGTGCGAACAGTCGATGGACCAAGGCTCACACGGATTCTATCAGTGCGTTTTGCTGATCCCGTGACATAATCCATCGCGTATGCACCGGCCAAAGTGTTGGATAAATAAGAGCTTAGATCAAGATTCTCGACAACCATCATGTAGTCAACATAAAGATTGAAGTAGAGCTGGTTTAGAGATTTGCTCACAATATCGCAGAAATGAAACCGGAGGAAGTATTGAAAACCCGTGTCAACGTCGAAAACCCACGTCACATTGAAATTGCTAGACGGGTTATCGGCGGAATTCATCTCGGTGCAAGTACCGTAGACAGTTCTTGGAGCAGTATCCTCTGTAGCAAAACCGGGAACATAATCAACACTTGCAATCTTAGACACACTCTTAACTAGATTCTTCTCAACTAGAAACTCCGAATCGGGCTCCCAAATTCTGGAAAGAGTATCGTTAGAAGGCGTAACACGCGGACCGCCCATGTTCACTCTATGAACCGTCTCAAGAGCTTGCCATGACAATCCTTGAAACCTCCCGGGACTGCCTGCGAATGAAGGATCACCATTGAGCAATGTTTCAGGAACAGATACAACCTCGAGGGCGTTCACAAACGCAAACGAATTTCCCGAGGGAGTAAACGTGAGCTCGAGATTATCTGTGGCTACATTTACGGAGTATTCCCTCATGACTCTTGATTTCACAGTGAAATCACTTAAGAGAACATGTGTCTGCGAAGAAACTGAGAATTTGGCTGACCCCATCTCGAAGTTTTGGTACTGAAAAGGACTGAAATGGAGACGAATCCAGTGTCGGCCTCGAGCGACGGAGAATGTGTACTTAGAGATTCCGGTGAAGATTCTCGCCGTCTGGTAAATATCTGAAACCGAATTGCGATTACTCGCGGCGAGGATTTCATTGGGAGAGTTTAGGAGGTTTGATGCAAGCTTATCAGAGATGAACACTCGACCAGTTACAGTGACATTGGTGGACGATCCACAGTTGATGAGGTAATTATTCACAGGCACGTATCCATGGCAGAGGCAGATTAAGCAAGAAATCGATGAAGCCCATATCAAAAATCCAAACTTTCCACCACCCATATTCACAAAACCTGGGAATTTTAAACAATTCCGCGGAAAACAGACAAATAAAATCTATCAGCTAGATTCAAGGGATACGGTATGAGCAAAGTTAGGGTTTTGTTTTAGCAAAGGTGACAACTTTCAAAAATCAATAACGACAAGGACGAATTTTTCCGTAACGGGCTGATAAAAATTAAGCAGCAAAAGAACAACATTTACCTTTAAGACAAGAAATCCAAGAAAGGTAATTGTTTCATGAAAGGTAAAAGTTAAGGATCCGCTGATGGATTTGATCTCCAGATTTTGGGTTTTGGTTTCTTACAAACTGTGTTTGGAGCTTAACACATGTTCCACTAGAGGAATGGATCTTTTGTGTGAACTCTACAAACATGAACTGTATATATATATATATATATATATATAAAAGAATATATTAAATTTTAATATATGTAATTGTATAGTTACGAAGGAATTGAAGTTGTCTAAAAAAGACGAAAGAATTGAATTTGTCAGTCTGATTTTTATGATGGCTAAGAAAGTCTGGAAGAAGACGAAATTTTCCATAAAAGCTTTTACCAGAAAAAATTGCAGAAACGCAAGTGGTATGTTACATTACCGCTTTTAATGTGTCAAAAAATAACATTACTTATAACTTTTTCTCCTCCACTTTAATACTATTTTGTTAATATGATTATCATATCGGTTTTGTCTGCATCGTCACTCCTAGAGTCCTAATTACGATAAAGTTCATATTATTATGATATATTTCATATGTTATAATATTTTATGTTACGATATAATACATATGATATCTTCCATACTTATCTAAGATTTATTATATTTTCTTCTCTTTTTTTTTTGTTAAAGGGTTTTTATTAATTTAAAAAACATTACAACATAACAAATAAAAGATAAAGGAAGAAAGAATTAAGGATTAACTTAATCTACCGGTAGCTTTTAAAACTAAAAGCTGAAAGATAGGGAGAATTGACAACTAAACAAAAGCTTAGAATTGATATCCATAACCACCACGGCATCGACCACCACGACATCGGTCTTGAGAACATTGCATTTCTTTCATCTTTTGAAAAGGCTTAAATGGCCTACCTCCTCGAAATTTTTTATGATTTGCAGAATCATCTCTCCTAAAAACCCCATGTTCATCAAGAAGACCACCAAATAAAACTAGGGGAAGAGTAGAATTACCAGTAGGAAGAGAGTCCGAAGATAACATAGATTTTTCACTTCTGAAGGAAGAGGGAGGACTTGTCTCATATTCTTTAGAGGCAATTGCTATAACATCGTCATCAATTTGAACAGAAAATGGGGAAGAGACCCGAGCAAGAGTACCGGCAACCTTTTCATGAGCCTCCGATGCGTTGGTAGCAGTAGGGGTGGAGTCATACTGCTGCGTGTTCTCTTCAAGATGATATTTTCTTCTCTTATCTTTTTAAAGTCTAAACTTTTGTAATAAGAAAATTTCTCTTATTTTTTTTTTTATAAAGGGTTTTCATTAATTTAAAATACTGAAATTATAAGGTGTTCATATCAAGCATTTTTTTTTAAACAAAAATTCAGGTAGTGGATGTTTGAACAAAAGTCAGCATATTTTGGGTTTTGTGAAATTTATCAACAATATTTATGAAGTAAGCACATGATTGTTTCGGTTTCTGTTCGTGCTTCAGTAATAGATTGTCATGAATATACTCTATATTCCATGTTTGTTCTGTTGGACATGGATAAAGTTCATCTCAAGTTTTTGTTAGAAAATACTTACATGTCAAAGATCTTAAACCTTTTCGATTGAATAGAAATGAAGAATGACGACATTAACCACCCCATTATTCATCTACGTGGAATATGATCACATATAATATAGTTAATATGAGAGGAATGATACGATCCCACTATATTTGATCAAAATAGCTATAATATGATCCCACTATAATTATCATATTGCGAGTTGGGAATTTATAATATAATTCTTAGATATCAACCTAAAAAGACACTTGTGGTGGACCTCTTGTGCCGACGAAAAAAAGACACCTTTAGTTCCGATACTGGAAAGTGGAAACAACAATATTATAAATTTGTTAATTCTACTTGAAATGCCTCACTAATTTGTTGGTTTTTTTTTGTGTTTGTTAATTTTGTGTAAAGATGAGTTACAAGACCCAAGTTTTGGTCGGAATTAGACAGTTGTCGAGTTATGGGGACTGGATTGTTTGAGACTTTCGGACCACTTATTGGCAAACGTTATTTTTGTATTGGGCCATGTTTGTCATATATGATATAGCCATGCAATCTAAAACGCGAGTTGGAGATAGTTTTTTTTTGGCTAAAGTTGAAGATAGACGTTTTATCATCGAGTTATTTAGGTATTTATAAAATTAGATCCAAATACATATTTTAAGTGGTTCAAAGTAATCATAAAATAAACAAAAAAGTGTTTGAGCTATAAATTAGACGTGACACAAAAAAATTCGTCTAAATATAAGTGTAAACCAAATTTAGACAAAATTAATTCTGATCCAAACCAAACACTAAGAATTATATGACACTAAGTAATAATATAATTCTGGTCCGAACCAAATTTTTTATCTTGTAAAAATACAGTTTTTTGCAAACTTTGATAAGCTTTTTCTCTTACGATTGAATTGCATTGAATTGACGTAATTTTCATTATCTTGTAATATGAAACGTCTTTTTCATATAGTTGGATGATTTGGTTTGTTTGCTAATTATATCTTAGGCTCTTAGCATCTTGTCGTTTTGTTAAACCCTTTATCAAAAAAAAAAAAAAAAAAAATCTTGTCGTTTTGTGTTATATATATAGCATCGTGGTTTTCATTAACGCTTAGATACTAATTACTAAAATTTATCATATAAATATTACCGCATAATCTAATGTACTTCACTTTTATTAAACACACTTAACAACAAATCATCAACAATTTCATATGATTTCGCAATTTTAAGATTATGATATGTGATTCCTTTTAAATATTTAAATATTGTTAATTTTGTGTGAATATTTTGGTTTTCTTCTGGGATTAAATTTTTGATGCAATTAATTTTATATCCAAAGGTAAATTATAAACTAGCAAAACCAACCATATTTGAATACAAATATTAGATAATGAGATTGAAAACAGTTTATTGTTAACCACATGTAATTTAGTTGGGTTATTTTGAGATAAACCAGAACCAACTTTCTCGTATAAAATGATGTATGTAACAACTTTTGACTCAGAATAAGTAACGAAATCATTTTTCATTCCATCGTCTTTTGCGATCATTTCTTCTAACATGGTATATCAGAGCGTTGAGCTAAACCTCAACAATTCCGATTTTTTCGTTATCTAAATGCATCTAAAGTTAAGAACTTAAGATTCTTAAACAACTCGAACGAAGAAGTGTAACAAAAGAACACTGGCCTGTTCGACTGGGCCCAAACATTGGTCCGGGATGAAGGGTTTGAGCTTTTCCTACAGAAACACTCTTAGTTATTTAGAGGGTCGTGTGGGACCCGTCGTGAGAGTTCCCTCCCTCCATCACCAATCATTCGGCCCAAAATAATAATTATTTTATAAATATTTTGTTCGATCCCATTTCTAAATCTTGCTCCTTCTCGTTCCTATATCCGTTTTCGATTTAGGGCACCAATCTCTGAAAATCTTAAAATCAAAATCTCCGCACGAAACACCATAAATCTTCATCGGATTTCTCAATCCTTCTCTTTGGTTGATTTTCAAGGTTTGCGAATTGGGCAGTGCTATCTTCTTCCTCCTCCGTACGCACCCTTCTCCTTTTTACTGTCAGTGTGAACGCAAAACTCCCGATTTTAGGGTTTTCGGAGCTCAATTTTGTTATTCTACTATCCAAATTTTCATCGAGATAGTTTAATTTAGGGTCTGGGGTCTGTTCTACCGGAACAGCTATTGATTACAAGCTTGCGTTTGATTGATTTTTTTATTGGATCCTCGTCATTTTTGATAGTTTGACATTTTTTTTCTGGTTCTGAATCTTTTCCCAGACTTCTGGTTTCCTGCTAGATGTTTATTTCATAGTTGCTGATTTATTATCTCCCCGTCGATGTATTTACATGCGTCTGTGTAGCCGATCTTCTTGTTTCTTGATGAACAGTATGTAGTTATATGGTAAATTTCCTCTGGTGCTGCACCATGTTTATTACGATTTCTGTTAAGTATTGTTTTTTTTTTGGTGTGAATTTTGTCTGCTTTGTTGAACTTTTCCTTCTCAGGCTATTATTAATGGTTGTGTGCTTTGTGTATTCCCTCTCAGATTGTAGGCGGTTCGCGTCTTGTCGCCGAATGATATTTTGTCTCACGTGATTGTCAGTTCGTGCAATGTCAAACCTTCATGTATCGTAACCTTCCTTTTCTCCCTAATCATTTATATTAGTTTTTTGAACCTTCAGAATAGGTTAATGTCCTTAGGATATCGTATGGTTAATTATCTGTACCATCTCTCCTTTATCAACTCTTGTGTTCTTCCCTTTGCAGTCATCTCTCAATGGTTCAGCTTCGAATTTACAAGATGGGTCGGGCAGATCTTTTGCTACTTCCTATTCTGGACAATCTGGTGCACCATCTCCCACTTTTCATCATACTGGTGAGTGTGATACTTATCTTGATACCTTTGTATATTTTGCTCCGTTCTGCACTTATGAAGCTTCTTCATTTTTCTTCATGCAGGAAACCTTCAGGGACTTCATAATCTACATGGGAGCTATAACGTCGGGAACATGCAAGGTACACTTACATCAAGAAACTCAAGTATGAATAGTATACCATCTGCCGGGGTTCAACAACCTAATGGGAGTTTTTCCAGTGGAAGATTTGCCTCAAATAATCTACCTGTTCCTCTCTCTCAGGTGCATGGTGTGAAATTTTGTGAAAACAACTTCCCTTGTTCTTAATCTATGTCTCATGTTATACGATTATTATTTTGTAGCTGTCTCATGGCAGCTCTCATGGGCATTCGGGAATCCCAAATAGAGGAGGTATTAATGTTGTGGGCAACCCTGGATTTAGTAGTAACGCAAATGGAGTTGGTGGTTCTATTCCTGGGATCCTCTCCACATCTGCAGGACTCAGTAATCGGAATAGTGTTTCAGGGATGGGAATACCCCAAATGTTGGGAAATGCAGGTCCTCGAATAACAAATTCAATGGGAAACATGGTTGGTGGAGGTAACTTGGGGAGGAATATTAGCTCTGGTGGATTGTCCATTCCTGGTCTTTCTTCCCGACTAAATTTGGGAGCTAATAGCGGATCAGGATTAAATGTTCAGGGACAGAACCGAATGCTGGGTGGAGTACTTCCCCAAGGTATATATGATTTATCCAGTTGTTTCCGTTTTCTGTCTTTGGGGTTCTTTTGCCCATAAGTCGATACAAGTGAGCGTTTTTTGTTTAACTTGTTTTTATATCATTGTCAATGAAACAGAATAGAAATTTTGCTCCATGGAGGACGCCTTTTTACTTTTATTATTATGGCTCTTTGGTAGAGTAACTAGGAATTTCTGTTGAAATTAAGTAAAGAAAGTAATTTGCTTAATAGCAACTTAAAATACTTTGCTTAATAGCAACTTAAAATAAGTAGTTATTTAAGGAAGGAACTATATCAGCAGTTGAACTTGTTTTGCTGTTGTAGTCTGTACTTCTCCATACTCATGTGAGTACGATAAAATGTAGAGATAGCAGACTTTGTTTTCAGCTCACATACTCTGGGATTGTATGGAGCTTTTAAGATGAGCTTGTTTACTTTAACACTTTACAATCTTATTTATGTAAACATGCAATAAGCTAGCAGCTGCTGTATGTGGATATAGCAGTAACAATCTGATTGCAATATTGTATGGTACAGGATCTCAGGTCATGTCTATGTTGGGAAACTCCTATCATACTGGTGGCGGCCCACTTTCGCAGAACCATGTTCAGTCAGTTAACAATATGATGCTCAGTGATCATTCTAACGACAGCTCTCTTTTTGATATCAACAACGATTTTCCCCAGCTGACAAGCCGTCCTGGTTCTGCTGGTGGCACTCAAGGACAACTGGGTAGTCAATTTACCTGATGATCTTTTCAAATTCGTATACTTATTATAAAAGAAGTATTTGGAAAAAATTACTATTTCATGTTTTGTTCCCTCATACTCTTGTGGTGGGTTTTCTAGGCTCTTTGAGAAAACAAGGCTTAGGAGTCCCAATTGTCCAACAAAACCAGGAGTTCAGCATCCAAAATGAAGACTTTCCAGCTCTACCTGGATATAAAGGTGCTGGTCTTTTATTGTCTATAACTTTGTATTGTATTGTACATAAATTTGGGTGTTGCATATGTTATGTGCGCAAAGTGCAGAATATCTTCTCTAGTTTCCCATATTGTGAAAAGTGTCCCCCTATGCTATTCTCCAAAATCTTATGAAAGTGCATTTCTAGATTTCTAAATACTTGGGAGGTTTAGAAATTTATTAACTGCCTTCATATTATATCTTATTGCATCAGAAAGTTGATAAGATGTTTTCGACATATGTATTTCTAATTGCTATAAGCTAAACCTGCTGGATCATTCACAAGCGTAGTAGATTTTTTGCAGGTGGTAATTCTGATTATCCGATGGATTTGCATCAGAAAGAACAACTCCATGACAATGCTATGTCAATGATGCACTCTCAAAACTTTTCTGTAAGCTTTTGACTGTTTCCAAATTAAGAAAATGTTTGCCCGATTTTTTCTATTGATTTGGTTATTTGATGGGGTAATTTATGTTTGGATATTTCAAACTTGCAGATGGCTAGATCTGGTGGTTTCAACCTGGGGGGGACATATCCATCACATCGCACACAACAACAGCCACAACATACTTCATCTGTGAGTGGCAGTCTCTCGTATCAGTATCTCTTATTAAACCAGGACTTTCCTCAATTTGTATATCACATATATATAATTATCATGAATACTTATTTTGATACCAGACTGGTGGGCTACAGGGTCTTGGCTTGAGACCTCTAAGCTCTCCCAATGCAGTTTCCAGTAACGGTTATGACCAGATTATTCAGCAGTATCAGCAGCATCAAAATCAATCCCAGTTTCCTGTGCAACAAATGTCATCGATCAGCCAGTTTAGAGATTCTGAGATGAAATCGGCACAGTCAGAGGCAGATCCTTTTTGCTTGCTTGGCTTGTTAGATGTACTAAACAGGAACAACCCTGAGTTAACCTCTCTTGCTCTTGGCATCGACTTAACAACACTAGGATTAGATTTGAATTCAACTGGAAATCTCTACAAGACATTTGCTTCCCCTTGGACCAATGAACCGGCAAAGACTGAGGTCGAGTTCACAGTACCAAATTGTTACTACGCCACACCACCTCCGCCTCTAACTGTAAGTTTCCTCTGATCTTGTGAGTAACACGAGCAATGTATTCTCTCAGTCCTTCTCTCAAGTTTGTTAACAAATGTGTTAATATTTCCGTTGGTTGCAGCGAGCAAGTTTCAAAAGGTTCTCCTATGAGTTATTGTTCTACACATTTTACAGGTTTGTTAAGAGAACAGCATTCAATATCCCATTTACCTACTCGTGAATCATCTTTTTCCAATTTAACATTGTACTTTACTCTAATTATTGTTCCAGTATGCCAAAAGACGAAGCACAGCTATACGCAGCAGATGAACTGTATGTTATTTTTTCTCTACCACGATCTTGATCATTCGTTTACTTTGTTCTCTTGGGCTGAAATTTTTGACATTGATAACTTGCAGTTACGAACGAGGTTGGTTTTACCACAAGGATCTCAGATTATGGTTCTTCAGAGTTGGGGAACCTTTGGTGAGGACATCTGCGTATGAAAGAGGAACATATGAATGCCTCGATCCAAACTCGTTCAAAACAGTCAGAAAGGTAAATCAATGATTATTGCAGGAACATATGTAGCTTTTGATACTTGAAGTTGCAGTGTATTTATGGGGATGGTTATTGCAGGAACATCTTCTTGTTCATTACGAGCACATGGAAAAGAGACCAAGCTTGCTGCAGCATTGACTTCACGTAGGTTTGTTCAATTAGTAGCATCTTTACAATGTAAAGCTTTTTTCTCTTTTTCGTCATGCCAGCTCCATTGTTTAGAAAACCAAACCATCGTACAATTTCAATTTTTAACCTCAAATTTGCGCCATAAAAGGTAACTACAGTTAAAATTTTTGTTCTTTTCCTTTGTCTTTTGATAAATGATCTTTGCTTCTGTGGTCCAAGCCTGACAAGAAATTAACTTGATATAATTTAGATTTCCTTTTTTAGCATACTTGTTTAGTAATTGGTGTCTGTAAACCAAAACGTGGCTTAATTAAGGTATATATTCAGACGAAATCCATAAAAAAGATTGTTTAGTGTGAAGCTAAGAACTACTTTAATTTTTCTTTTGGTCAAAAGTTGATTTCTTTTAATTAACATGTACAAAATTAATTTCGATAATTGCATTAGCAGCTTTAATGTAGTATTCGAATGGTGGATACAAGAAGGTAAAAGTTTTATCAAAGAAGATCATCTCCACAGTATAAACAGGGAGAGAACAAACAAAAAACGGCACGTCGTTTGTGTCAACCGAGGATTGCACGTCGTCTCGTTTCAACAACCGAAACTTCTTGAAATGCCAAGAAAAATCTGGTCACTTTGAAGACTCTAGAAAAGAAACGAAGGTTTTGGTCTTTTAGACAAAAGAGCACTCTCTCTCTAATTCAAGAAACTCGGAGAACGTTCTCTCTTCATACTCCTCTATATATACGGACCCCATATGACCTCAAAAATCAGATCAAATCAGCAAGAAAATCAAGAATCAAAGCGAAGCAAAAGTTAAGTGATCACTTGAAAAGCAGCAACGATGTCTCTAATTCCAAGCATTTTCGGAGGACGAAGATCAAACGTATTCGATCCTTTCTCGTTAGACGCGTGGGATCCGTTGGAAGGATTCTTCACGCCTTCTTCTGCGCTAGCAAACGCATCCGCTTCAACCGCTCGTGACGTGGCAGCGTTTACAAACGCTAGAGTGGACTGGAAGGAGACGCCGGACGCACACGTGTTCAAAGCGGATCTGCCGGGGCTTAAGAAGGAAGAAGTGAAGGTTGAGGTTGAAGACAAGAACGTACTTCAGATTAGCGGAGAGAGGAGCAAAGAGAACGAAGAGAAGAACGACACGTGGCATCGTGTGGAGAGGTCTAGTGGGAAGTTTATGAGGAGGTTTAGGTTGCCGGAGAATGCAAAGATGGAAGAAGTGAAGGCGACAATGGAGAACGGTGTGCTTACGGTTGTGGTACCAAAAGCGCCAGAGAAGAAACCTGAAGTCAAGTCCATTGATATCTCAGGCTAATTCATTGTCGGTGAAGGTCAAGTCTATTTAGTGTGTGTGTGTGTGTGTGTAATAAAAAGCGTGTTTGCTTAAAAGTTTGTGATCTTTTGGTTTTGGTTTGTTCTTTGTTGTGTTTGTGTGGCTTCCTTTCTTAAGACCTTGAATGTAAGATCTCATTATAATGAATAAACGAATGTTTCTATAATCCATCACATTTCAAATTCTTAAAAATCAAGAGAAACGATCAAAACGAGCATACCTGGCACTGCACCAGGACCTTCTCCATGTTCCTTCTTAAGGTATACTCTTTTAATAAAGAAGATGTGAGAGATTTGACCCCAGAAAAACAAAAACAAAAAAGAAGATGTAAAAGCTTGATAAGCCCATTTGACTTCTTTTCCTTCATAAATTTCAGAAAATCATCTGCGTAATGGAAGAGGCTTAAAGTTAAGATGGGCTTATAAAGTGAAGTTAATAGCTGAAAAAAATTAGTGTGAGGCCCATGGAACATTTATGGGTCCTTTAGCTTCAATACTACTAAACCAACAATTTCATGATATATTTTTTGAGAAATTGTCAAAAAAAAATCATCTAACTTTCAAATTTTGGCTATTCAAATTAGGCCTGGGCATTCGGGTCGGGTCGGATTTTTCGGGTTTCGGGTCCATTCGGGTCTCGGGAATTGGACCCATTCGGGTCTCGGGAAAATTTCGGTTCGGATCGGGTCCTTTCGGGTTCGGGTCGGGTCATTGATTTTAAATTAGACCCGAAAAGGACCCGAAATAAATTTCGGGTATGGTTTTACCTGAAAACCCGAAAAAAATCCGAAAAAATCCGAAAAAATATTATGAAAAACCCGAAAAAACCCGAAAACCCGGAAAAAACCGAAAATCCGAAAAAACTCGAAAACCCCAAAAAAAACCCGAATAAAAAACCCGAAAAAAATCTCGAACATAAAATGTTTTCGGGTCTATCGGGTACCCGAACGGGTCTCGGGTAAAACCCGACCCGAACCAAAACCCGAATCAAATTTGAAATGGAACCGTTCGGGTTATTTCGAAGAACCGAACCCGAACCGAACCGTGTTTTTCGGGTCGGGTCGGTTCGGGTCCGGTCGGGTCGGGTTTTATGCCCAGGCCTAATTCAAATCATGAACTATCACATGAACAATTTAAATTATCAAAGTTTGTTGACTTTAAATTTAAATCTCAAACTCTTATTGACTCAACCAAATTAGACACGACGTTAAGTCGATAAACTGAGTTAAAAAGTCGTTGTAAATCACGGTTACGTAAAACGGTGTTGTTTCCTCTTTTTTCTTAAAACCCCAAATAACGAAAAATCTCCTATGTCTTTGTTTGGAGTTTTAAGAAAAAAGAGGACACGACGTCGTTTTACTTAACCGTGATTTACAACGGTTTTTTAATCCCGTTTATTCGTTATGTTTATCGACTTAACGTCGTGTCTAATTTGGTTCAATCAACAAAAGTTTGTGATTTAAATTTAAAGTTAACAGACTTTAATAATTTAAATTATCCACGCGATAGTTCATGCTTTGAATGACTAAAATTTGAAAGTTTTTTTTCTTTTCTAACATCTGATTTTATTATATAATAAAAGGTTAATACAAATAGTTTACAAGCCATAAAGGCGGACATTCAAATAGAGAAAATAAAATATTAGTTTCATGAGCTTTTTTCGAAAGCAAATCCGTAACTTGATTACGCTCTCGATTCATATGACTTAAAGAACATAATGAAAGTTTCAATAGCCAATGGCGAATATCAACTAAAATGTTACATATCTCCGTATTTTCCTCTACCATGTTGATCAGATTTGTCAATTCTAAATTTGCCATAATTTGAAAATTCATGATTTTTTTGATAATTTTCCCTATGTTTTATAGAAAAAATATTGTTAGAAATAAACTCACAATAAATATATTGGTTCATATCTCTTGTGGGTGTATTGGTAATCCAATTTGTGGTGTTGGAAGTTAAACCGCTCTTTCAGTTACCAATCGTATGAAATGGACGGTTAAACACACACGGTTCAAAGAGGCGGTTGAATCATGTTGCCAGAAAGTTGAAACCAGATGTTTTTTTCTTTTAACATTATCTTTATTTATAGTGAAAATTACCCAGAATAACATGAATCTTTTATGTAATTACTAGATTAACACTCTCAGAACCGAGTTGACTAGAATAACACAACTCTTTTGTCAAAAGACAAAACACCCCTATTTGAGTTACTTATACACAGAAATGCCATTTTGATTTATTTTTCTCAAAAAAAAAAAAAAA
>PKML01073652.1:184112-216131 GCA_002933935.1 Eutrema yunnanense
ACGTCAAACAATTAAGGGAGATGTATTGCAACATGAATTTCTTCTCTTAAGAATTTAAGGATCGTTAATTGTTAAACCATGATTATTTGGTAAACCAAACGATTAATCTTTGAATCAAACTTTTTGTGACTAAACCAAATAATCGGTTTTTAAACCATCTATGCCATTTTAATAGCAAATATTTATAAAAAAATCAGGCCGGTTTTTACTTGAATAGTAATGTTATTTTCTTTCTTTTTTCCCCCGTTTTTCGTGTGGGCTTGGCAAGGTGGTGATGATATTCCTAAGGTCTAGATAGAAAAATAATTTTTTTTTTTTTGATAAATGAGAGTGATTCTAGGTTTTCTAGGTCCAGACTAATATTTGGCGGCCCAATTCCGGGGTTCACGACAATAATGTGCTGATTTAAACGTGGACGGGTGGTCAAAGGGATTCGAAACCAGGGAACAGGGCACATACCCACGTCAGCGAATTCGCTGCTACTGGCCCAGACCCACGAACCTTGGTTAGACAGAAAAATAATGTGAGATAAAGTTATAAAAAGTAAGCGTAATAACCGCAACACTAATCATTTTAAACATGTCATATTATGAGGAGATAATATTTCTTTTACTTTTGTTTAGAATTATACTCCTTAGACCATCTCCAATGTATATCTCCATTTTTTACTCCAAAATGGAGCAACTCTATTTGGAGTTGTGTTTTACTCTAATGTATAACTCCATTTTTTACTCCAAAAAAGAATATTCTAAATATATTCTTTTTATATTTTATTAATAATGTCTTTTATTTCTAAAAGTTACAAATTAACCCATTTTTTTGGCAAAACTTTTATAAATTATGAATTTAATAAAATTTAATACTTATTAAATAAAGAAAATTACATAATATCATTAAACATCACCGACAAAAAAATTGTTCTTTGGACTTCTTGGCTCGTGAATCGTTTGCACAATGGTAGACCATTTTGGATATATACCATCAGCCAGATAATAACCCATATTATATTCTTAAATTTATCATATTTGTTGTGTTAAATTTGTTTATGTTGCTTATCTTTAATTTTAGCACTTGTTATGTATTTTTAAGTTTATTTTACTTTCCAATCTTTTTAAATAATTTTTTTAGTGTTTAAATAATTACGATAGTCAAATACATTTTATGCATTTAAATATTAATATAGTGTCACATGCATATATGTTGATAGTTTATAATATGTATGACAAATACATTGCTAAATTAATAAAAATGTATAAAATATAAATTTTTAATTTTTAAATGATCAATTTGCAATTAAAAAAGTCCAACTCCATAATGGAGTAGAATATGGAGTTACTCCAAATATGGAGTAGAATCAGGGCCGGCCCTGAAATTATGGGAGCTTGAAACAAAAATAAAATTTGGGGCCATTAATCAAATCATAAAAATTTAATAAAATAAAATTTCTTATGAAAAGAAGTTTCAAGAAAAAAAAGTGTTAAACTGCTAATGAAACACAAGTTTTCCAACAATATATATTGTATTCAAATCATCTTCTTTAGGTATCTTCTCGTTTTCCTCTTTCTCACACTTATTTGTAATTTCCTCTGCCTTATCATTCTCTAAGCCAGTAGGAGTTTCATCACCAACTCCACCACACTCGTTAGTTTGAAGAGTTTTTGATCGTTTTACATACCTCAACATAGAATTTGCTAGAGACTTCTCCAATTCTTCTTTTTTTTTCTTCTCTCTTAGATTTTGGGCTCCTGATTTACACTTTGATTTTCGTGTTGAAATTCCTATAAATTTCATGTCAAGTAAAATATAGTAAGAATTAACTTTTAGCAATCTCAGAATACAATTATATTGTTTGAAAAATTACCTGACATGGCTATATTTTAATAGAGATTAGAACAGAAACAATTGAGAAAAGATGGTTTGGTGATTTGGTTGAGTCTCTCTCGTGACCAGGCCTGCTCAGATAATCAGATTCGTGAGGAGGTGTGGAGAGAAGAAGAAGCGTAAGAGACAAAAGGTTTTTTTTTTCTTTTTTCTTTTTTAGTTTATGAATTTTTTGTTATAAATTTATAATTGATTGGGCTTCTCTTTTTTTGGCCCAGACATTTTATTGGGCTTATGTATATCTCTTATATATAAGTAATAATATATATATATATAAGTTTCTATATTGGGCCTGCGAAAATTGGGGGCCAAGACAATTGTTTTACTGGGCTTGGCCCATGGCCGGCCCTGAGTAGAATATGGAGAAGTTCTATTTTGGAGTGGAAAATGGAGTGGGGTTGGAGAGAAATTTACTCCAAAATAGAGTTTGGAGTAGAAAATGGAATGGAGTTGGAGATGCTCTTGTAACGTGAGGTTTGGTATCCCAAAGTCGCATAATAAAAAAGCATTAATGAGTACATGATAAGATTCGCTATCGTTCTCAACCTTTCAGTTTGTTATAAAAAAGTTATTGTAATAATGCTTCGTATTTTATTATTCGGTAAGCAATTTGCCTTTTGAATTTTGTTATTTAATTGTGTGAAATACCACCAAATATATAATTAATTGTGTGAAATATCACCAAAATCAATTAACCAGACGGTAGTAGCTTAGTGGTTGTTGATTTTGGAATCTGCGAACAATGGTTCCTCTTGAATTTGATTTTTACTGAGGGAAAAAATGTTGATATTTGGCCAAAATGAGATATGAGGCTAATGTCTATGACTCATTTGCAAATTCGAATGTACACTTAGTCCGTTGGTGGTACATCTCCAAGAAATTAGTATGAGTCTTTCCATAAACCTAGAATTTACTTCTGAGTTATATAAAAATAAAAAAAATACCACCAAAATCACATGTCGTGGTACCAACTCGGAGTTATATAGCACCAAAATCACATTTCGTCAAAAGACTCGGAATTGGCCAGCCATGAGTGATAGCTACTTATTAGTATTTGTCTTTTGCGTATATCTATGTCTTTTGCGTATATATAGGTCTTTGTGCTAATTAAACCTTCAATCGTTGGAAATAATCATCATATTTTCATTTGTCGTTGATAATCACAAAGTTCCAAAAAGAATCGAATGATTATTTGATTTCTCTTAGTTTGTTTCGGGTAGGGTAACAATTGGGGCGGGTTGTTTTCTTTTTAAATTGGGTCAAAATTTTATTTTATTTTAATTACAATTTGAACCTCAATTAATATATTTGATGACAAAATGAAAGGTTCTGATGTTAGTATTTTATGTTTTTGGCGTATGTCATGTTATTTATTGGTGTAGTTAACTTAAATGTTATTGGTTGACATGTGTAATCATGTAACGGGGCATATACTTCTAGCAAACATTTTTTCATAATTTAACATTATCTGTACACGTAACAGAAAAAGAGATACGATACGATCATGCATCACTTTAACCACACAAAAACAAACAAAAAAAAATCGCTAATATTAAGCAAAATATCACGAGATTCACATTCAATGGCTACGTCCTCCCCGAGATTTACCCGTTGTCGACGAACCGGTTCCAGTTCCGGATCCGGATCCTTTTGTCGATACACTCCCTGAGCCTCTGCTTCCAAAGTAAAGATCCGAGAGGTAATTTCCTATATCTTCAGGGGTATATCTGACAATAAACTCGTTCACCGTATCTCCTACCAGACCGACCCGGTTTATCTCGTAGAACTCTGTGCAAACCAGCATGAGTTTCTTACTCAACGAGATTTTTATCTGGTCCCTTAGTTTCGGGTCGGGTATGACCCACGATATCTGTTTCCGGTACGACGCCTCGAACTCGTCGTTGAATCTGGCGAATAACTCTCTAGCCTCCTCCGGCGATATTTCCTCCGCCGGGTTTTCCGGTAATGCCGTCAGCACTTTCCCCCATGCGAGCTTCTCGAACTTATCTGCGTACTGTTTCACCTTCGCATCGTGCCTCGCCAGCCAATCGTCGCCGAGAAGGAGCTTCAGATTAGACGATCGGACCTTAACGACGACGTACTGAAGATTGTTGGCGAGGAAGAGGTAAGATAAAGCGACGTCTTTGTACGGCTGAGCTTTGCCGTCGATTTTGCAGAGCGTGAGTAAAATCACCCAGGCGATTCTTACGGACACCGGAGACGAGTACAAATCCTCCGGATGAGCCTCGTCTCCGCCGCTGATGAATAAGGAATCCGGCAAGGGAGACGGCACGCTTAGCTGCCAGTTCTCGAAGATGGCGGCGATGGATTCGCTGTAATCGGCGAGGAAGGAGAGGTAATTCATGACGTAACGCGTGAGAGGGTGAACGCCACCGCCGATAATCAGCGTTTTGGAGGTTTCTTTCTGAATCGCCGATTCGAAATCCGTCATGATGGACCTCGTGGCATCGCCGAGCCTGGCTAGCGAGTTGATGACCTGAGACCTAACGGCGGCGGCTGAATCGAAGTAGAAAATGGATTCGATCTCCACGAAGAGATTGGCGAGAGATTCGTACATATCGAGGAATCGGAACATCTTCTCCGGGGTTAGTTTCTTGATCTTCCCGGCATTTTCCGGGAAAGCGAAGAGGGTTAAAGCTCCTTCTTGTGTGATATCGGTGAAAGCGGATTCGACTATGTTGGTGGAGGAGGAGAAAACATGGTCAGCGAGAATCCTCTCGCCGAAGAAGAGAGACCGAACCGCTAATTTGACGGCTCGTAACCACGATTTGATCTTCGATTCCAGAATCTCCCAATCCATCTTCTGAATCTGGTGCAGAGTAAACCGCTCCACCGCCAAATTGTGCAGCGTCTCGTCCACAATCGATCTCCGTACGGCTTTGTAAACCATGACGCATTCCTTTGCGTATCCCGTAGAAATCATACAATCCGCGATCATCTTGAGGTCGTCCATGGCGTCGCTATCTCCGCCGGAGAATTTATGATCGTCGGCGTTTTCCTCGAAACTGCTTTCGTCTTCGGAATCGGAGACGCTCGCCGCAGTCGAAGCACTGAATCTGGAAGATCTGTAAGACCGTACAGAGACGCATTCCGGATCAAGATACTCGCGATTCGCCTCCAACACGCGGCGGAACTCGGATTCGAGAAGCTTCATCGCCGATTGCATCAGATTCTGGGCGAAGACGAGCTTCTCAGACGACGGATTAACGGAAACCAAACGGTGCATGGTGCTCTGCAGATGCTTAACGGCTTCAACGAACTCCTCCGCTTCACGACGGCTGTTGGTGGAAAAGAGGAATTCGTGAGAGGAAGAAGTCCATTTGGAGATGACGGCGGTGATGTTGCTCATACACTCCTGAACAGCTGATTCGGCGAGCGATTGGTGAGGTGGTTGTTTCTCCGGCGGAGGAGTTGATCGGAACAAGTGCTTCCCCATTGTTATTTTTTTTATCACCAAACTCCAAACTCTGTTTTGTGTTTGCTCTGTTTGTTTGGTTTCTAAACTCTCTATTATTGTGTGAAAGAAGGTACTTTTGTTTTTTTTGTTACTCAACAAAAATAAAAACTTATTATTGTTTGTTTGTGTTGTGTTGTGTTTTGTAGATAAGAATAGGAAGAGCTATATATATATATATAGTATATAGATACGGACGGCTTATTCAAAATGAAGTATATGTATTGTGGAGGAGAAATGTTCATTAGTCAAACGCGGTGTCAAATACGACATGACATTTGTAAAGTCAGACCAATAGGGTTAGTTCAGTCAATTATGACGAAGTTATTTCATTTATTGCCTTTCATCTGCATCTGTGTGAATTTTGCAAATTTACCGTTTCAAAAAACGACTACTAAATAATAAAGTATAATGAAGTGGTCCTATATTGAATGCACCAAAAAATATCACAAGAAAATGAATGTTTTATGGATTCGTAATAATGGTAAGAAGTTTATATACTAAAAGCTGTCAATTTTTAATGTTTTATTAACTGAAATTCTCAGTAAAACAATTGAATTCGAAGAAAATAAAATAAAATTAGGTTCCATTTTAACTTATAAAAAGATTATCATAATGTTGGTCCGCGTTATTTTTGGTAAGGTATTAATTTTGTTAACGGATCTAATGAACAGAAAACCCGGTTTATTTGAAAAGAAAATGCAACTGTTAATTAGCTTTCTAACAACAATACACGTCTTAGTTCTAATCAAAACTACAAGTTGTTTGATATTTTGGGAAACCAAGATTGTGAGGAAGGTTCCCTCTCCCGCTTTTTATGAAAGCTTGCGTCCTGCCGCCACATAAATGAAATCCATAGTTTTTAAAAGATGTTTTAAGATCCTAAATTTGTCATTATACGACTGATGACTACTAATTCCTAGTTTTCTTATAATTGAATCAGAAGAGAACACAATACAGAGTTTTCCATCTAAAACCATTTGAGTATACATTTTTCATCAAATGTAAAATATGAATTTAACTAATCAAATATCAAATTCATTAAAGACTCTTGATTATGATTTAATCTTTGCAGTAAGAGACCTTTATTTCGAAACTAAAACTATCCCATAAACACTAAAAAAAAACGTAAAACTATTTCAAACTTTAAAATGATTTAGCTTTAACATTTTAATATATGCTATTGCTAGAGTTCAAATTCTTCTACGTAATAATTTTAGAGAATTATAACTATGGTTAGTCATTAAATTATACTATAGTTAGTCATTTTTAATGTCTTAAATAACATGAATATATGATGCTTTTACATGATCCGAAAATTAAAATGGATATTAAACTCAATATTTTCCGATTTAAAAAAAACATTTATCGGCGCATGCAGTGGAATCAGTTGTCTAATACTAGTTTCTTAGATACACCTAGATCTAAGAAATCTCATGAAATGGGTTAAAATGACATTACTTACTAATCAAACCGACAATCGAATGAAATGGCAGTTACAAAATTCATTGTGATCTATAAATGTAATTATATATGTTTGAAGTATATTTATGCCCATTATGTTATATTATTGGTTCTGAAGCTAGTTACCAGCTAATGGGGGAAATAGTCAGATACAAATACTTTAATTCTCTTTTGTCGTGGAAAAGTAAAAATAATTCTAAAAACAGAAAAAGACAATGAAAAAGACAGA
Source organism: Eutrema yunnanense (assembly GCA_002933935.1). NCBI lineage: Eukaryota > Viridiplantae > Streptophyta > Magnoliopsida > Brassicales > Brassicaceae > Eutrema > Eutrema yunnanense. The sequence continues at coordinate 191,162 of PKML01073652.1, forward strand.
GAATCTAAAGACGATTCAAAAAGTAACAAGTGAGTCGAGTGGGAACTTACCGACGAGGGATAAAGCTAAAGTCCCCATGCATTTCACAAAAAACTACGTATGGTCCTCATTCTCCATGGCCCCTACGGATTCGGAGTAGACAAGATTCAAGTGCCGACCCACTTGCTTTCTTAGAGCACTTAGTTTTCCTTTTTGTCGTTGTCCAAATAGTAATCAATAAATTGAGATTTTGACCTTCCAAAGTTGATCGCTTATTTACAGATCTATCCAAATAACATGTTGTGGATAGTCCATCGAAGACTGCTTGTTAATAGAGAAATATCTTCCAATGATTTTTTTTTTTTTTTTAAAAGAGATCATTAGTTCATTGCTACCGATTGGAACCGATCTGAAACCCTATAAGTTCTTAAATGGGTCAAAAACCCTTAAGCCCGAAAGATCCGAAACCGACCTGAATATCCGAATTATCAAAAGGAAAGAAACTCATTGGTTGTAAATGTATATTTAAGATCAAGAGGGACTCAAGTGGTAATTTAGAAAGGTATAAGGCTCGTTTAGTAGCTAAAGGCTATACTCAGAAAGAAGGGATTGACTACAATTTTTTTTTTCTCCAATTGTAAGAATTATTTTAGGGTCACACGTGTATAATCAGTGTGTTAGGGTCATTATTTCAAATAGTCAAAACTTATGTGGTCACTTAAATATAGTTTTGATCTTGTACCAATTCTAACTTTTGTAAAGTATCTCATTTACCTTATTCACATTATTAAAACAAAAAAAGCTGAGAGAATCCGATTCGATTGCAGGGTTTAATTAACCTAAACATGGGATTGAATTGAATTCAACTAGCCGCATAATCGTATATATTGGTTATAAATGGTATGTGTGGATCTTGTGTGCTTAGTCCTGACAAAGTGATTAGTTTCATTTCTTTACTTTTTTTGAAACAAAGACGAATTTTGATGGAACCTACCTCAAACCATGTGTTTCATGGTCATCTTTCCAAAAGCCATTTACTCTATAAATCCTATTTTGCCTGATTCTTGGCATGTATCATACAATATGTATATGTTTCAACCATAAAAATACTGCTATTGTTTTTGTTCTAAATAATTTAGGGTTTAGATTTCCCATATTAAAAAAAAATGCCAATATGGTTTTTAGTTATTTGATTTTTGATATTGAATTTGTGCTTACATTTTAAAATGGTTACTATATTTGGAACTAAAATTTGTTTTTGTGCTGAGAAGTGCTTCTCTTTTTTTAATATGAAAACGTTTTATATATGTCTAACGAATATGTGATGCGATATGAATTATTTTCGAATATTTACTTTGGTCCAAGGTGTGAATTTTGGACCTTTTGTTTTGACGTTGTCTTATGTTTACGAATCAATAACTTCATCAAGAAATTGTGTTCTCGGTCTTTTATCCCAAAAAAAATAACCTCTTCGGTCTTTTTCTTAGTGTTTTTGTTTCATTTTCGATCGGTTATGATCAAATAAGATAATATACCTTTCGATTGCACACATGGCAAATTGATTATTATTTTTCAGTTCCTGGAAAAACAAATTATAGACAGTTAACCAGCTAATACATCACTGATTACCCTTTACAACAAAATTGTTAAAGAAATTTTCTTAATGATGATGATCTCTTCGTTTGAAGTATTCAAGTATGTGCATAAATCAAGAATAGTCCACGTAATATATATGTATAAGACTGCTCGCCTTAAAAAAACATGCAAGAGAGAAGACCTTATTATAATGTTTACTAGATCAATTCTTCTCCCTTTCGTCTCTGAATCATTCTTCTGATGATGTCAAAAAAGAAAAAAGAAAAATCATTCTTCTGATGATGATCAGGTATATTTTGTAACTGTTACATTTCGAAATTAACGTTCTTGAAGAATATGAAAACGTCCAAATCTAGAAATACAAAATATGTAATTTTAGAAGTAAGAATTTTTTTTTGCCAAACGACTCTGTAAACCCTAATTTCAATTCCCTAACGACACGTTTTTGTTTTGAGGGTTATATCAAGATGAAAAAGAAAACCTCTTAACTGGTCTTAAAGGTTAACTCTTAAGAGCCCTCAGGCTTTTCGTACTGCGGAAGTTCTGCAGGCGGCGGTTGCTTTTGTGATTTTTTGTTGTTGTTCAGTAAGTTTTTCGCGTATAAAGACCCGAAAACGATGACCTGATCGAATAAACTTAGTTAGTCAAGGAATCAAAAGTATAACGTATAGTAATTGAAGTGCCTAAGTTTTAATGGTTCAAGTTCAAAAAAAAAAATGTAAGAGAATCGAAGATATACCGATCCGATACATTGCTCCCAGCTGAGTGGATGAGAGAACCAAATGCATGAGAGCATGATACTTGCAAGCTTTATTAAGACGGATTATTTGGGTTAGTTATTAAGACGGCTTAGTCGGATTGAGATCGGGCTTGTTGTTTTACCTGTCTCGTCGTCATGATTGCAGCAAATGTTAGAGCACCAAATGTCCTAATGGTGTAAGAAATGAAGAACTGGCTCGCTGTTGCAACCTGCACATTAATCTCTGGTAAGTTCAGTGGGAATTAAAGAGACAAGAAAGGAAGATTGTATCATGAGAATGTCGTCATCATCGAAGCTTTTCAGATCATAGAATCATGGATTTGTTTGTACAAACTACACTCAAATTCTGCTTCATGAATTATGCATGCCATCTTGTGGACCTATTAAAACGTAATAAGACTGTTTTGGACGAAACATGATATTGTAATGACTTAGCAGAAGATTAGCTAGAGGGAACTTAAACTTACTGTGGAAAGCAGAGCGATGTCGAGTAGACAATCTCTATGCCGAGAAACAAAATTTACAGCTAGTAGTAAATGGCCTTGCAATATAAGTCCTACAAAAACAAGATTCACAGAATGATAAGCAAAGAACATGACTGACTAGATTGTAATCTTGTTTTTTAGGGTCTAAGCACTGCGGCTTATGCTGAAGAAATGAATTCTGGATAAAAGAAACACGGAACACGGTCAGAAACAGATGAAGCTTAGGAAAAGTTGCGACTAATTACATGTTAATATCACTAACATATGACACAGCTCCAGCCTAGTAATCATCAGCTTAAGCTTAAATAAGGTGTCGTTGCAGAGGTCTAACAGTCCAAATAAATAGAGCTTAGCAATTATAACCACACAAAAAAAAAAGCGAAAGAACGAGGAGAGAAGTCTTCTTCTTGTGGGAAAACGACCAACCCGAAACAATTCACCAAGGAAAAAAGATGCAACTCTTAGTCTCTTACAGTAAAGATGGCAGCAACAAGTAAGATTCTCACCAGTGAAACTCAGAACACAAGAACAAAGTGTTGTGTAGAATATTTGGTTATGTATCTCCATATTATATCCCTTAAAGAGTTTGTCCTGGAATGTGCTTGTAAAGCCATCAAACCTGTTAGATAGCCAATTAATTACCAAATACACAATCAAGATTCATGACTAGTGAGTAGTAACAACAAGGTATCGAGATTCATATCTTAATACCAGACAAAAAAAATCTCAGTAAAAATTGCAAAAACAGTGAAGCGAAGTAATACAGATATGCATACCCAAGATAACCAGCCATAAGGGAAACACCCCAAACAGTATTCTCCCTTCCCTTATTGTACGGACTAATATCATCTCCTGCCTACAGCTCAGATTTACATAAACAAACATCAGTAAATCATACATTGATGTTCATGGTTATTGTGATATTCTAACTAACCAAAAACTTGAATTATCGGGTACGAAGAGTATAGAGCAGTTTTATACCGGAAAAAGAATAAAGACAGAGCATCCAAGGGTCACAAGAAAAGCCACTAAATAGTCAAAGCCCTTATACTTCTTCTGCATGATGAGTGTTCCCCATACCTGCACAGAGCACAGAGATTTAAAAACGGTGATGCTAAACTCAAACGCATCTCTTACCAAAATAAAAAATATTGCAACTTACCATTACTGGTATCATTTTGGCACATTTTGCAAGAGTTTGGACTGGGAAGCTCACATATTTGAGAGCCTACAGATGGTAAAGCAGAGATACTAAGTTTGTAAATCAAGAGTGGAGGTGAAAGATAAAATCCTACCTCATATTGGCATGTAGTGGTTAAGATGTTAGTCACTGATATAAGGCAATATTTGTAAACCGGAGCTACAGGATCCAAAACTTTCTTGCTTGCCTACAAATAAAAAAATCCAAGTAGAGTTCTTAAATCTTTGACAGTAAGTATGAATAAAAACACAAGTTGGGTTTTGCTAGTTACCAGCAAAGCACCAGCAGAGACAGCTGATGTAGTGAGCCGATTGCAGAAAACCAGAAACAAAGAGTACTTAAAAAATTCCTTGTTCAATCCATAAGGAACTCTCATTATCTTCTCCTGCAAATTACATGCACAATAAATTTTATAATTTTAAAGTTGCATAGAAATTTTACAGAAATCGAATGTACCATGCAAAGAGAACAGACCTGAAGAACACCATAGATAACAAGAGTAGACATAATGCCGGAAACAGCGAATACGCCTTTCCATAATCTGTTCTCCTTCACTCCGTTTACTGATTCCGTCTCAGCCATGGCTCATCCACCTCTCAATATCTTCGCTTTTGTATGAAGAAGATTAAAACGTAGCTCGAATTAACCAAACGAATCGCAAAATACAAAGCTTCGAATCCGATTCGTTATGTAAGCGAGCGAAAGCGAAACTACACCAACGAAGCTCAGAGATTTCAAACTTAAACGAGGAACGGATATGATAATACAACGGCCGATCTGGTGGAATCGGAGAAATATCTCTCTACCCCTCTGAAAACAGGATAGCCGGAAGAAACTCTCCGGCCACTCTCCGACAAGATCCGGTTTGCTCCACCGTCCTCCTCTCCTTTCCTTTTTTTTTTAAGTGCAGTTCGTTGAGGATCCGCCACGTCAGCACTCGAACATGCGCATGTTTGAAAATAAACGAGTCAAAGGTCAAAGACTTGCAGTTTAATTAGAGGTTTCTGTTTAAAGGAGTTCGAAGGTTTAACTTAGGGCTGGGCGGATCTGGTTTGGGTCGGATATTTTGGATATTTTGGGTTAAGAGATTTAGATATTGATTGGGTATTTTAAAAATTAGGTTGAAGTTCGGATCGGATCGGATCAGGTATTTTTTTTTAAGATTCGAATTTTTTTGGATATGTTCGGATCCGGATCCGAAAATATCCACAATATCCGAAAAAATCCGAAGAATCCGAAATCCGAGACAAAACACAAAACATGAATATTTATTTCAATAAAACTAATATACTTTCAAACCAAAATTATCCAAAATACTCGAAAAATTTAGAAAAAAACAAAATAGATGAATTCGATATAGTCATAATATCAAAAATATACCTAAAATACTTGAAATATCCAAAAAATAATTAATATATTATGATTTATAGTTGTAATTTTGGGTATTTGGGTTATATGAAGTCTAAATATAATTAATATATTTGAGTATATAATTACATTTCGAGTATTTCGGGTATCTATTCGGTTTTTGGTTTGGTACTGGTTCAGATTCGATTCTTCGAATATAGAAATTTAGGATCCGATCGGATATTTTAAAAATTCGAATCGGATTTGATTCAAATATTTTCAGTTCGGTACTGGTTCGGATTTTGGGATCCGGATTTTTTGCCCAACCATACTAACTAACGTGTGGCCCGTGAGAAACACCACTCCAGTAAGTCAGTACGATGAGGATGGGTAATGACAAAACAAAAAGAAAGAAGATAAGTCCTAATCTAAACTCGTGGTCGTGATTTTTCCTTTTCGTTACATCCTTGGAAAAAAATGTCTGATTTTGTTTTTCGAAACTTGCAGAATTTGGGTACGAAAACAAGTAAACAGCTTAAGAAGACGAGAAGCAGCAAATCGATCGTACGAAGAGAGATATTGTATATATGTTTCTTTTCATGTCCTTATCCTCTGTATTTCATCCTCGCATCTTTTTCGCTCACAGCTTCATTAATTCAAGGTGTGATGAGATTTTGTTCCCCTTTTGTTTTTCGTTTCTTGGTGTTGTCTCGCTGAAAAAAAATGGCTCGTACTCGTTATAGGTCGCATAGTTTTGCAGCTGCTAATTGCTGGAGATTGGTTAATGGTTTATGTTGGGAGATCAAGGCTAGTGGGAATAGTGATCGCAACGTGTTCGATGAAAGTTCTCTGAGAGGAACCGACGGGTCGTTGTTTGATCCTGCTTCGTTTGAGACAGTCGACGCGGAACTCACGCCTGAAACTGTTGATTTCTTCGTGAGTGACGCAGAAGGTGATCCAGATTGTCCTACTCAAGGTTATTCCTCTATCGAGTTTGCTCTTCAAGCTCTACGCCAAGGAAAGGTTTGTTCTTGAAGACCATTGGATTTATCTGTTTTTTTTTTTTTTCAGTTGTATAGATTCGTTTTTACTATATTTCTTTTCTTATTTTTCAGTTTGTGGTTGTTGTTGACGATGAAATCGGGGATGTTGAAGGGAATCTGATCATGGCGGCAACTCTAACGAGTCCAAAACATATAGCGTTTCTGATTCAAAATGGTTCCGGGATTGTCTCTGTTGGGATGAAAAAAGAAGACCTCGAAAGATTAAACCTTACACTGATGTCACCTGAAATGGAAGACGAAGATTCCTCTGCGCCAACTTTCACCGTCACCGTGGTAACCATTTGCCAAAATCAGATAGAATTCTCAAGATGGTTTCATTGCTTCTTAGTTTTTTTTATAAAGTTATTGGTTACAGGATGCAAAATCAGGAACATCAACAGGAGTATCAGCTTCGGACAGGGCGATGACAGTTCTTATGCTTTCGTCCCTCGAAGCTAAACCAGATGATTTCAGGAGGCCTGGTCATGTGTTCCCTCTTAAGTACAGAGACGGTGGAGTTTTGAGGAGAGCCGGTCACACTGAAGCGTCAGTTGATCTAATGATATTGGCTGGTTTACGTCCTGTCTCTGTTCTTTCAGCTATTCTTAATCAAGAAGATGGGTCTATGGCCTCGCTTCCGTATATGAAAAAGCTTGCTTCGGAACACGATATTGCCATTGTATCCTTGACTGATCTAATCAGGTTAGAGAATGAGAAGTAAAATGTATGGAGAGGATAGAGTACTCTGGAAACAAGTAAATTGCTAAACTTTGGCTAGTTTGATATAATCGTAGATATCGAAGAAAGCGAGAGAAGCTTGTGGAGAGAATCACTGTGTCTCGCTTGCCTACCAAATGGGGTCTTTTCCAAGCTTATTGCTATCGATCTAAACTCGATGGAACCGAAAATATTGCCCTCGTTAAGGTAAACCAAACATCACTTGCTTCTAAATATGTAAAAGAGTGTTAAGATCATACTTGATCAATTTGGATTAATTACCAGTCTTGTTCTGTTTTGTCTGAATCTTAACCAGGGAAGCATCGGAGAGGGTCAGGATATTCTGGTACGAGTACATTCAGAGTGCTTAACCGGAGACATTTTTGGTTCAGGAAGGTGTGACTGTGGTAAACAGTTGGAGTTAGCTATGGAGCTAATCGAGAAAGAGGGAAGAGGAGTCGTTGTGTATCTCCGTGGCCACGAAGGAAGAGGCATTGGCCTTGGTCACAAGCTTAGAGCTTACAACTTGCAGGACCAAGGACACGACACTGTTCAGGCCAATCTTGAACTTGGCCTAGCCATTGATGCTCGTGAATACGGTATTGGTGCGCAGGTCAGCCATATCACATCGGTTCAGTTTTGGTTTTATATTGGGGTGGAGAGGTTTATTTATCTAATTAGAACCAAATTTTAATTCGGATTGGTTATTGGATAGAAAAGTAACTTGCACGTATTTTAAAATAATCTCAATTTTATTGGTTTTGGAATGGTCTGCCTGTAGATGCTTCGGGACATAGGAGTGAGAACAATGAGGCTGATGACGAATAATCCGGCGAAGTTCACCGGACTGAAAGGGTACGGACTCGCCGTAGTTGGGCGTGTGCCGGTGGTGACACCAATCACCAAGGAGAACAGAAGATACATGGAGACTAAACGCAAGAAGATGGGTCACGTTTATATCTCTGATATCGATCAGCCTTTGGCTTGACCATAAGCTTTTGATAAAACTTACAGTGGCAGAGAAACACCTCTTTTACTGTAGAGTGAAATCTCCGCCTATACAAAATCAATCATACGCATACATCATACTCTGTCATGTAAATTCGAGAAATCTGTTGTCAGGGTTTTTGCTAGAATCCTTCCATTTTGGGCTTTGAGCCTGACCCGGCCCGGCCCAGTAATTTATTTGAGTTTTCAGTGTATAAGAGCCACTTCCATGGTGTATCTCAATTAAAAAATGAGATATCCACCATTAAAAAAAAGAAAAAAAATCAAAAAAAAAAATATATATATATGAATATTTTATTTGAGATACTAAATAAAAAACTTGAGATACTTAAGCATATGTTGCCATTTTTCATTGGTTCAGTTTTTTTTTTATAAATTTAATTATATAATTAAATTTTTTTTTAATATTGTATTGGTGTGATATAAAAAAAATTAATATTGTATTGACGAGAGTATCTCAGCATTGAAGTTGCTCTAAATATCAATCTGTCTTCGTACTTGAACGCTGAAAAAGAAAACCTATAATCGCCCTCTGCGCAGCACAATGGGTCCTAAGGGTACGTTCGATCTTCGCTCAGTTTCCTCTCTATCTGTTTCATTATCTGTTTTAATTCGATCAATTAGCATTCCTCGTACAATTTCGTGTACTGTGTTAGCCGCAAACTAAGAACAGTAAACCTTTCAATAATTCATTTAGCCACAATTGTATTGTGTATTAGTATTTGCTCTTTGATTATGGACTTTGGCTCTGATAGTTATGTTTGATTTGAATAAGTGAATTATCATATCGAATATTACAATGTCACTTTTCTTTTATGAGTAAACCGTAGTTTGTCTTCTTGCTTTAGACTAGCATCCACATCCATTACACACTCTTGTGGATGTCTCATCCAATTTAATATTAATATTTTAAATATGATTTTAGTTGTAAAATTTAAAATTAATTTTTTAAAAAATTGAATCAATCCCAAAATGACAAGTGGCACATGAGTGTCTCCAATAGACACCATGGTATCTCATATGAGAACCTCTATTTCTTATCTCTCCTACTTTTCTATTTTTTTTTCATTATTTTTTATGTTGAGACACTCTCCAAAATGTTGAGACACCCATCTAGATGCTAAATGTTCTTAGTTTAGCTGAAACATTGAATTTATTATATCTTCTGCAGCTGAGAAGAAGACCGATCCTAAGGCTCAAGCCGTGAAGGCTGCAAAAGCAGTGAAATCGGGTATAGCCTTCAAGAAGAAGGCCAAGAAGATCAGAACCAAGGTCACATCTCACAGACGCAAGACCTTGACGAAGCAGAGGAACCCTAAATACCCACGCAACAGCGCTGCTCCGAGAAACAAGCTTGACCATTACCAAATCCTCCAATTCCCTCTCACCACCGAGTCTGCGATAAAGAAGATTGAAGACAACAATACGTGTGTGTTCATTGTCGATATAAGAGTTGACAAGAAGAAGAAGGATGCTTTCAAATAGATGTATGATATCCAGACCAAGGAAGTGAATACTCTTATCAGGTAAGAGATAGAGAGAACACACTCTGGAATTAAACACACTATTGGGAGATCGATGAGATCGACCATATCGAGAAGAATGGAAAACATGAAGAATATGGATATTTATGAGAATATTATTCGGTTGGGTTCACGGGCTTCACTTCATAACCGGTCTTTTATGGCCCACAACACTTGGTTCGCAATATACACATCTTGCTCTCCAAGATATCTCCAATACTCCCCCACACGACAAAGGTGGGACGCGAAACACGAAATCCGCAATCATAATAGGATATCTATGACAATATTCTCCGGTTGGGTTCACGGGCTTCACTTCATAACCGGGCTTTTATGGCCCACAACACTTGGTTCGCATCATGCTCCCCAAGATATCTCCAGTACACACCAACGAGAGAAGTAAGAACACTAAATCTTTGTTATTTGCTCCTCATTTTTGCAGACCTGATGGAACGAAGAAGGCATACGTGAGGCTGACACCGGAATACGATGCATTGGATGTGGCTATCAAGATCGGAATCATCTAAACTCTTTTTTGTCTTCTTGGTGTTTTTTTTTGTTCTAAACTATCTCTTTTGAATCTTTTTTCCGCTACTCTCTTAATTGTAATTTTTTCGGTTTTTAATTAGTTAATTTTATGCAGAATTAATAGATTTCTTCTGATTTGTCAAAATTACATGTTTTTGGATTTTCACACTTGTATTATTGCTTCAGAAATATGTTTGATTCTTTTAGTTTTTTTTTTTCAAACACTGAGGGCGGGATTTTATTGATGATAGAAACAGAGCAAACCAACCAAAGTACTCAAAAACAGAGTCCTAAAAAACAGAGCAGATGGGACAAAAGCCCAAACGACCATTCGTGCTGAAAAACCGACTACTATTGTATATATGTAAATTCGGTATTGCCTGTTTAGGAATCTAAGCTGTTCTAAATATTTATGATGTTGCAAAAAAAAAATACAGCTTTTTTATCTACTTTTTGAATTCAAAGAAATCTGAAATTGAATTTTTAGGACGCAAATGCTTGTGAAATTAGAAAAATAAATTAAATTTTGAGTTGATTGAAGCAAAATTTATGTACTTTGTGAGAATAAATATGTTATGTAACTATATGTTACGTAGAAGAATGAGTGAAATTAAAAAGTATTCCATTCTTCTTCTTCTTTTTTGGTCAAATTATTCCTTTCTTTTAAATCCTCTCATGTTTACCATTAGACTTTTGTAAAGAAAAACAAATCGATTAAAATCTTTTTTTTTTTTTGTGTAAAAAATCGATTAAAATCTTACATTGTTCAAATCGAGGAAAGTCGTAAAAAGTGGTAATGAAACCGTGACCCAGACCCGAAAACAAAACATTCTCCAGAACCAGATTTGACATAAATAACCGAACCGGTCGAACCAAATTATATTGAATCATAAAGAAGGGACAAAATAACAAAATAATCACCCAACTTACAATAATGCTCTGATAAATTTCGTAAACTGATCGATTACTCTAATCTCCGCCTCTTTCCGGTTAACATCGTTTGATCGATAACCGAACTCGAACCGAAGCCAAATCTCATAACCGAACCAGAACACATCAGAAAATCACAGCGTCCCGAAGCGCCGCTACTATTAACATCAAACCCTCTAAATGAGATAGGAGGTGGTAATTCAAAACGCTGAGATTGCGTTTGAGGCGGTGAGTTTACCCATTTTGGCAGCGGTCCCGCCACGAGAAGCGTTTGAAGAAGCGGTCCAGCTTCCACCACCGCTTTCAAAAGCTTTCCCGTTTCCGGAAAAGCTTTCCCCATCACGAGAACGTCCAGAGGATCGAACTGATGATGATTATGAGCCGTTGGATCTTCGAGTATAATAGACGGTTGAGGTTGATGAATGTTGAGGAAGCTGGAGAGTTCTGAGGAAGAAGGAGAAGAAGAAGATTCGTCACGAGAGAAGCTGTTTGATTCAGTACTGCTTCTTGAATTAGGGTTTTGGGTTTGGATGAGAAGTTGAGATAATTGTTGTCTAGCTTCGTCTCGTTCTTGTTGAGTGGATTTGAGGAGAGTGTGAAGTTGGTTGATTTCTTCAGTGTGTGTTCTTGATTTCTCATTGGCTTCCATTTTCAGTGTCTCTAGTTCGTACAGAGTGTTCTGTAGATCCTGACTCATCTCATCAATGCTCTGCATCTCAAAAATTATAAACAACAATTCATATCGAAAAGAATAAAGTTAAACGACGACGAACCCCTCCAAAAAAAAACAATGTGATTAATACCTCATGATGAAGCCAAATAGAAGAATATAAGTCCTCCATTATCAGTGTCTGTGTTTTGTTATAATACTCTGCTAAGAACTAAGAATGACCCTTTATAATGATTGTTTCGGACTTGTATATATATATATTTCATGTCACGAGCTAGATGAAGTCTTTTATTTATTTATTAGACGTCAAAAGGAGTCTTCTTGAATTAAAACCATATACGTTAATAAATTCAAATTTCTTTTGTGAGACAAATAACATGGTTACAACTTACAAGTAAGGTTTGGAAATGGTTAATCATAATTACAAACAAAAAAATATGACAAATTTGCCTTTGGTCATAATCTACGTTGCAGGAAATCCCTCGGAAAGCTCTGATTCCTGTTTTGGAATCAGAAACGGAATCAAAATCGTTAGAAATCGTTTTGGAATCGTGATTCCAAAAAATTGCTGTTTGGAATCGCTGAGGAAGCAAACAATTCCGAGTTGGAATCGAGTTTATCATAGTTGGAAGCGTCGCTGAAAAATTAGATCGAAATTAAAGAAGATGAATATGACGTGTCACCTCCTCTCACATTGTTTTTTTAGTTGGGATTAATATGTTTCCAAACCTATTTACGTTTGGCCATTTAAAAAAAACATGATCTAATTGTGTTTAAGAGAATTTCATAAACGATAAACCTAATTATACAAAAATTTAATTACCTTAGAAGGAGAGGAAGCGAAGCGTTCTTGGGAAGATGCTTTTGAGTTTTATTTTTATCTTCAGTTGAGTTACAATATTTTTATCATGTATTGGATTTTTGTTATTTAAACTTTAAAATATTTTTTAATATGATTTTATGTTTGATATTTCATGATATATATATATATAAACGCTTTTAACGCGTATCCGATTCCTATTTTTTTTTAAAAACCCGCTTCTCCACTTCCGATTTCATGCGGTTTAGGTCATAATAAACTGAATTGACTTACTTTCCATTTAATTACCCAATAATCGCAGCGGATTCTCGTGAACAAACTTACAAAAAGATATGTAAATTCAGACAGGTCCAATTTAGGTCGCATTATACTTTTGTAATGTATGCATTTTTTTTTTTGTATGTAAACCACTGATGTAAATTTATTAAATACTTGCACTAGATTGGCTTGTGGACTGCCCAAGAAATATATCTGATATTTTAATGTGGCATTGTTTTTCCTAATACGTATACCCTTTTTTGTTTTTTTGTTTTGTCTACTTAGGTTTTTAATTTAGCTAGCTACAAAATTAAAGGTTCAAAAGGTTTTTAATTTAGCTAGCTATTGTACAAAATTAAATGTTATGAAGTCATTGTTTATTCAAACAAAATTATATTTATTTGGTAACGTGAATAAAAGTGGAGATTAGGAAAAAAAGCAAAAATATATATATGGGAAAATCAATTAAAGAAAAAGTTGTCATGTATGCATAATGTTAAATTACCTCAGAAATTCATGTTTGGATATAGAGATAGTAGGAGAAAAAAATGAATTAAATAAATAGATTACATTGGAAAGATTTTTTCAGATTTTTTAAAAATAAAATATTTCTGTTTGGAAACAAGGATAAAAAGAAGAGAATAGTAGATACCCGGAATAGAAATAAACTAAACTTAAAAAATTCTTTGTTTGGACACAAATGTTATTCTGTTTTAATAGAATAGATTTAGTTTGCTCAATACCTTTTATGAGTTAAAGCAAAATATGATATATATTACTAGAAAACAAACTTTACTGGTAAAGAAAAAAAGGAAAATCTAACCATCTAAAAGACATTTACATTAGTATTCCATAGTAAAAAGACTTGAAAGCCGGTTACAAAATAAATAAAAAAACTTGAAAGCCTAATAAAAAATTATGTTTTAATAAAAAAAATCATATCATTATATCTATACAAATTATAGATAAGTGAATAAAACACACACCATAAAATGACAAGAAGAAAAGACCTGGAGGCTCATAAATCCTAATCCACATACAAAACAAAACCCAATTAATAATAAAACTATATTGTAATTTTTACAGTTTTTCTGTGAGCTATACTTAATTATTCAAAATAATTTTTTAGTTGGCCTATCAACCTTATGGAACTCGTGATGTTGGCATTTTCTTGGACGGCACATAGCAACAGGCACAAGTCATATATAGACAACAAAACTCATCTTTCATGACTTGGACCGAAAACTGAAAACTATTATACACGTGTCTTCCCTTTTGAATGATTCGTCTAAAAGTCGACTTGACGGATCCTAAATGCTTTGACTACCAAATCCAATCAATTTGAATTTCGACCCTCCCAGCGATCAATTCGTTCCATTTTTAAGAATCGTCTTGGTCCACAACAGTTGGCACAAATTTGCTTTCCATCTCAACCATTTTCAGTTTTCGGATGGTTCACCTCCCAACCATATTGACTATTAGAATGATTTCATTTACCAAAAAATATGTTCCATATTATTTTTTCCGATTTCATACATAAGTTTTGATCGACAAATAACAAAACTGTTACTCTCTGTTTCTTTTTAATTGTCGTTTTAGGATTTTAGTTTTGTTTCATTTTAAGTGTCGTTTTACATTTTTAATGCAGATTTTTAATAAATTTTCCATTTTTATCCCTATTTTTCAGCTTATTAATGAGTGTGAACACATTATATAGTGCATTAATAAGGGGCAAAACAAAGAATTGTATTGTTTTATTAATATGTGTGAAAAAACCTTAAACGACACTTATTTTGAAACGGAGGGAGTAGTATTCTATGAAGAACATATACTAGTATATTCTGACCGCTTACCGCCATTTTTTTGGACTGCTTACTGCCATTTAAAGGCTAAAGACCATAATCTCATACTCTATTTGGCAGGGCTGAACGAGAATTATAACACTTTTTACCAATTTTATTTTGTTTTGTTAAAAAGAGTGTTACAAGGAATCAAATGTGAATCAAAACAATCATAAGGGAGATAACAACTAAAGGATTAAAGGGTTTGAATAGTTTCTCTTCTAAAATTTTTATATAATGTTTTTGCAAAATTTAAAGATTGAGCACTTCTCTATAATATTATTTAATAAGACATTTTTAAAAATGAACTTTGATTTGTAAGTTATTACATGAAATGCCATTACAAATAACAAAGAATAATTGAAATATGAAAAGATATAATAGTCTTCTAAAATCATTGATTAGAATATATAAAGTATATATTTTGCATTAAAGATATTATTTATTATTTAATTTTTTAAATATTTTTAATACTATATATTTTAAAATAATAATCAATTCATATATATTCAAAGAAACAAAAATCTATTCAAAATCTTACTATATTTTTCACTATAATTTATTGTATTTTATTTGAATATATATCAAAACAAAAATTGAAAAATATTTTACTAATTTTATAAAAAGTTAGACACAATAAAACTATTTTTTTAAGAGTTCGTACACTAACCACAAAAACTAGAGTCATTTAACGGTGCATATTAGAATTATGTTTTTAAGATTATAAGTTTTTACGGGTTAGCCCAAATAATATTTTAGTTAACTGCAAAACGGGTTAAATAGATAAATTATTACAAATTGACAGCTTTATCTATAATTATTAGTTAGCTATATTGTAAAATTCAGATAAAAACAATTTTTAAAAATTTCAAAACAAATTATTTTAAAAAAAAATTACTCCGTGCTATAATTAGCGTGGATTAAATCTTAGTTTTCGATATTAATTGCGAACACACATGCCTTGAGGTGCACGAATAGTTGACTGACTGGTAATCAATGCTGCAGCAGAGGAAAACATTTTGTTCCATTATTAAATTTAAGATAGAAGGAACATATATATAATTGGTCCGTCGACCAAAAAATAAAATTATTAATTAGTTTGACTGAAGACCAAAAAATAAAATTATATAATTGGATTTATTGGTTTTATTTAGGTTCCGAATGGAAAAAACGGATTAGATGGTGCGGATCAAGCAGTTCAATCGGATCATGCGAAAACAGATCAGGCTCCGAATGTTAGAATGAAAACGAAATCAATACTATAAATCCTCTTGTGCCTCTCCAGGAGAGGACACATCAGCTTTTTTACTGATTCTTGGAGTGACACATCATTTAAAATAACAACCAATCAAAATATTTTATTTAATACAGCTCATCAAATTTTTTTTTTTCTCCTTGCAATCTTTTTCTTTTATCTCTCTAGCCTTAACCTTCGTTTCTCCTTGCGATTTATTTTCTTTTATGTCGCAAATGTTACCAGATACCTGCACTAGCTAATGTCGCAATCAATCTTTTGCTTGATGCCTACGGGAGGAGGAAAATCGATTTGTTACCAGATACCTGCACTGGCTAAACCTGGAATCGTGCTTGTTGTTTCTCCTTTGATTGGTAATCTGTTTCTTTCCCGATTTCATGAATGGAGAATCTGTGTGTTTGATTGGTCTCTAACTATCTGCTCTATTTCCTCTCTTCCACTCTGGTCTTTACTTTCTCAGCTTCCGCTCTGTGTTTCTCTTTGCTTAAGGAAAACCAAGTGATTGCTCTGAAGGAGAAAGGTATTGCTGCTGAGTATCTCTCATCCACCCAATCTACACATGTTAGAAACAAGGTGATTTGGTTATACTATGTTTTAGGCCTATGTGTTTATATATGCGTAAATGCAATCTGTGTATCAACCTCCGTTCTACACTAATTCTGTGTATGCTCTCATTCGTCAAATTGTTAAGGTATATAAATCATTGCATATTCTTGTCCATAGTCTATGCTAAAAGCTTGAGCTAACATTTTAGTGAATCTGTAGGATCCTGTCAAATATCCTGATGAAATGAGTCCTTATTTCAAAAGCTTTTTGAAAGGATTGCTCAATAAGGTGAAGTTTCTATTTTGATCTAAGCACCTTTATACCAGTTATTGATATGTTTGAGATTTATCTTGGACTGGGTTAAAATGTTTGTCTATTACAATGCAAAACAGGTGCCCCAAAGTCGATTAACCTGGCCCGCTCTTCTCGAACACCCCTTCGTTAAAGAATCACTAGAGGAAGTCGAAGCCAGGGTAACAATCTGATATTGCTGACTTATACATTGCAGCTTGTGTCCTATGTACAATTTGTTGAAATTGTCTTGATCGATAAAAAGGATTTGAAATTGGAAAATATCGTTGGAATAATATATCATTAAGAACATCTTGAACTTGTATTCAGGAAATGCATACAGCAGTAGTTGACCATAAGGCAGCTTGGAGACTCTAAGGAAATGGAGGGCAACAGAAAAATGGTTTGATTAACTTAAGTTTGTGCTTCTTTTCGTCGCTGCCGAGGCTGTTCATGCCCTTGGCATCTCCGTTCTCATCTACAAACTCACCAAGGAGAAGACTTGCGCAGGTAATCTCTCTTCTCTTTGCTAAATCTTAGAAATCTCTTGATTTTGAAATTCTTGGTCTTTAGGTTTAGTTGTTGATCCAGCACGAGTCCTTCCAAATCGATTATTCCTGATCCATTTATTATGGGGTAATGGATAATTAAGATGATTTCTGGGAGATTTTCCACGCTACAAGAGATTATCATCAAATAGTCTGAGTTAGTGGAATCGATAGGCGAGGTGTGGATCAGTATTAACTTTTAAGCTTTATATAATGAAGGTTCATCATATATTTTATGAAATGAATATTGGTTTCTCCTGATCTTGACAATTTGGCTATCATATTTTATATATTAAATGGTCGGTCACCCGCAAGTTTTCAATTTGTTGATCCTCAAAAGGCCATCACTCTTTGCAATTTCTACTAATATGGCACGCACTCACTTATTCTGCTACTAGAAGTAACTGGCTCCTAATCAATCACATGCATGTTGCAGAGATCAAAGATCAAAGATCAAAAACGGAGAAGAAAACAAATCCATATTGGGAGACCTTGGTTTGCTGTGTTACCCAGCTATATTAACCGATAGATGTCGCTTATCGGTCTGGTACATTCTCATTTTAACCCCGCACTATAAATTATGAGAATAATAAAATAATAAAAACAGCGTCGGCCGGAGAGAGAGCACAAGGGTTATAAAGAAACGATTGCAATGGTGAAGTAAAGTAATAAACCTAATGGTTGCAATGGTTTAGTAAAACAAACATAAACCCAAAAGTTACAATGGTTAATATAATAACTATAACACTTAAATCTCCAACATTCCTCCCCAATTTAAGTGTAACTAGGACTTATGAAATGGTGATATTTCATTATTTTGTATCTAACGTGTATGATCAAGAGACTAAACTATCATTTTAACAAATTTTGTAAGCTTTGGTTACTTTGGATTTGTCATTTCCCTACTTGTTAAATTGACTATGTGGTTGAGTGTTTAATCAAAACAATAGTAATTAAGTGTTTGGTTAATGAATAGTGTTAATCAAAATAAAATTTAATAGAATATGGATGAATTTAATATACAATTTTATCACCCGTAGGGAGAAATCGGGATCAACCAAAGTGATGGTGAACCGAGTAAAAAGCGATGACCATGAATTTAGAGAGTCAAGTTTGCTTTTTCATTCCACAAATGTAAATTTTAGCCATGTGCTTATTTTTTGAATATTCATTCTATATCTTACTAATATAGCTATCATTCTCTTCCAAACTACTTATTAAGTATTTGACATTACAACATTAAAATTATATCCATAAAAAAAACAATATCAAACCAACAAAAAAATGTATTAAAAAAAATCCCGCTGCGTAGCGCGGATATATACCTAGTTTTGTTAAAATTATTCTGAATTTTGAGCTTTGTGATATGCTCCCACCTCTAACAAAACAAAAACTGATAGTTCAGTAAAGTTCTACCTATTAAGGCATGTGTTTTTGTGTGAGGTAATGAATGCAATCACTAACTGCGATCAAGTGATTAATGAAACCATTCTCCTCTACGATTATATTTTTTGTCCAAGTCATTTAGTAATTCAATTCATAAATCCTTCCCTTAAAATGTTGTCTTCTCTAAACTGAAACGTAGGTTGTTTAGTCACAACGCAATCAATGTTCTTCTCATAATTCAAAACAGTACATAGTTCAAGTCTACATCGGAGAAATTACAAATTAGTGCACAAATTCAAAGATAAGATGCATATCTGAGGAGATGATTGAATGCACTTCACATTCACATTCTCTTTCTCTTGCCGTGATGCTTCTCTGCTTTTCCAAGCTTGGACTTTCTTTGTTTGAACAGCTGGAGATAAAGCTTCAACCAAAGGAACGGGTATACCAAGAGGACGGCCTGAACAAAAATGCCATGTGACAGATCAAAATGGTTATTGGAAAACCTAATGATGACGACGATGATATCTAATAAATCCATATTCCTTAAGCCAAAAAGGGTTCTGTTGAAGAAGAAGAAGGAAGCGATGAACATACCCAAAGGAATTCGTAGTAACTGAAGGGGAAAACTGAGAAGAAGTTTGCGTAAAGATTCATTTCTTTGACATGAGGAAGCGCTTTGTACATGATCAATACTGCAGAAACATGGTCAAAGCCAATAAGAAGAAATGAAATAAGAATTCTGGCTTCAGAGAACACACATATACGCTTTAAACTACTCACATTCACCAATTAACCCCGTTGGATAGATCATGATGAATCCTGTGTACCTGGATGGTAAAACATATTATGCAATCAGTTCAACTCGAAAACAATTTATAAAGTAAAGTAGGATAGTATTACCTGAGATAAGTTAGCCAATAGGGACATCTACCGAGGCATGTTAAAGCATAGTGAGGATATCTGATCATCTGCATCCAAATCCATCACTCAGCTACCACATCGAGTAATAATATTACGACTCTCTAAAAGGGTAATACAACTGCATTTGTATATCACATCATTGCTCCATTCTGCTAAAAATTTCTCTCTAATCATTGCTAATGTATGTTCAAAGGTCTCAGACCAGAAAATTTCTTTTTCAACTGTCACAAACTCGTCATTGGTATTTCTCTGTACAAGATTGATAGACATGTGAAAGATCAATCAAACTCACCTCGCCGAGACACCAAGCTACAAGTGTTATTGACAGCCATGGAGAATCCTGGACCTAAAAATATGAATGTGAAAATGGAATTACACTGCTAGATTTGCTGAAACTTTTGTTTTCGCTTACGAGTAAAACGATCTAAAGAGCAAAACCACACAAACCTCCTTGATCTGTCCAACAATTGCCAATATGAAGTGTGTTCTTCCACTCCATTGCATCAGCGGAGACAAGAATCCACTCGTGACAATTCCTAAGTTTCAAAGAGGATCAATCAGTGTTTTCAATTCAAGAAGGGAAAAACACACAAAAAAAGTCACAAATCATTCAAATATTACCTATGGCTCCATGAAGAACTTCAACAACAGAAGCAATTTGCATCACACCTGAACGAATCAAAGGCCAACAACAGAGATCATTTTCAGAATCCAGCTTTGGATTGGATTTGGCAGACCAGTCCCACTAAAATACGGATCTCTTATCAAGCAGCGATTCAAAAATGTTGAGATATAATCGTAAGCGATACAGATACAGAAGACGAAATTTCGTCTCACTTATCAAGTGTCCAGCAGAAGCGTAAGCGCCATTGATCGCCTTGCTCGATAAAAAGCTGCTGAAGATACTCAGAAGCGAAATCGTCCTGGCGAAGAACACAAACCTCATGAGTAAAGGCAAGAGAGTGAAATCGAGAAGACGGAGGGAAAGANTTGCTTCACTTGAGTTTTCCATGACTGATGGTATTCAGTATCAAAAAATCTGGGATGACACACTGCTATTGGTGCTCATTTTCAAGCAGGGTATATAAAACAGATACGGGCCTGGTTACAGCACTTTGGTTTTCCCGTGCTCCATATTATTGAATAACTATTAAACCAAGAACTGATTATGTGAGGAACTTCATTTGTATGTGTAGTTAGTCGACCAACAAGCCATAGCTTCAAAGACTGGGAAAAGAAAGAACTTAAACAGTATCCAAGTTGTGCGAGTCTGAGAGCACATGGAAATTTTATTCAACAAATATTTATGAGCACCTGGATGGATTGGCAGGAAATACGGAAGAAGCCATATCTCGGGTGGCAGTGGGTTATTTCCAGACCATTCAAAAGCTCCAAGTACCTTTATTCACAGATCCAAGCAAAAAGATGAATCAAGTAACAGAAATATTTATATGATTAACTTAAAAGGACAGATAGAGGTCACGATTTCAGTACAGATAGCCACATTTTTCCCCACGATGTGATATTGGTAGCGCCACCATGATTTAGTATCCAATCTCGCCCTTTCTCCATAGCTCCATCTCCATCGTTAGGTCCTTCTCCAAGCAACCTCAGAGTAACATAGTTCAAGACAGACCCAAACATGGTGCTGGGGCCCTCAATATGTAGACCCCAACCTCCGTCCTCATTCTGAAACCATATCAGCCAATAGTCAAAATTGATTTAAAAATCGGAAAGTAGAAGAAGGAACTCTTTGAAACATAAAGATGTGTGTACACATATAATTTTGGAAGGAGATATTATTATGTGTCTAAGAACATAGAACAGTATAGGAAAATTCAAACAAGGCATTGCAAGAAAACAGAAGTATAATAAAGATAGGAGAGATTTCTTGCCTGGTGATTGTAGAGATAACGGCGCATTTCTTGTTTATGTTGTTCCGACAATACTGTATTCAGAGCACCAGTTATGGAGAGTGTAATAATCTGAAAGCATGTAAGCAGAATTAGTTTTCGTCGAGTTTACATCAAACTTGCAAAAGAAATCTCAGAGACACAAAGTTTATGAACTAACCAGTCCTGGTAGAAGAAACATAGGACCACCATAATCTCCTGGCCAATGCCCGTCATGCGCCTGTATGGTTGAATAGAAATCTACACCCCTCTTTAACGTGTTTTCCACCATCTTGTCTGTAACATTATCACTATCTTTGATTTTGACTTGAGGTAAAACTGGGCTGATCAAGTTTTCTCTTGAAAACTACAGAAAGAGAGTGAGAAAGATATTCGTCAGATAAGAAAATGAATGTTTAAAGCAAATACATGCATGAATATCAGAGGATTGTAGCCAATCAAAAGGGTGTCATATATCAAGTCCTGATGGGAGATCAAACGACAGACATCAGAAAATTGAGAAAGCCAAAAAAATGGTTGAAAGCCAAAAAATTAGTAACTACATAGACACAACAGAGTACAATAAGTAGTAACGAAAAGCCTTCAAGGAATTGCAACAATAAGTTAACTCAGATGTTCGGATTTCATTTATAGACCAAATGCACAACTGGTATCACAACTCTATAGTTGTAAGTAAATGAGTAAAAGAATCATTTTGTCTTGTAAGTTCCTCAAGATCGTAGTCATTAGATTGGAATATTTTTATTCACTTTCATTGGCGAAGTGCAGAAGGTAGATGAAAATGAAACTATAGAGATGGGTCTACTGCACAAGCAGATGGCATCTTAAAGAGAAGCAATTCATCAACTCCAGCTTTTGTTGCTTCATCTTAGAAACTAGCTGTCTATGTTCTATTTGTACTCATCCATCTATTGTACACTAGATTCTCATACAGATCCGTGGAGTATACTTGGTATTAAAAAATGAGAGAAGCTATAGTTCCGTGAAGCGGCTACTACAAAGCACTCAAATACTCAATTAGAAAGAGTAAGATACAAATCGATCTGGTTGCGCTAAGCTCACATGCTCCTGACAACTTGAGTTGATTTCAGGGAAAATAAAAGTGCAGATCAAATGATGATTAGCCAGGGTGTGTAGTAAGTAATCTATTTCCTCGACATAAACTTTAATGTTCATGATTCGTTCTACTTCGAGATTAGTGAATGAGCAAACTAGTCAGGGATAAAGCTCTGTAGATCAAAACTTAAGAAAAGCACCTCGCTCACTCTCTCCATTTCACTTCCAGATTTCATGAAACAACAAACTCCTAAGTATCACTGACAAAAACGATGGTCTACACTTCCTCAAGATTCATGACCACGGAAAGTCAACGGATCAAAAAAGAAGATAGAAAGCGAAGGGAGAATGGAATACCTGAAGGCGCATAAGCAGATCAGAGCTATGTTTCTTCACGAATCGGTTCTGTGTAAAAGACTTCCTCGCTTCCTCGATGTCAGCAATCTCCTCAGGCGTCCCGAGCTTCGGATCGAACTCCCAAAACTGCCTTCCGACGTGATTATTGGTGGTTCTCAGCCAAGGACTACCTCCCTCGGCGATCTTCAGTTTCCACATTTTTCGCTCGAGGAAGAAGAAGAGAAGAGAAAATGGAGATACCACTAGATCGCAAAAATGAGTTGAATCAGTGGGGAAAATTCGGATATTTCGCGGAGAATTTAACAGAAATAAGAAATAGTTATCGGATTTGAAAGGATCAAAGGAGTGGATGAAACCGAGGATTGGAGAAGAAGGAGAGACAGATCAAAGATGCAGATGAGCAGATGTGACTCATGTGATACTATACAATTGCGATAGTGAAGGCTGTGGACCCCACTGTAGTTGGCTAAACCATTTTCTTTTTTATTTTTATACACTAGGGATTGATCCCCGCATTTCGCGCGGACTTATTTTATATTAATATATTATAAATTTGTTTATATGCTATTTTTTAAGAAATAATTTTACTTACATTTGATGATAAATGATTTAAGTACATGTACATATTTGAGTATTTAAAATTATATCTTTATGTACGTATAGTTTTAGGTTGTTTAGAATTACACCCTCTAATAGGGAATCTTTTCTAATGTTTGAACCTTTATGCTTATACATATTTTGGCCCAAATATTTATTTCTTCGTGAAAGACCGCTGACAAAATATCTGTGATTTTTTCCTTGTTCCTCATCTCCGTAAAACATATCATCTCTAGCTTCTAAAAATCTAACCAATCTCACTCCCATAAATGTATGCATGGAGCATGTCTATGTATGCATCTTTTATCCAAATATATATACTTTAGCAATTGTTGGTGACATATATAATTAGCTTGCTGACTTTATGCTATAAAAAGTGTTCGTTACACTTTAGCTAAATCGTGGAATTAGACTATATATTTTGTTAATCTGATTTAATGATATTGTGTATTTTATTACTTTTACTATAGAAAATATTGTAGTGATGACGTGGATAGCTAAAATTGAAATAAATTTTCTCCATTATATAATAGAGTAATTCTATGCATCGCGCGTTGCGCGAGATAACATTTTTAAACAGCTATCAATACGAATCGTTGAATATAAACATAATCATTGGAAGTTTTTAAAATCATTTATGTTAACATTTTTAGAAACAACAAACTTATTTTACAAAATGATATAAAACATAGATATTGCCCAATATAATTTTTTCCTTGAAAAAAGAATAAATTATTCAGGTGAAAACTTTCTAAGAGGAAGAAACGGCATCGACGACCATCTTATGACCATTTACCCTAGAGAAAATTTCTTCCAGATTCAGGTCCCGTGAAGATATCTTCTTAGAAGCTTTAATGTTCACTATTAACCTAATCATACATATGATTAAATACCAATGAGAACTTACCACCACCCCGAAATTAATGTAAATAGGCCAAGTTTAAATATCAGTAAATGCAAATGTGTAAACATAACACTCATGACGTTACAATAGGTTTGGTAAACATGTTTTACCCACCGAAGCAATTGCATTGTGCCATATATATAGAAATTGTTGACCAAGTCATAAACGTTCCTATCTAATATCACTAATTACGTTGCATGGTCAAACAATTTAATATTTTTATATAAAAAGCTCATTAATTTCACTTGCTAAAAAAATTTAAAAAATATTTTTTTATTTTAGTTTTGTGCATACATATTTGATATTTCTGAACTTTAGTCAATTTTTCAAACTTTTTACTGCCAATTCTTTTGTTATTTTGCACTCGTTCCCTTTTCGACAGTTATTTCTTTTCACTTTCTCTTCACTCACATATAAAAGATTGGAAAGTGATTTGATTTTCAACTCATTGTAGAACTATTTTCTCATTTTCATCTTCATACACTAT
>PKML01073652.1:216691-251522 GCA_002933935.1 Eutrema yunnanense
TTTTTTTTAATGAAAAATAATAATTATTACAAAGTGAATTAATTGAGTCATTAACTTTAGTTTTAATTTTTTTTTTCTTTTTTTGTTGCTAATGTGGACACTCTAGATTGAGAAAAAACTCTCCTATTCGACAAAACTGATTTGAGAAATATTCGGCCATGAATGTTTGCATGGATTTTAGTTTTTGGTTTTTAATTTTTAGTTTTGATTTTGCTGTAGATTTTAGTTTTTTAAAAAATTTGAATGGTATAATTTATTTATTTTTTGGTTTTTTTATCTATATTATTTTTATAAAATGTTTTTTATGCTTTTTAATTTTTACTTTTTGTTTTATGTGTTTAAAGTTACTAAAAATTAAACATATAAGCATATTAAAAAATAATAACTCACAAACTTTTAAATAAGAATAAAAATTATAAATAAAAATGCACATAGGTTTATTTCATAAAATTAAAAAAGCAAGTACATTATTTCAAATTATTGTAGAATAAGATTTTTTTTTGGTGTTGGTGTGTAGAAGAGGGAGTATGAGAACTTTGCTATTATATAGAAAATAGAGCATTTAGTTAATTATTGATTGATAAAAAAAATAGCAGTTTTTAAAAAATATATATTTTAATAAATAGAAAACAATTCACGGTAATTTTTATGTAAAAAAACCCATAAATTGTGGTTTTTTGTTTTTGTTTAGAAATGTTAGAAACTTTGAAAAACTAATTTCCTTACATTATTTTAGGGAATTTATTTGTTCAAAAAATTTGAATGGCTCAGGAGTAATCACCTCATATGTCCCTATGAGAAATGTTTAAATCACCATTGCTCCCGACTAATCCCTATAGCCCCTCACTTTAACGAAATGACGAAAATACCCCTGGGTTTTTTTAAATGAAATATCAACTCTTTAATTGTTTTTTTAATGAAATATTACCGCTAGTATTACCCCTAGTATTACATAGTGTTACCCTAGTATTACTATCTAGTTGTACCAGTATTACCCTATGCCCTAATATTACTACCTAGTTGTACTAGTATTACCCTATGCCCTAGTATTACCCTAGTATTACTCTAGTATTACTACTTAGTTGTACCAGTATTACCCTAGTATTACTACCTAGTTGTACCAGTATTACCCTATGCCCTAGTATTACTACCTAGTTGTACCAGTATTACCATCTACGAGGTAATACTGCTCCAGTATTACTAGGTTATACCACGCAGAGGGGATTCAAACCCTGGTCGCGCGCGCCCGCGGGTGTCGAGCGTGGAGCTCAAAACCACTGAGCTACCGTGGTTTTCGTTGTCCTCTTACCTATTTAATTATATTTAACTCTTAAAACATTTCATTAAGGGTACAATTGTCATTTTGCCACACAGGGACATCCCAGCTCTTTTTCTAATCAATAAGAGCATACAAGCCCTTGTCTCCTAATAAATTGGTTTTTTGAAAAACAAAAACCAAAAACTATTTCAAAAACCACAAACATTCAAGACCTTCGTTGATTTCAAATTGCTGCATTTTTAGAATCACCACAAATTTGTCATTTAGATTTGTGTACTTGCACCACTTTTCTAAACACTTTTTTCATCTGATATTATATTAAACTATGAGAGTAGCGGGTAAAACCTCTTATTCCCCTATGAACTAGTCAGTTCTTGATTATTTATATATGACATATTACCAAATACCTAATATTCTGAATTTCCTACATATTTTTATATTTTCAAATATGGTTGATTCCACCAAAACCGTAGACGGTGTGAGTTTAACCGTTAACGATTGATGACTAGACCGACACATGACAACGTAAAAGGACTTAATCCGGTTTCAATTTATATAATTTTTTTTTTTAATTGATTGTACCAAAACGACGTTTTTTTTTTAACACTTCATTCATTCGTTACTTTAAAGGAAGGGAGAGTAAACATAGTACAAACCCAGAAGAAAAAAAGAAAGATCATAGTATCAAATAGAGAAGCAGACACCAATAGGCATCTTTGACAAAGTAAGATTTCAGAAGATATAGATTCCGATACCTCACAAAAAGAGTGGAGAGAGAGAGGATAAATAGAAGGGTAGAGTAGGAGAAAGTAATAGATGGACATCATGTTACCCGTTGGACGCCTCATACGCAATGATGATATGTAACCAGCGCGGGCCATAGTTCGCAATGTAGGATTGGAAACGGCGTTCCCTTGTAACACTCGTTGCGATTGCCTTCGCCACTTTATTCCCTTCGTGGGATTTATGATTTAGGCTCCATGACCCAAAGATAGGAAGGGATGTGAAGATCGTAGAGAGAGTTCCTTGATATTGAGGGACTCTATTGGGATTGAGGAGAGCTTCTCTTGCTTTGTTGAGAGATGATTCAAAGATAATATCTTTCTGTCGCATATCTCTCATGCATTCCACTGCCCAAAGGAAACTCAATAGTTCCGATTCTACAGAGGAGTCGATTCTGGAGTAAGATCGACGACTGTGGAAAATGACTTCTCCTAGAGAGTTCTTTACTATCCAAGAGGCTCCACCGTTTTGGGATTCGTTTAGCCAAGAGGCGCCAATATTGCATTTGATGACGTTATAGCTTGGTTTTTTCCAGTGCGACGGAGCTTCTTGACTTCTTTGTTGCAAGCTAGCGTCTTCTGGCTTGTTTTCGTTGACTGTAAATCATATATCTGCCTCATCAAAAGCCTTGTTAGTAGTAGTGTTGGACCAAAACTTAATAAAGCTCATTGGCTTACTAAGTTGTGCTAAATGTGAAGAGAAATAGCCAGCCCACTTGCCTAAGTAAATGAAAATTGTAAAGTCCCACATCGGAAAACAATGGGGGAAACCTCTCATATAAATAAGAGGAAACATTAGTCTGGAACCAAGGGACTCCACGCGCGCGCCGCCGCCGCCGGACCGGACCGGGCTCGGGTCTCTGGTCTCGGGTCTTGGTGAACGTTTTTGGGCCGCATTTTGGTTAACGTGTTTGGCCCAAAAACTAAATGATCTTGGCTTAAACTCACAATTAAATGGGTCAAAGATTTCTTCCGAGAATCTCGTCCACCATTAATCCGCGCGATTTGAATGGTCAAAGATTTCTTCCGAGAATCTCGCCATCATTACTCCGCGCCAATTGATTGGTCAAAGATCTCTTCCCGCAAATCACGCCCTCATTTACGGTCGCACCTTGGCTATAAAAAGAGCCTTCGACCTTCTCATTTCTCACACTCAAAAACATACTTCTCACAGAGAACAAAAGCGAAAGCATCCTTCAATCCCTCTCGTTTTTCTTCTTCTTCTGTAAGAGTAAGTCCGAGAGTATAGCGTAGAATACTCAGTTCGTACATTCTACGATCGAGTGATGCGATCGTAGTCTCCAAATGGTTGTATCATGGAATTCTTTATCTTATAAAACCGCCACATTGCGGGAGATATTTAGAATTAAGGAAAGAGATCATCTCGCCTCCATTTCAACGTTTTTTTCTTTAATTGTTTAAGCGTTGTTCTTCGCATTATTCTTCGTAATTTATGTATTCGAATTTATGCTTCTACAGTCTTAATTCTAAATATCCGCTTCCTGCCTATAGCATGAATCATATACAAAATTGTGAATTTTTTTTTCTTTAAACGATTTTTGTACAACATTTTTTTACAAAAATATTGTAAACATGGAACGTTTATTAGCGAATACGCTTATCGTTTACATAATAAAAAGGAAAAATAAAAGATATTCAACTTTTGTTTTTTTATATATAAACGCTTTCCGCGAAGGCCATTGGGCGAGTTTCGCGAAACATTTTTCGAACAGATAGAAACGATCTAAAACGATTTCCGCAAAGGCCATTGGGCGAGTTTCGCGAAATGTTTTCAAAAAAGATCAAAACAATCTCAAACGATTTACGGGAACGTTTTATACCAACTTCCCTAAACATTTAAAAGTAATTTTCGGAATGCCTTCTAGCGATATCCGCAAACGCTTATTTCGAGTTTTGAGGAAAAAAACCCCTCAAAACTCAAAAGCGCTTCTGGGAACGCTTAATATATTGGGAAAATGAGATATCCGGGTTGTGCTCGGGTTTTAGAATTAGGCAAATAAGATTAATTTTTTTTGGCCCAAAATTCATTTGGCTAATTGTTTGATTTAGTCAACAATGCATAATATCTCATTTAGTTTTGTGTAATAACACAAATAAAGTATGATTGATTTTGTAACATTTCAATCTTGACTTTATGAAGACAATTGATTCTCACGTTAAGCACATAATGACAAATTCAAACTTGAATTCCTTTTGTAACATACAAAGTTAATTCCTGTCATTATGGGAGAATCAAAAACGTCTATATCCACTTTATGGCTTTTGTTGAGAATTTGGACTATAAAAGAGAAAGCCAGCATCTCCTTCCTCGTACGATCAGATTTATTCTGTTCAGTTTATGGAATAAATTCGAAAGTACTAGAAATCAATTCGCTAATTTATTTCTGCGATGATTTATACAATTCAACCCTTTTGGAGTTGAATGTTTTGCCAAAAATTAGAGAGAAATTAATTTACTCGGTCTGATACTTGTTGATTTTTTCAACAAAATTTTGGAAGTAATTAATTTGTTTTTTGGTGATTTATTTGATTAAATAGTGGATTTTCCAAAAAATTATATTATGGAAAATTATTTTTAGTCTATTTTTGCAAATTTATTTAATTGTTGGTTTGAACTTCTATTATTTCTAGTATACTTGTTCGGGTTTGCTTGTGTGCAAAACGAAACGAAAAGTATCACTAAAATGAGAACGTTTACAAGAACGTGTGTAATTGTGTCAAATCTGGTGAGTCGATACCCCAAGTTGGGATTGGTCTGCCACATGAGACTTTGTCTTGCTTCGAAGAGCAAAATGCTTAAAAGAAGTTCAATGGCATATGACTTAAGAGGAGGTTGGGCATGAACGGTTAGGCCATGTGAATTATAAATCTATCCAAATATTAATTAATTTGAATCTAATCCCGAAATGCAAAATAAGTAAAAATAAATGTGAGACATGTGTACAAGCAAAACTCACGAAAACTCCATCACCTCGTGTCGAACGAACAACCGAACATCTACGTCTAATACACACAGATTTGTGCGACTTAAAATTCGTACAAACTAGAGGAGGTAAAAAGTATTTTGTAACCCTCATAAATTATTGCACAAAATACTGCTACGTATACTTACTACGTAGTAAAGATGAAGTCTTGGAAAAATTCAAAGAATATAAAATCGAAGTTGAAAATCAACTCGGAAAAACTATTAAAATAGTTAGAAGTGATAGAGGAGGTGAATACGATGGACCTTTTAATGATTTTTGTCAAGAAAAATGCATTATACATCATACCACTGCTCCCTACTCACCAGAATCTAACGGAGTTGCGGAACGAAAAAACCAAACTCTGAAAGAAATGATGAATGCAATGTTGCAGGAATCTGGGCTACCTCGGAATCTGTGGGGGGGGGGGAAGCGTTTCTCGCCACAAACTATATCCGCAACAAAATACCGCACAAAGTAACTGGCAACACGCCATATGAACTCTGGAAACGTAACGTACCTTTGTACAAATACCTGAAAGTGTGGGGGTGCCTAGCAAAAGTCGCAGTACCACCTCCTAAAAAGGTCTCAATTGGACGTAAAACCGTTGATTGTATTTTCATTGGATATGCACACAACAGTAGTGCTTACTTGTTTATGGTTCACAAATCAGACATACCAGATATCCATGTAAATACAATAATGGAATCAAGGAACGCGTCTTTCTTTGAACACATATTTCCGTGCAAGGATAAACAAAATCTAAAACGTACTCGGGAAGAGAAAAACGCTACCACCTCTACAAATGAGGTTAGCACTTCTGGCATTTCAGTAACCAAAGCAGACGAAGAAAATGAACCTAGACGAAGCAAAAGAGCTCGTAAGGAAAAATTATTTGACCCTGACTTCATGATGGACTTTCTCACGGAGAACGAACCAATAACATTTACTGAAGCTATGACTACACCTGACGCACCTTTTTAGAAGGAAGTTGTCAACAGTGAGTTCGACTGCATTCGGCAAAATCATACATATGAAATAACTGATTTACCTGAAGGGTTTAAAGCACTAGGGTGTAAATGGATCTTCAAAACGAAATTGAAGACTGATGGCGCAATTGATAAGTACAAGGCCAGACTTATGGTGCAAGGATTCCGACAAAAAGAAGGTATGTATTTCTTTGACACCTATTCTCCAGTAACGAGAATAACTTCAATTCGAATGCTTATTGGCATTGCAGCCTTAAGAAATTTGGAAATCCATCAAATGGATGTTAAAACTGCTTTTCTAAACGGTGAATTAGAAGAGGAGATATATATGAAACAATCCGAAAGATTTGTAGTCCTGGGACAAGAACACAAAGTCTGTAGACTTGTGAAGTCATTATACGGACTTAAACAAGCTCCAAAACAATGACATGAAAAATTTGACAACACAATGATGTCAAATGGCTCTCGTCTTTCTTCTTCTTCTTCTTTAAGAGTAAGTCTGAGAGTATAGCGTAGAATACTCAGTTCGTACATTCTACGATCGAGTGATGCGATCGTAGTCTCCAAATGGTTGTAACTTGGGATTCTTTATCTTATAAAACCGTGATATATCATGGTTTTTACCCCTTTTAGGCCATGATATAAGTTCGTTTTATAGAGTCTTTCTGCTATTTCGTAGTGTTTTAGAGTCTTTTACATGTCTTAGCATGTTTGGAGCATAATTGGGGATATTGGATCTTTCTGGAGCATTTTGGAGCAAAGTTGAAGTTCGTGTTGCTGAGTACCCGATTTCACGTCGAGCATCGATCGATACCCCCTGGTATCGATCGACACTCATCACAGCAGACACGACCCGTGACTTTAATGAGGAGTTGAAGAATTGCAACTTGGTCCAGAAGTCTTTAATATTTACAAGAAGCCCCAAAACGTGATTTAGGTTATTTATAGGGATTTTACAGCCACTTTGTTGACTACGCTTTATTTTATTCTGGATTTGTGATAGAGCTTTTCAAGGGAGACAAGTCTGAAACTCTGTTCGTCGAGAGAAGATTTCGAACCCTTTTGTTACTCTTTTTTATTTTCTATTGAGTATTTATTCAAACATGTTTATTGATTCAATTTCCATGTCTGAGTAGATCTCTTGTTAGGTTTAGGGATTCTCATAAGGGATTTCTTTGAATGCTATGTTGATTAGTTATTTAGGGTTCATAATCTGAATTAGTTCTTCGCCTTAGGTTGTTCTCAAAGCTAATTCTGGATTGATCACCTAGAACTTAGATCTTAGGATAATTGATTAGGCACGACAGTGCGATTAATTACCTGATAAAACTTATGGTGAGCAAATTGATTATTCGCAAAGAGATTTGGTTTAATTGATTTGTGAACATATCAAACCTGGAATTAAGGCTGATTTATTCTTAGGAATTTGCAAAGAAATTTGGGATTCTGAAGTTTAGATTTAGATAGTTTTCGCAACGACAGTTGGTTAATTAGACTCTAGTGATTTGAGTTTGAGAACCGTGCGTAACCTGAACCCTGATTAGTTAGTTTATTTTGCATTCATTGATTTCCTGAGAAATATCCCTGAACCTATCTCTTTCCCATCGATTTACAACTCGTTTACTGCTTACTGCTTTTTGTTTAATCTGGATTGCTTAGCTTGACTTGATAACTATATAATATATTGTGTGATTTCTCTGAGTTCTTGTGTTCGACCCCTGATATACTGCAACAACTGCTTTAGTACTGTTTAGGATATTAATTTGAGCATATCAAATTTTGCGCCGTTGCCGGGGACTCAATTTCGCCATTAGATTTTAGCTGTCGAGTTTCGACTAAGTCCGTCGGTATCAATCGATACTACCTAGTATCGGTCGATACGCGTCATTTCTTTTTGTTGATATCGATCGACACCACTTGGTATCGATCGATACTCATCGCGTTTTTGTTACTAACGTTCTTAATTTTTGTGTTTCAGGTGCATGCCTAATCATGAAACCAGAAGAAACAAGAGCACTCCGCTTTGAATACAATAGAAGGCCTAAACGGCTTATTTATAATAAATCATAAAACCCTAAAGCCTATAAACTCTAGAATAATCTTAATTAATTAAATAAAAGATAATAATGAAGATATTTAGAAATCACTACAAGAAAAACGGGTATTAATAGCACATCAGGATAGCGGTTTATGTGTTTCTGCTATGGTTGACTTATGTCTGACTTTTGCATAGCGTTTCTTAATTGATCAACGCTATGTTAAGTTGGGCGGCAAAATTTTTTTTGTCGCACTTACTTTTGGTTCTCCAATTTTCCAGTAATAGCACATACGTTGTTTAAAACGTCATCGTAGGTTAACAGCGGAAATGAAATTTTCATGGCCCGCCTATGTAAAAAAATTGTTAAAAAAATTAAAATCTGAAAAATTTGGGAAAATCGTGAAAAATCATTAACCTAAATTTCTTTGTTCTTTCACGCTCGATTCTTCTTTGTCTCGATCTCTCTTGTTCTCAGTCTCGATCTCTCTTTGTTCTCAGTCTCGATCCCATCTCTCAGTCTCAGTTTGAGTCTCAATCCGTCTCTCAATCTCGATCTCTCTCACTCTCAGTATCGATCCCTCTCATTCTCGAAGAAGCGCACTTACAGTCTCGATCTCTCTCACTCTCAGTCTTGATCTCTCTCACTCTCAGTCTCGTTCGTCGATCTCTGTCTCGATTTGGTAGGTTTTGTTTTTGTTATTTGTATTGATTTCAGATTTTAATTTATATATGTTGGGTATTAATCCGTAGGTTATTTTCCTCTTTTGCAGGAAGAGCTTGGTGAAGCTTCAGTTAAAGGTATTAGAAATCGTGATTTTTGGTTTCAATTTGGGATTTGATTTTAAGGTTTCGATCAATATAATCGATTTCTTCTGTGCATGTAATCGATTTCTATTTAGGGTCAAATCGATATAGTTGTTTCAATTTACATATATGGTCATTTTTTAACTGAGTTGTGGTGTATTGATTCTGTTGTATTTTTTCGATTTCTTTTTGTAGATTATTGTTTCCGATTCTTCAGGGCTTCTTGTTGCAGCGGATTGTGTTATTGTGTAAGCTGTTAATCCTTTTTTTTTGTTCTTTAATCTGTTTATACTCTGGTTTGATTTGAGTGACTGTTATTTGATATTGTGATTCTGGTGTGCATTTAATCTATAAAAAGGCATGAACTTTCTTAGTGTTGTTGTGATTCGTTTGTTGTCTATTTCTGGACGAATTTTTAATTTCAGAGTTAATCTCTTTTTGGTTGTGTAAGGTTAAGTATTGTGTTATGGAAGAAGTGAAGGGACAAAGAGGAAGTGGAATCACAAGCTTGCCTGAGCTTCCCATGTCTTTGAGCGGTTATTCGTGCAAGAAAGGGTTTGGCAACACAAGAACCTTAATTGATTAGTTGTGGGCATTAAAAATGGATTGCTGATAATATCTTGTCTTTCATTTATGTTTTATGTTCATAATGGTGGTGTTAAGATTGTAAAGATAGAAAATGATTTCTTTGTAATTACACAATTAACAATGGAATATATATATATATACTATAAATTTGTCTTTTAATGTGAAATATAATCTCTTTTTAATCACCCAATTAACAATAGAATATATAAATTTGTCTATTAATGTGTAAATAAAAATTTTAAAATTATAAATAAAAGAAGAATTAAGTCATGAATATTTGATTTAGGGTTTAGGGCATTGGAGTATAGAGTTTAGGGTTTAGGGCAAGTATAGAGTTTATTGTGTGCAATATAATTTTTTGTAATTACCCAATTATCAATAGAGTATACAATAAATTTGTCNATGATTTGATTTAGTATTTAGGGTATGAAATATAATTTCTACTAATATAGTTTTCGTTTTTTTTAAACTCCAAAATTATATATTATTAAGAAAATAAATTATCATAAATTCATTAATATAAAATATTTTTCCATTAATAATGTAAAAAAAATATTTTTTACATTTTGTTAATAATGGCTTGGCAAACAAAGAAATCTTTAATATATGGGAGCCAATAAGAAAATATCAATCGGATCGATGACGTGTCATAATCTCACTCGTTCCTTCCTATGAGTCGCTCAATCCTCTTCATCTCCTTCTAAATCCAACGGCCAGAAATCTCATCCTCTTTATCTCCTTCTACTCTTCTATCAGATTCGGAAAAGTCACATCGGGGGACGTGGATCATTTGGAGAATGTCGGCGATATACTCTCACCGGACATGTATTATCCCTTTCGCTTGCTTGCTAATTTTTTTTTGGCGATTCGGCGGAGGATTTGGTTACGGGATTTAGGGTTTTGTTTTGTCTGGGGATGTGGGTGATTTCTGAGGGTTTGATTTATCTTGTTCTGTTATTTACAGATCTAAGAAATTAAGGGTTTTTTTTTTCTCCAGAGTTTGGAGAATGCAGAGGTAGATGGATAGAGGTAATAATAATACGAATAGAATGAAGAGAAACTTAGACGGGAACAATGACGACCAGCCTGAGCGAAAGCGGCATGCTCTTGCTAGGTATATATTCTTTCGCTTCATCTTCTCTGATTTACCCGATTGTTTTTGAAATTTCCTAAACATTAAAAGACCCTTTTTCTGGTCCACTTGCTCTTTTTCGCAGTGTGATTGTTGAGGCTCTGAAAGTAAATAGTTTGCAGAAGCTTTGCTCGTCTTTGGAACATATCCTCCGCCGAGTTGTAAGTTATGCTTGTTTGCTTTTGTGAGTCAACCAGGCAGAAGGTTGACTCGGTCTATGTTGAAGTCTGATGCTGATGTTGATGATGAAAATCGTATGAATCAAGAAAGGGAATCAAGACTGGTTACATCTAATTGATTGCAGGTCCAATGGTTGAGCCTTGTGAAACAAAGTCATTATTTTTGTGTAAATCGTGTTTGGAGAGAAAGGAGCCAGAAAGTTAGTTGTATGTTTTAGGTATAAATCAGTTTTGTTTTGTTAAGGCCTTAGTAGTCTGGTATTGTTGATGTCCTCTTGATTACTCAGTATGTTTACTTCTTCTTGCTCTTTGGCTAATGATACCATGGGGTCCATAAGACTGATGAAGAAAAGCCCTTTCAAGTATGTTTTATTGATTACTAATTCCTTGCTGCCTTTGATAGTTTGCGTATTTATCACCTGTGATTTGTTTTACTAGGTGTACCTAAAACATTTGACCAAACAAAGAAGTTAGTGCTTTCTACATATAGTTTTACTAACAATATTGTTAGTTTATTGCAGGAGGAAGCTGATTTTGTTGATAATATCGAAGAACAAAGTTTCAAAAATTGGAGGTCCAAGAGTGTGGATAAAATTCACAAGTATAAATAAGGTGCTGGAAAAAAAAGTTGGGGATTCATCACTGTGCTGTATGAGCTTATGTAATTTTAATTTTACTTTGTAGTAGTTGTATGAGTTTATCTTTTAGTTATGTAATTTTACATTGTAATATAGGTTTTTTTTTTGTATAATAGTTTCATATAAATATAATAAAATATGATTTTTTTTTAATTTATCAAATTATCTAAAAACCAAAAAGAAATTCTAGTAAATCGTAATTTAAAAAATCGTAATTTAAATACAATTTAATATATATATATATATATTTATAGTAACAAATTCATATAAAAACAATACTAAGAAACAATTACAATAATAGAATTGCTATAGTTATATTAAAAATAACAATTCCCAAACGCTGTTAATAATGTAAATAATAGCAAAAAGAACACGCTATTAAATAATATTTAATTGCATAACAAAATGCGCTATAGTATATGACAATACGATAGCACTGCAAAAAACCGCTATCTAAAGTGCCTGACCTATTATGACGGGCGATGATACAGTGCTTGTTAAAACGCTATGGTATCGTTAGATAACGTTTTTCAGCCGCTAAGAAAAGCTTTTTTTCTTGTAGTGAATATTCCAAATATCTTGATGCATCAGTCTCGCCAGCCAAAAAAGATTCGTCCTCGAATCTTCAATTCTTCGCTGCATCAGGTCCCGTCGGCCAAGAAAGATTCGCCCTCGAATCTTCAACAACATTCTTAACATCATATATATCTTCTTAAATCCATTAGTTTGGATATGCACAAGATCTCGCACGTATTCTGTCAGAAAATCTTTCCACCCGGATTTTGCACGAACCCAATACTGCAGAGATATTCCATAAACCTGATTCTCCACAATTTTCGCACGAAACGGATTCTGCAGAGTTTTTCCAGAAACCTGATTCTGCACAATTTTCGCACGAACCGGATTCTGCACGAAATCGGCATCATAGTTAATCTGATTGCACACGGATTTTGCACGCCTCACGGATTTTGCACGCCTCAGATTTTCTTCAAAGACAAAATCGATAACGAGGACATCATCTTCATAGGTGTCGTAGATCGGATCGCCATAGATCTCTTTGTAGATCTCATGGTATTCTCTCTCGACAAAAGGACTTTCGTCCTCGGAAGTATAAATGCTGTCACTCACCATGACATCCAGAATTGGTCTCTGATTAAGAAATCAAAGAACGCAGCTCCGATACCAAATGATGAAGCGGAAGCTTCTATGGATAGAACTAGATCCGTTGATTATAAGAATACCCGGAAACCAGGATTTGTGAATACTCTTCAAAGTGGTTTATCAAAACCTCTTTAAAATCTCTTTATTAATCAAATCATCAACTGAATATAATAGAAGGCCTAAACAGCTTATTTATAATAAATCATAAAATCCTAAAACCTATAAAATCTTGAATAATCTTAATTAATTAAATAAAAGATAATAATGAAGATATTTGGAAATATTCCAAATATCTCGATGCATCAGTTGATATATCATGGTTTTTACCCCTTTTACGCCATGATATAAGTCCGTTTTATATAGTCTTTCTGCTATTTTGTAGTGTTTTAGAGTCTTTTACAGGTCTTAGCACGTTTGGAGCATAATTGGGGATATTGGAGCTTTCTGGAGCATTTTGGAGCAAAGCTGAAGTTCGTATTGCTGAGTACCCGATTTCACATCGAGCGTCGTTCGATACCCCCTGGTATCGATCGACACTCATCACAGCAGACACGACCCGCGACTTTAATGAGGAGTTGAAGAATTGCAACTTGGTCCAGAAGTCTTTAATATTTACAAGAAGCCCCAAAACGTGATTTAGGTTATTTATATGGATTTTACAGCCACTTTGTTGGCTACGCTTTATTTTATTCTGGATTTCTGGATTTTATTCATAATCTGAATTAGTTCTTCGCCTTAGGTTGTTCTCAAAGCTAATTCTGGATTGATCACCTAGAACTTAGATCTTAGGATAATTGATTAGGCACGACAATGCGATTAATTACCTGATAGAACTTAGGGTGAGCAAATTGATTATTCGCAAAGAGATTTGGTTTAATTGATTTGTGAACATATCAAACCTGGAATTAAGGCTGATTTATTCTTAGGAATTTGCAAAGCAATTTGGGATTCTTAAGTTTAGATTTAGATAGTTTTCGCAACGAAAGTTGGTTAATTATACTCTAGTGATTTGATTTCGAGAACCGTGCGTAACCTGAACCCTGATTAGTTAGTTTATTTTGCATTCATTGATTTCCTGAGAAATATCCCTGAACCTATCTCTTTCCCATCGATTTACAACTCGTTTACTGCTTACTGCTTTTTGTTTAATCTGAATTGCTTAGCTTGATTTGATAACTATATAATCTATTGTGCGATTTCTCTGAGTTCTTGTGTTCGACCCCTGATATACTGCAACAACTACTTTAGTAATGTTTAGGGTATTAATTTGAGCATATCAAATTTGGCGCCGTTGCCGGGGACTCAATTTCGCCATTAGATTTTAGCTGTCGAGTTTCGACTAAGCTCGTCGGTATCGATCGATACTACCTAGTATCGGTCGATACGCGTCGTTTCTTTTTGTTGATATCGATCGACACCACTTGGTATCGATCAATACTCATCGCGTTTTTGTTACTAACGTTCTTGATTTTTGTGTTTCAGGTGCATGCCTAATCGTGAAAACAGAAGAAACAAGAGCACTCCGCTAGTCAATCTATCGTTAGAGAAGCTAGCACGTTTAGAACGCACAAACAGAAAGACAAAGCAAACATCAGGGATGAACAACCCAGTGGTTTTAAGAGCTGATGAAGCTGGAGTCTTGAGAGACCAAGAGGGTCAAGTGTGCAATGAGAGAGGGCGGCGACTTGATGAAGCTGGAAACGTCATTGTCCCTCCTCCTGTTGTTGGTCATATTATCGCGCCAGCTGCGCAATTCAACGTTGGGAATGCTGGAGTTGATCGAGGTAGAACACTTGGTGAGCACAACAGACCTGATCAGTTCTATGCCAATCGAGTTGCGATTCGCATCCCAACTTTACCTGATCAGTTCTATGCCAATCGAGCTGAAACCTGCGTATTACGCTCTTGTAAGTCAGAACCCTTTCCATGGCCTACCTCATGAGCATCCCATGGATCATATCGAAAGGTTCGAGGATTTGGTCACTGGTATGAAGTACAATGGAGTGCCCAATGAGTTCCTTTTCTGCAACCTTTTCCCGTACTCTCTTGGTGGGGATGATGCTTATTGGCTGAAGCAGTTAGCTCCTGATTCGCTGACTACATGGGATGAGATGAAGAATGTGTTCCTGAACAATTTCTATGATGATGCGAGATCCGAGGAGCTCAGGAACAAGATCTCTCAATTCGCTCAGGGTCCGACAGAAGCATTCAAAGCTGCTTGGATTCGTTTCAAGTCTTATCAGAGAGATTGTCCGCACCATGGGTTCACTCAGGTTCAGCTGCTGGGCATTTTCTACAGAGGGATTGATTGGAGGTACCAGATGGGTATGGATGCTGCGAGTAATGGGAACTTCAACACCAGGTATCCAGATGATGCGGTTGTGTTCATTGAAAACTTGGCATCTAGTAATAGCACCAAGAATGCTGATTTCGAGCAGAAGAAGAAGGCTGGAGGAGTTGATGGATCGCAGATTGCTGACGTGCATGCCAAACTGGATTTCCTGATCGGGAAGTCAAAGAAATCTGTGCACTTTGCTGATGAAGTCGCTAATGTGGAAGAAGAAGAAGAGGATGTTAACTACGTTGGTGGTTCTGGTTTTCAGGGTTAGCGATTTGGGAACAACAACAACCGAAACTTCAACAACAACAATCAGCAAGGTGGGTACAAGTTTAAGGGGAACCAATCTGGTTTTGGAGCAAAGCAATTTACTCAGAAACCACTTCAGAGCAGCGATTTCACTCGAAATTTTGGGAATTCTTCATACCAACCCATCTCTCCAAAAACCATGGACATGATGGAACAGATTCTTCAGGGACAGCATAAGTTGCAGGGGGATTTCAATGGGAAATTTGACTCTCTGTACATGGATATGAATGGGAAAATCGAAGCCATCAGTCTTTCCCAGAGGAAGCTGGAAACTCAGGTTGCTCAGACAGCAGCAGCTGCAAAAAGGCAGGAAGGTTTTCTTCCAGGGAAAACTGAGAATCCAAGGGCACACATCAACGCCATCACTTTGAGGAGTGGAAAAGAGGTGCTTACAGGAGTGAAGGACATTCCAATCGCAGAAAATCTCGTCGATCTTGTTGGAGATGACGATTGGGATTCTGAAAATCCCCAGGTATCGATCGATACCAGCCAGTGTCGATCGACACTAGTCCAGACATCTGCACGAGTGGATCCAAAATCCCGTGTATCGATTGATACCCCTCAAGTATCGATCGATGCTGAGACACATATCGAGAAGGAGCCCGAGAGTGTCAAGGAGAGGGTGTATACCCCCAAGATACCTTATCATATACTTCATAAGCTGACAAGGAAGGAATGGGAGGATGTTAGATGCAAGGTTATGTTAGACAAGTTGGTTGTGGAGCTTTCGTTTGTTGATGCTATTAAGACTTCTCCAGCTTTCCGGAGGTACGTGAAGAAGATTGTGTCTAGCAGTCTGAGCCTTGAAGAAGGTGTCATGATGATTACAGCTGAGTGTAGTGCGATTCTACTCAACAAAATTCCCAAGAAACTGCCAGACCCAAGGGAGTTTTGTTTTAGATTGCACCATCTTCACAGAGAGATTCGAGCGTGCTCTCTGCGATATTGGGTCGAGTGTGAACCTTATGCCACACTCAGTTTCCAAGCGAATGGGAATGACAGATTTCCAATCTACAAGGATCTCCCTGGTACTTGCTGATCGCTCAGTGCGACTTCCAGAGGGACTATTCGACGATGTCCCAATCAAGATTGGAAATTGCTTGGTCCCAACAGATTTCATCATCCTGAAGTACGATGCTGAGCTTAAGGATCCTCTTATCCTAGGCAGGCCATTCCTTGCAACTGCTGGAGTCTTGATTGACTGCAAGAATGGACAGATAGCTCTCAACATCGGTGATTTGGTGATGTCATTTAACATGGAGAAGATGATGGAAAGGCCAACCATCGATGGGCAGACATTCTATGTGGACACCTTCAATGACATAGCTGAAGAGTACATCCTGGATATGCACCCTGAGGATCCACTGGAGAGAGCATTGGTCTGTTCGGCCACTTCGGAGGTCCGTTCATGTGACGATACTGCCGGATACTCGAAGATGCTTGATTCTGCATCACCGGTATCGATCGATAGCCCTCTGGTATCGGTCGATACCCTTACTGCTGAGCAAGCTGCGCAAGTATCACAAAGCTCTTGGCTATTCTCTTGCTGACATTTCAGGTATAGCATCAGACTTGTGCATGCATCAGATTCACCTGGAGGATGAGTCAAAGTCTTCGATTGAGTGTCAGAGGAGGCTGAATCCGAACCTGAAGGAAGTGGTCAGGAAGGAAGTGATGAAGCTGTTGGAAGCAGGGATTATCTATGCCATCTCGGATAGTTCTTGGGTTAGTCCAGTTCACGTTGTGCCTAAGAAAGGAGGCATAACTGTGGTGAAGAACGAGAATGACGAGCTGATCCCTACAAGGACAATCACTGGTCACAGGATGTGTATTGACTACAGGAAGCTGAATGCGGCTACAAGGAAGGATCACTTCCCATTGCCATTCTCTGACCAGATGCTGGAGAGGTTAGCGAGTCACCCATACTACTTTTTTCAGATTCCTATACATCCAGAGGACCAGGGAAAGACGACCTTCACATGTCCCTATGGCACATTCGCCTACAGAAAAATGCCATTTGGATTATGTAACGCTCCAGCGACCTTTCAGCGATGCATGATGTCGATTTTCACAGATATGACTGAGGAGTTTATGGAGGTATTCATGGATGATTTTTCTGTGTATGGATCGTCATTCAAGGATTGCCTGGATAACTTGTGCAGGGTACTTCAAAGATGCGAGGAGAAGCACCTGGTTCTTAATTGGGAGAAGTGCCACTTCATGGTACAAGATGGCATTGTTCTTGGACACAAGGTTTCTAAGGCATGGATCGAAGTTGGCAAGGCTAAGATTCAGGTCATGACGAGCTTGCAACCTCCACGATCTGTTCCTGAGATACGAAGCTTCCTTGGTCATGCTGGGTTTTATAGGATGTTCATCAAGGATTTCTCTAAGCTTGCACGCCCACTCACAACCCTGTTATGTAAGGAAGTCAAGTTTGATTTCACATCTGATTGCCTTGCAGCCTTCGAGGAGATTAAGAAGGCATTGGTGAGTGCTCCTATTGTCCAACCACCTGATTGGAGTCTGCCTTTTGAGGTTATGTGCGATGCAAGTGATTTTGCTGTTGGAGCTATGTTGGGCCAGAGGAAAGACAAGAAGCTCCATGCTATTTATTATGCCAGCAGGACGTTGGATGATGTTCAGCGTAATTACAACACCACTGAGAAGGAATTACTTGCAGTTGTTTTCTCTTTTGAGAAATTTCGGTCCTACTTGATTGGGAGCAAGGTTATTGTTCACACAAACCATGCTGCTCTCAAATACCTGCTGAAGAACAAGGACCTCAAGCCTTGTCTATGCCAATGGGTTCTTTTGCTCCAAGGATTCGATATCGAGATCAAGGACAAGAAAGGAGTTGAGAATGGAGTTGCTGACCACTTATCGCGCATAAAGGTCGATGAAGTCGTGCCTATTGATGATTTCTTACCAGAAGAGGGTATTTACTTCATTGAAACTCAACCACATGATGATCGGTCCGAAAATCTGCAATTTTCACCAGTGCAGACCTTCAGTATCGATCGATACTCACCTAGTATGG
Source organism: Eutrema yunnanense (assembly GCA_002933935.1). Lineage (NCBI taxonomy): Eukaryota > Viridiplantae > Streptophyta > Magnoliopsida > Brassicales > Brassicaceae > Eutrema > Eutrema yunnanense. The sequence goes on from PKML01073652.1 coordinate 234,953, forward strand.
GAAAGCATGTCACCTTCCAATGGAGATAGAGCACAAGGCTGCCTGGGCAACGAAGTTGCTGAACTTTGACATCAAGCCTGCTGCAGAAAGGAGGTTGATTCAGCTGAACGAGCTGGATGAGATTAGGCACCACGCCTACGAGAACTCGAAGCTGTACAAGGAGAGAACTAAGGCCTATCATGATAAGAAGATCATCTCCAGACATTTTGAGCCAAACGACCAGGTACTTCTGTATAACTCTCGTTTGCAATTGTTTCCTGGTAAACTGCGTTCTCGTTGTTCAGGTCCCTCCACCATCAAGGAGGTCAGACCATATGGAGCTGTCGTGCTGATTAGTCCTACAGGCGATGAGTTTACTGTCAATGGACAGAGGGTGAAACACTATTGGGCGAAAGCCAAGATTCCAACAGGGCAGATATTGCCTTTAGATGATGCACCCACAGCCTGAATGGCGTTACAGTCAACCTAATGACGTTAAACAAGCGCTTGGTGGGAGGCAACCCACTGGTGAGTCTGCTTTTGAGTCTTTTTCTTTTTCATTTTTCATTTTGTGTTTGTGTCAGGATAAACAAGGAGCAAAACTCGAAATCGCCTTAGTATCGATCGATACCCCATTGGTATCGGTCGACACCAATCGCGAATGTACGGTTCATTATGTCGATTTAAGCTTGGTATCGATCGATACCAAGCTGTGTGTCGATCGACACCAGATGTTCCAGCACGGTAACTTCTTGTTTCTCTTCGTTATATTCTGTTCTTTTGTTTTTTTTTACCTACTCTAGGCTAGATAACACTGGGGACAGTGTTGTTCAAGTCTGGGGGAGGTGTCTGCTGACATTGTTTTTGTTTTTCTTAGAGTCAGTTGTTTTATCGAGTCAAAAATGTTTTATTGAGTCAAAACTTGTTGGAGATGATGATCATGTACTTGAATTGTTGTTTTGATTTTATTTTTGAGTGACCAGTGTTGCAGGATCAGCTCTAGATCGACTAATGAAAAATCCAAGAACTGATCAGTTGACTAGAAAACATCCATGTCTCCAGCAGAGTTCTTCTGAAGCCTGAGCCAAATTTTTGCACTTCATCAATGTGGTTACTGTTTACAGAGCTTGATTCATCATTCATGTCTGACAAAGGAACCCATATGTTTAAAGTAATGGTATCTCTCTCCCCTATTATAAGTTGATAAATAAGAGCATAAAAGAAGAAATGATTTTCTTCTAAGTAGAGGGCTAGGAAAATTTCCAGCGATCCCATTATTCTACTTAAGAGGAAATGATCACACAAAGGTTGAAAGCGAGGTTAGCAATTTGGGTACAACAACAACCGAAACTTCAACAATAACAATCGCAATTACGGGAATTCTTCGTACCAACCCATTCCTCCAAAGTCCACAGAGAATAAGATGGAATCCATGTTTGAACAGATTCTTCAGGGACAGCAAAAACTGCAAGTGGATTTCAATGGGAAGATTGACCATCTGTATACTGATCTGAATGGGAAGATTGACCATCTAAATGTGAAAATCGAGGCTCTCAATATCAATCACAGGATGCTGGAAACGCTAGTAGCTCAGACTGCAGCAAATGCCAAGGGAAAGTCGGTTCATTCACACAATGCACACGTCAATGCAATCAGCTCAAGTGCAGAAAATTTCGATGAGAATTCTGAAATCGCCCAGGTATCGATCGATACCAGCCAGTATCGATCGATACTCGTCCAGACACTTGCACGAGAGGATCCAAAATCATAAGTATCGATCGATACTCATACAGTGTCGGGCGATGCTGAGACGCAGGTTGAGAAGAAGCCTGAGATTTTCAAGGAGAGGGTGTATATACCCAAGATACCTTATTCTATGCCTCATATTATGACAAGGAAGGAATGGGAGGACGCTAGATGCAAGGCTTTGCTGGATAAGCATAATGTGGAGCCTCCTTTTGATGATGATATATCTGCCAGGGACTCAAGAGCGAGAGTATCGATCGATACCCCCACCTGGTGTCGGTCGATACCCCTCGCAGATCGAGCCAGACACTATGAAAACATCTGAGTTGATTGAAGAAAGAGTTCGCATGCCCAAGAAGCTGAATTCTATTCCTCAACATCTCAGAGACCCCATCACTCCAAAGCAGCTGCTTGGCTTTGAGAAGAGAGTACTAAGGATACCCGACTCGTTCACTTTTGAAGAAACTCTAGAGGGCTGGCCCCTGCTAAGTCACTTCAAAGATTGCAGAGAAACTGAGGAAGAGATTAAGGCACTCTTCATCAAGACAAGAAGCAAGTCACTACCACTGAGGCAGTTGACTAAGAGGGAAGACCCAGTGATATTCTCTGTTCCATGCTCTATCTCTGGAGTTGAATATAAAGAGTCTCTCGTTGACTCAGGAGCCTGCGTCAATGTCATGTCAAGGGCGATTGCAGAGAGATTGGGAGCTGATATTTGACCTCCCAAGACGTCTATCACATTCCCAAACTGTTCAACCTCACTCCCGTATGGTGCAATACCTGATTTGATGATCACAGTAGGAGATTGTCTGGTTCCTACTGACTTTTGGGTTGTGGAGATGAGTGCAATATCTCGTACGCAATTGATTCTTGGAAGACCGTTCATGGCTACGGTTGGTGTGATTATGGACACGCCAGACAAGAGAATCTCGTTCTCATACATTGACAAGGAGGTGTTCTACGAAGCCATTCCTCCTAGAGGAGCTCCCGGATGTGTCTCTTGCATCGAGGTTGTCACAGGAGAGACATTAGCAGTTGATCTTTTGGAAGAGCCTCCTGACGAGCCAACTGTCATAGACGATTCGGTTGAACCGCCCAGCATCCCCAAGAAAGTTGTCAAGAAGGCTAAGGCAACAAAGAAGAAGGCCAAGAGCAAAAAGGTCGAGAATCCCCATGTCACTTTGATACCTCAGAAGTGCGATGGATATTTGATTGAGTACAAGGTGAAGTGCAAAGGAGCCTCGAAACTATTTTCTAAGACTAGAGTACTTCTTACTTCGGAGCTGAAGGAAAAAGGGCAAGAGTTTGTGGAGGGTTTGTTGAGCAAAACGAAGATAGCAATGTCAAGTTGTGGAGCCTGTTTCGGTGCAAGCTCCCATTCTTATCCTGCCTGAGGGCGTTACAGTCAAGCTAATGACATTAAACGAGCGCTTGGTGGGAGGCAACCCACTGGTGAGTCTGTTTTTGAGTCGTTTTTTTTTTCTTTTTATTTTTTCGTTTTGTGTTTGTGTCAGGATAAACAAGGAGCAAAACTCGAAATCGCCTTAGTGTCGATCGATACCCCATTGGTATCGGTCGACACCAATCGCGAATAGACGGTTCATCATATCGATTTAAGCCTGGTATCGATCGATACCAGGCTGTGTGTCGATCGATACTAGATGTTCCAGCAAGGTAACTTCTTGTTTTTCCTAATTTTATTCTGTTCTTTTGTTTTCTTTCACTGACTCTAGGCTAGATAACACTGGGGACAGTGTTGTTCAAGTCTGGGGGAGGTGTCTGCTGACATTGTGTTTGTTTTTCTTAGAGTCAGTCGTTTTATCGAGTCAAAATCGTTTTATTGAGTCAAAACTTGTTGGAGATGATGATCCTGTGCTTGAACCTATTGATTTGATTTTGTTTTTGAGTGCACAGTGTTACATGATCAGTTCTAGATCGACTAATGAAAAATCCAAGGACTGACCAGTTGACTAGAAAACATACATGTCTCCAGCAGAGTTCTTCTGAAGCCTGAGCCAAATTTCTGCACTTCATCAATGTGGTTAGTGTTTTTAGAGCTTGATTCATCATTCATATCTGATAAAGAAACCCATATGTTTAGAGTAATGGTATCTCTCTCCCCTGTTATAAGTTGATAAATAAGAGCATAAAAGATGAAATGACTTTCTTCTGAGTAGAGGGCTAGGAAAATTTCCAGCGATCCCATTATTCTACTTAAGATGGAATGATCACACAAAGGATTGGAAGCGAGGCTAGGATTCTCCTATGATGCCATTATTCGCCTACATCCTTTGATACATAGAGAGGGAAGAACCGGGGATTCGGTGGCTAACACCATCAATACTCGCGTCTCATACCTTGATGTGTATATGCAAAGCTAAAAATAAAAGAAAGAACATAACAAGAAATAAGTCTGGAGGAGAGAAAAGGATACAAAAAGTGTGAAAAGGGTGGTTTCTTGTCATGATATTGATTGGTAAAGAATCTAGAAGGCTCTTGAACATTGGCTGCAGCGATGAAACTGGCGATGAGGGTTTTTATTTGAACAATGATGTGGGATAATGTGTGGAGTCTGGGAAAGCTGCGAATGTCTACGGAGAGGAGAAGTACATGGTGGTTAGATCAAAAGCTGATTAGGTGACATTTGGGTGCTTAGGAAAAGGATCTCTGCGATGGTTCCTGAACTGGTGAGTCTCCATGTTTTCAAACCTCTTTCTCTGGTTTGGTCTTCTATTTGCTTGAGGGCAAGCAAAGGCTAAGTCTGGGGGAGTTGATATATCATGGTTTTAACCCCTTTTAGGCCATGATATAAGCACGTTTTATAGAGTCTTTCTAGTATTTTAGAGTCTTTTAGAGTCTTTTATAGATCTTAGCACGTTTGGAGCATAATTGGAAATATTGAAGCTTTTTGGAGCAGTTTGGAGCAAAGCAGAAGATCGTGTTGCTGAGTACCCGATTTCACGTTGAGCATCGATCGATACCTCCTTGGTATCGATCGACACTAATCGCTGCAGACACGACCCGCGACTTTAATGAAGAGTTGGAGAATTGTAACTTGGTCCAGAAGTCTTTAATAATTACAAGAAGCCCCAATTCGTGTTTTAGGTTATTTATATGATTTTTACAGCCACCTTGTTGGCTATGCTTTATTTTGTATGCTTTATTTTACTTTGGTTTGAGAGAGAGCTTTGTGAGGAAGACAAGTCTGAAACTCCCTTCGTCCGAGAGAAGATTTGGAACCCTCTTGTTACTCTTTCTGTTTTATTTGATGATTTATTCAAACATGTTGATTGTTTCATTCTCCATGTCTGAGTAGATCCACTTTAGGTTCAGGGTTCTCATAAGGGTTATCTCTGAATGCTAGGTTGATTAGTTTATAGGATTAACTATCTGGATTAGTTCTTCGCCATAGGTTGTTCTCAAAGCTAATTCTAGGTTGACGAATCTGGAACTTAGATCTTATGATAATTGATTAGGCACGACAGTGCGATTAATTACCTGATAGAACCTTAGGTGAGCAAATTGATTATTCGCAAAGAGATTTGGTTTAATTGATTTGTGAACATATCAAACCTGATATTAAAGCTGATTTAGACTTTAGGATTCACAAAGAGATTTGAGATTCTGAGGTTTAGATTTAGATAGTTCTCGCAACGACAGTTGGTTAATTATACTTTAGTGATTTGAGTTCAAGAACCGTGCTAAATCTGAATCATGTTAGTTAGTTTGTCTGCATTCTTTGATTTTCTGAGAAATACCCTGGGCCTATATTTCTCCAATTGAATTACAACTCTTTTAATTTCTGCACTGCTTTCAATTACATCTTTTGGCTTGGCTTAATTCGATACTATATAATTTATTGTGTGATTTCTCTGAGTCCTTGTGTTCGACCCCTGATATTCTGCAGCACCTGCTTTAGTACTGTTTAGGGTATTAATTTGAGCATATCAATCACCTAGAACTTAGATCTTTGGATAATTGATTAGGCACGACTGTGCGATTAATTACCTGATAGAACTTAGGGTGAGCAATTGATTATTCGCAAAGAGATTTGGTTTAATTGATTTGTGAACATATCAAACATGGAATTAAGACTGATTTATTCTTAGAAATTTGCAAAGAAATTTGGGATTCTGAAGTTTAGATTTAGATAGTTTTCGCAACGACAGTTGGTTAATTATACTCTAGTGATTTGAGTTCGAGAACCGTGCATAACCTGAACCCTGATTAGTTAGTTTATTTTGCATTCATTGATTTCCTGAGAAATATCCCTGAACCTATCTCTTTCCCATCGATTTACAACTCGTTTACTGCTTACTGCTTTTTGTTTAATTTGAATTGTTTAGCTTGATTTGATAACTATATAATCTATTGTGCGATTTCTCTGAGTTCTTGTGTTCGACCCCTGATATACTGCAGCAACTGCTTTAGTACTGTTTAGGGTATTAATTTGAGCATATCAAACCGCCACACTGCGGGAGATATTTAGAATTAAGGAAAGAGATCATCTCGCCTCCATTTCAACGTTCTTCGCATTATTCTTCGTAATTTCTGTATTCGAATATATGCTTCTACAAGTAGATCGTGAGTCATACCTTGTTGCTTCGAAGGCCAGAGCATTTCTTGCTTTCCAGATATGCCAGAGAAACGAAGGGAAGGCGCGGCAGATCTTCATCGGAATCTGATTATATTTGCTGCAGGTGAGGAAGTGATGCACGTTCAGGAAAACAGAGTTCTGGGAAAAACATGCCGATGAAAACGGGATTTGTGATAGATCCCATATTTCTTTCAATGTGGGGGTAGGTGAAGAGGACGTGGCAAATGCTTTCTGTATCTCCTCCACACGATAAACATGTAGTATCCACTTGCAGGCCTCAAGACTGCAATTTCTCTTTCACGGCTAAAGCTCCCGATACTGCTCTCCAAAGGAAGTGTCAGATTTTTGGTGAGGACTTCGTTTTCCACAGATTATTCCATAGCTTCTTCTCTAGTGGAGAGGTGTTTTGTATCGATGGATCATGGAGTTCCTGCAATACCTCAAGTAACTTGTAGCCACTTTGTGATGAATATGTTCCATTTTTCGAGAAGGCCCATATGAGGCAAAAAAAAAATTGAGTTGTTTAATGAGCTTCCTCTTTATGAGGCAAATCGACACTGTTTGCCTTCCGTTCAATGCTTGAATGGTTACCATCTCCATCCATGGAGCCTCCAGCGAGGCTAAACATAGAACATACACCTTTAGTAGCTTCACTGTCCCGAATTTGTGATTCATGTGATCGTTATCTACTGCTTCGTGGATTATATATGATTGGTACTTGTTTCCTTTGTTTCTCTCTAGGTCTTCTTCTTCGCCTGCAATCTTGAATTGTAGTGCTAATTCCTGCATCTTCTCGGAGAATTCTTCGTCGAAGAAGAAACCGGAGCTCGCACTGCAAACTCTCATTAAGGATTTATGTTTATGCACGCCCGTTCTGTTCTTCTTCGTCGTAGCATTAGTGAATTCCCAAAGCTCACAGGATTTGGAACGATGGAGTTTTCCAGATTGCGTTCCGAGAAAAGTCGAAGGTTTCAATCTCGTCTGGCATGCTAAAGATCCCCCTCCGACGGATACATCTCCTTAAGAAAATATCAGAATCTGTAGACAAAAGATATAAACCCAAGAAAGCTATAAGATCAGGATAAGAACGGAGATAAATCAAAACACACTCCTTAAGAGAAAATTCAACAGACGGAGAGAGAAAGAGAGAATGAGCTTACTTTCTGGGTAATCCCAATTCACGAAGAAGAAAGATGAACCCTAATTTTATTTTATTTTGCCCAAATCAAAATAGACATTAAGACCAAAACAACGTCGTTTGGTACAATCAATTAAAAAAAAATTATATAATTTAAACTGGATAAAAAGAAGTCGTTTTACATTGCCACATGTCAGTTTAGTCAGCAACCGTTAATGGGTTAAACTCACACCATCTACGAGTTGGGTGGAATCGACCATACTTGAAAATGTCATGTTAGAAATTCAAAATATTAGGTAGTTTTGTGTTGTTTATGGCATTGGTCAATATGTCAGTGTATGAATAATCAGGAACTGACTAGTTCATACTCATAGGAGAATAAATCGTTTTCCAGAGAGTAACGCGGGTTAATTTACATGTTTTTGGACTTTGACTATCAATTTTTTCTTGTGTATTCTTTTATAAAATTATATTTTTCATTTTTTTTTTCATAATGACCCTAGTAATCTCTCTTCCATCCATTTTCCAGAATATTAAGTTGTTATTCATATTTCTGAAACTTTCTCACTTTATTATTTTGAGTTTTTGTTTTCACTTATCTTTCAATATTATTTCANATTATAGCATTACAAAAAACCGCTATGTAAAGTGTCTTATCTATTATAACGGGCGTAGATAGAGCGTTTTCTAAACCGCTATGATAGTAATATATAGCGTTTATCGGGTGCTATATATACTCAAATTTCTTGTAGTGTTTCATTTTTAGTTTCCACGCCTTTAAAAATATCTTTTTATTTATCGTTGTTCGGGTGAGATACCAACTAAAGATGAGTTATAGGAACATAAACCCCACACCCAAAAACACGAAGATGGGATATATTTGGCTCCTGGCCAGACGCTAATTGTAATGGGGAGTATTTATGATATGAACTCGGTCGTATCTGAATCAATGTCGCTGCATGCAAGAAAGCATGACCCCATACTGAAATTGGGAGTTTTGTTCTCAATATTAACGGTCTAGCAATGAGTTGCGACCGTTTAATCAAAGACTCAGCCATGCCATTTTGTGTATGAACATGCGGAACCGGATGTTCAACATCGATTCCCAATGACATACAATAGTCATTGAAGAATTGTGAAGTGAATTCACCAGCGTTATCAAGCCTTACTTTCTTTATAGTATAATCAGGAAATTGTGCCTTTAGCCTGCTTATTTGGGCAATGAATCTTGCGAAAGCCGTATTTCGTGTAGTCAATAGACACACATGTGACCATCTACTGGATGCGTCAATTAATACCATAAATTATCGAAATGGCCCGCATGGTGGGTGAATTGGCTCACATATATCACCATGTATTCTTTCTAAGAATACTGGAGATTCATTCCCGATTTTGGCTGGTGATGGCCGAGTTATGAGTTTTTTTTGAGAACAAGCATTACATGAAAATTCACTCGATTGAAAAATCTTCTGGTTTTTCAAAGGATGGCCATTAGAGTTTTCCACAATTTTTCGCATCATGACTGAACCAGGATGCCCTAGTCGTTCATGTTAGACTTTAAATGAATCTGTAAACTTCGGGTTTACTGTAATATATGATTCAGTCAGATTTATTTTTGTGGAATATAATCCGGAGGATAATACTGGTAATTTTTCCAATATAATTTTTCTCTCCGGAGTAACTGATGTGATGCAAAGATATTCAATGCCATATTCATCCATAGTTTCTATGTGATATCCATTTCTGCGGATATCTCTGAAACTTAACAAGTTTCTAGAAGATTTAGGGGAATATAATGCATCATTTATCTCAAATTTTGTTCCCCTTGGCATCGAAAAATTGACTCTTCCGGAGCCCATTATATTTTTTGCATTACCACATATAGTATTCACGCTTCCGGTGGAATCTTTCATTTTAAGAGAGGAGAAATACTTATTATCCTTAAGTATTGTATGCGTTGTAGCACTGTCTGCCAAACATATATTTCCATCCTCGATCTTAGATTTCGACATTTTCTGAATTTAAAATATTCATAAAATGAACATTAATAAACAAGACAAAGCTTTATAAAACTATTTTACAACAAAAAGCACATTTATAAACATTATTTTCTTCTTCAGGAAGATTAACACAACTATATACATCATGTCATATTTTCTTCTTCAGGAAGATCTTATTCGTTTTGTCTCTCGTTGATATCTTCGGGATCAACCACAAAATTAAATCAGTAATATCGAGATGTATATCATCATTTATACCATCAAAAGAATGTCCGGATTGCCATAGATGAAGTTGGTTTCACCTTCTTTTCCTTTCACTTTTTGTGATTCTTGATACATATCGGCTAAATGTTTCGGCGTACGACAGGTACGGGACCAATGTCCTTTCATGCCGCATCTGTAGCAAGCATTCTCATGTTGCTTGCGACCAACTTCATTTCCTTTGAACCTTTTATTATTTCTTCCAGTGTTGGCATCATTAGGACGTAACTTTCTTTTTTGTCCACGTCCATATCCTCGTCCACGACCACGATCACGATCATTACCTCGACCGCGTCCACGTCCATTTTGCCAATTATTATAATTGGATGATGCAACATTCACTTCTGGGAATTGAGCTGATCCAGTTGGATGAGACTGATGGTTTAACGTCACGAGTTCGTTATTTTGTTCTGCCACCAAAAGAACTTGCATCAACTCTGAATACTTTGTGTATCCATTTGCCCGGTATTGTTGCTGCATGATTATGTTTCCAAGATGAAATGTTTGGAGAGTTTTTTCGATCATATCATAATCGCTTATCTTTTCTCCACATAACATTATCCTGGAAGTAATTCCAAACATAGCGGAATTATATTCACTAACGCTCTTATAATCCTGAAACCAGAGGTTTAACCACTCATGCTTAGCTTTTGGTAAGATCACATATTTTTGGTGATCAACCCTATCTTTGAGTGATTGCCAAAGATATGTAGGATCTTCTTTCGTGATATATTCATCTTTTAAACCATCTTGGATATGGTGGAATAAAAATATCATGGCGTTTGCCTTTTTCTCTTCAGGAGATGTTTTTGATTTATCGATGGTATCAAGGAGCTCTTTTCCCTTTAAATGCATCATTGCGGCAATTGCCCATCTCATATAATTATTACCAGAGATATTAAGGGCAGCGATTTCAAGTTTCGCCAAATTTGACATGATAACTAAATACATAATATAATAATCTATTAATTCAAATTAATTTTTCAATTTTAAAGCAAAGCAATAAAATTCGTAAATATAATAAAAACAGAATTTAAAACAATATAGGAGGCAAGCCTTCCATATAATTTACGATAATAAACAAAAATTAAAATAACAATAATTTAAAACGTCTTCTGGACGAAGCAGTTCTTCAGGAATGCTTTCATATATGTCTTCTGGACATTTTTATTTTAAGTATGTCTTCTGGACATTTTTATTTTAAATATGTCTTCTGGACATTATTTTTATTATATGGTTCTTCTGGAACATTTCATAAATGTCTCCGAGACATTTATTTTATGGAGGCAATGATCTGAGGAGACATAGTCTGCCATATGATCATAAGCCAACCATATATTTAAGGAGGCAGAACCTGCCATATGATCTGAGGAGACATAGTCTACTATATGATCATGATCGTGAAGGCAGAGCCTATCATAACGATCGGTTCGGGGAAGGCAGCGCCTATCATCCCGAAAATAAAAATAAATATAAATGGGGAAGGCAGCGCCTATCATCTCGAAAATAATATAAACGGATCGAACATAAATTAAATCTCACATTCCCGGTATAGGAACGGATCGTGCTGATAACGTGTTATAAACTATAACGTAAATATGAGGTGAGATATATGTTTTATATATGTATATATGCTATATATTATTATATGTTTGGTGAGAGAAAGAGAGGTGAAGGAAGGAGAGTAAGCGAGAGAGAGAGAATGGTCTTATTGCTGTTGTTGTTTTCTTACAAGGGGTAAAACCTCTATTTATAGAGGAAGGTAAGTCGGTGAATTCAATGTCGGTTAACTAAACTTACTGAGCAAGTAAATGGATAATTATCCTTTAACACTAACTATTTAAAATATGGAAGAAAAATACACGAACTTTTTTAACTCCCGGACAAATACACAAACTGTTTATCACACCCTTTTTAATACTCAAACTTTCAAAATTTGTAGATTTAAAACTGGTTCCGTCAGCCTCGTTAATCCATCAAACGGATGTTAGAAAATGCCGTTTAGAGTATAAAAAACGTGAGTTTATCATAGGTGAAAAGACTACGGTTACCCTTGGACTTATTTTTCTTCAAATTGAATTATCCCCTTATTGAACAAACCCTAGATCAATTTCTCACTCTCTCTCTCTCTCTCTCTCTCTCTCTCTCTCTCTCTCTCTTTACATAAGGATTGATTTATAGCAGGTAATTTTGCATTTTAAATCTTCCATAGTTATGATTTAAAACAACTCCTTAATCAATCTTATGTACTTCCATTGTTTCATAAGGATTGATTTATAACAGCCTAAACAAGTCCTTAATCTTATGTACTTGACCAATTGTACGAGCCACGAGCCCAGGCCAGGCGGCGGCGGCGTGCGTGTGGTCTTTTCTTCTCTCTCCAACTCTTTTGAAACACAAATAAGAGGTGGTCTTGTATATATACAAGGGGAAATGTTTTCCAACTTCCAATATGTGAGTTTTTACACTCCCACTAACTTAAGTTAGCCATTCACAAGGCTTTTAAACTTAGCCCAAAGGGTCTCATTTCAATTCACACTTACACATTTTTAAAAAGCCCTCAAGCTTTATAAAATTTGTTCTAACAATCCCCCACCTGAATATAAATGATTCTAAACATATGAAGACTGAATAGACTAGACTTATCTAGACAGACTTGACGATACTAGACTAGACAGAATTTTTGAGAGTATACGAAAATGTAACTGTATCTGAGAGGTAGCATTTTTTCAGATTGAAACCAATTATTTTTAATATCTGTCGGGTTTACTCGGCCACGAGGTGAACATGATATCTTGAACAACCCATACTTTGATGTAAACCGAGACAACAAGTATTGCACAACGACATTTTCTCGTAGAACTATATTCTCTATTGTGTTCATTTTTGGCCTTGAACATTCTTGGTTTTTCGTGAGTGAACTTGGAGAATATAGCCTCTATTTCATTCTCCTAGAAATGGCCATCATTTCACACTCACTAGGTGATCTGCCATCAGCTTTCTTTAAGAAGTATATTGTCATACTTCACTAGTGTAAAGCTATGGAATCATTAAAAGCCAACACTTATCCTCAATATTTAGATGTAACACTATTTAATCATCCTAGGAACTGGTGATGCGAATCGGATTCGTCTCCGAAATTCAGGTCTTAAATTTATAAACCTCACATATGAGCATTGTGAGGTATCAATCCACATGGAGATGGTGCTGTTCTATGAGACCTTAGACACTGTATAGTAAATAAACCTATAACGAATATATTTTTATAGGGTTTTTGTAACTAGAATTGTAAAGAACGAGAAACGGAAAACTTATACTAATCTAATCTAAGAAAATCGATGACTACTCTAAACTAAGAGAATTTTAACTACTAAACTAATGCTAAGAGTAACTAAACCTATCCTAAGAAATTCTAAGACTAACCTAATACCTAAGAAAATCGACTACTAACCTAAACCTAATGAAATCAATAACTAAATTACTTCTACAGACTCTATTGCTAAACTACACTACTAGGGACGGTTGTAAATACTCTAAAACGTTGCTGGGTCGAGAGTAATATCTCGGGGTATGCTCGATTCAATCAAACGGCCCCTAGCTCATTAGTAACCAGTGTTTCTAGATTATAACTCCACGAACATGACAGAATAATGTCGTAGTTTACTCCCGTACAACCTACGTCCTTGAGACAGAGTGACGTAGGGTTTGACTTGAAAAGACAGTTTTGGCCTCGGGTTAAGAAATGACTCGTCTTGGGCGGAACTGGGCTTGGTCGCGGGTCCTTTGCTTCTGGCCGCGGCGAACTAGGCTCTGGTCGCGGGTGGAATGGCTCCAGGGGCGGCGAAATGGTGCTTGGCCACGGGTCCGGCTCCTCGACCCGCAGTGGACTGCTTCTTCGAGCAGCTTTATTTGCCTTCAGTACTTCAGGTATATTTAAGGATCCAACCATTGGATTGTCCCCAATCCAATTGTATTTGAAATCTGGTTGTCTCTACTTTGTTGTATCCAAATTTGGTGATGATCAGACGGTGAAATGATCTTCTTTGATTGCAAAAATTTCTTGACGGTCCAAGTTTATCCAAAAACGTACGTTTGTTTCGAAATACACTCTTTTATCCCGAGTTACCTGAAAAGAGTCTTAAAACCGCAAACATGCGAAACGCGTAATAAAAGCATAGAAAACCAAGTGGAACACTTATTAAAGTGTTCTAAAATATATATCAAAACGGGTAAAAATACGGTGTTATCACACCCCAGACTTAAACTTTGTTTGTCCTTAAACAAGTCAAAACTCAAGCTTGGAAATGATCAAACGAAAATCATCGGGAACTAGAAATCTCAGAGACCGTCCTTCTAAACCATAACCATCGTACTACATCAATCGCAATCTAGCCTAGAAAATTCTCACTAGAAGTTCCCGTAACACTAGTTCACGGTATCCGTCATACGAAATATAAACTTTCAAAATCCAAAAATCATGTCAACTAGCTCTCTACATTCATTAAGTATAGGTATGAACTTCTCATCAAAAGGATTAAACCAAGACAATCATTGCTAGGTATTAAAGGCATTTAGAGGTGAGGTTAAGAGTGTTTCGGGTTACCGTAATACACCAGAGGGTGCGAGATATTATGCAAACAGCAAGAGAGGACGGACCTATTGATCACCACAACTTCTAATCACTTCTTATTGCGTAAAAATGTTGCACTTCCTCATTTCTCCAAAGACAGAAGTTTTATGTCATTCTCCCAGACTTAGAATTTTCTGTGGGCTCGGAATGACAGACTTCTCACAAACGAACCATGGATGCCTCATAAGTATTTCGAGCAACCTAGACTCTTTTAAGGCTATTGTTTCCTTTTTTTTTCACTTATTTTGGAATTTTTTTTTTCGAAAGGGGGAAACGCCTTTTATTGAAGTAGAGTCTTAGAGGCACGAAAATTTACCATGATTTTGAGTTTTTCCAAGGCACAACCAAGCTCGCATCTTTGTTGAATTCACCACCACCAATTGCATATAGTCTTCGTCTTTAGTGACTGAAAGATGTGTCATTCCTCCCTCTCTGGCGTTTTTGCACATATCTGCACATAAGTCACAAAGAGAGTTGCATGAGGTTTGAAAAAAAGTTAAGTTTCGGGTGAGATACCAACTAAAGATGAGTTGGCCATTCATGTACGACAAAGAGTGGTAAACTGTGAAAGAACGTCATGAATGTATGATTCGTTATCTTTGCCTAAACCTTTGATGAGAAAATTAAGTCAAGATTAAGTCCAAAATAAAATAGAGCTAGCATATTCCATCCTAGAGAATCTCTACGGTCTAAATTCCTCTAGAGATTTTGCATTAACAGAAACTCTAGCTACCGCCTAGTCTAGAACCAAATTACGAAAGAGCATGTTACTAGGAGATAGCGTAGAAGCACACTGGTCGGTTATCGTCATGAATTTCTTTATTCATTCCCTCAAAACGTATTCATACGCTTTTCGAAAAACTTGTAAATTTTTAAGAAAAACGTCAAAAAATGCAAAATACAAACACAAATGAAAGAAGTGGTGGTTATTAAGGGATGGAATCTTCCCCCAGACTTAAATCACACTATCCTCAGTGTGAAATAAATCGAGTAAGGACGAATAATAGATGTATGTAATTAATTGAAAAAGTTTAAGGGAAAAAGAAAACTTACCTGGATGCGGTCGGGGAATGGATGTGGGGATGTAATGGTGGTGAATGGGGGATGGTAGATGGTAATATGGTGATGGGAATGGATGTGGGGATGTTTGGGAATGGTTTGGAATCGATCGAGGAACGAAACAAACCGTTCAGGATCGGCAGGGGGCTGGCCGCGACCATTGGCAAGCCGGCCGCGGGTCGGTTGATCACGACGCGGGTCTGGCTTGTGCAGCCGCGGTCAAGCTTCTTTTACTGTCGAGTCCTTCCTTCCAGTTCGGGCTGGACCGAGCATATTCGAACCGTGTTTCCATCTTTTTGTCTTTTCCGCTTTTTGGTTTTTTAGAAAACTGAAAACTAAGAAAAGAAAAAGTTAGTAGAAAAATAAAGAAAAACTAGAAAGAAAAACGTACCTAAAATGGGTTGCCTCCCATTGAGCGATTTTGTTTAAAGTATTTTAGCTCGATGTTGGTATCGAGGTGAGCTCAGTCGTAGAAAGACAGTGTCTTACAACAAGTCTTCTTTGATCTTCTTTTGGTTTCCCCGTCATGTGAATCATCGCTTGTTCGTGGATCGGGATCAAGTTCGGGATCCATCGTGCTATAACGTTTTTCTTCTCCTTTTTTGAGTGGTATGGAAGTGTAGAACATGTCTTTGTCGATGTTAGCGAATGAAACATGTCGATTTGGCCAATCCATGATGGCTCCAACGGTTGATAAGAACAGTCATCCTAGAATTATCGGTGTTGCATCTTTCTTCGTTGTTTGGACGATGTAAAAATCGACTGGGGCTATGCAATCTCCGATTCTTATTGGTATGTCTCATTGATATGCTCAATTTAATACCCTAAAGTACTAAAGCAGTTGTGATAGTATAGCTAGGGGTCGAACCACAAAGACTCACAGAGATCACACAATAGATTATATAGTATCGAATTACGCTAAGCCAGACAGTTGTAATTAAAAACAATGCAGAAATTAAAAGAGTTGTAAATCAATCAGGAAAATATAGGCCCAGGGTTTTTCTCAGGAAATCAATGAATGCAGATAAACTAACTAACAGGATTCAGATTTAGCGCAGTTCTTGAACTCAAAACACTAAAATATAGCTAACCAACTCTCGTTGCGAAAACTATCTAAATCTAAATCCTAGGAATTCCAAATCTCTTTGCGAATCCTAAAT
>PKML01073652.1:255174-285177 GCA_002933935.1 Eutrema yunnanense
ATGTATCAAAGGATGTAGGCGAATAATGGCATCATAGGAAAATCCTAGCCTCGCTTCCAATCCTTTGTGTGATCATTCCCTCTTAAGTAGAATAATGGGATCGCTGGAAATTTTCCTAACCCTCTACTCAGAAGAAAATCATTTCAATCTTTTATGCTCTTATTTATCAACTTATAACAGGGGAGAGAGATACCATAACTCTAAACACATGGGTTCCTTTATCAGATATGAATGATGAATCAAGCTCTAAAAACACTAACCACATTGATGAAGTGCAAAAATTTGGCTCAGGCTTCAGAAGAACTCTGCTGGAGACATGGATATTTTCTAGCCAACTGGTCAGTCTTTGGATTTTTCATTAGTCGATCTAGAATTGGTCCTGTAACACTGTGCACTCAAAAACAAAACCAAATCAATAGGTTCAAGCACATGATCATTATCTCCAACAAGTTTTGACTCAATAAAACGATTTTGACTCGATAAAACAATTAACTCTAAGAAAAACAAAAACAATTAACTCTAAGAAAAACAAAAACAATGTCAGCAGACACCTCCCACAGACTTGAACAACACTGTCCCCAGTGTTATCTAGCCTAGAGTCAGTGAAAGAAAACAAAAGAACAGAATAAAATTGGGAAAAACAAGAAGTTACCTTGCTGGAACATCGAGTATCGATCGACACACAGCCTGGTATCGATCGATATCAGGCTTAAATCGACTTGATGAACCGTCTATTCGCGATTGGTGTCGATCGATACCAATGGGGTATCGATCGACACTAGGCGATTTCGAGTTTTTTTTGCTCCTTGTTTATCCTGACACAGACACAAAACAAAAAATAAAAAGAAAAAGACTAAAAAAACAGACTCACCAGTGGGTTGCCTCCCACCAAGCGCTCGTTTAACGTCAATAGCTTGACTGTAACGCCCTTCAGGCAGGATAAGAGTGAGAGCTTGCACCAAAACAGGCTACACAACTTGACATTGCTAGCTTCAGAGTTCTGCTCAACATGCCTTGCACAAACTCCTGCCCTTTCTCTTTCAGCTCAGAAGTAAGAAGGACCCTAGCCTTAGAGAATGGCTTCAGAGCTCCTTTGCACTCCACCTTGTACTCAATCGAATTCCCATCACTCTTCTGAGGAATCAATGTGACATGTGGATCCTCGACGTTTTTGCTTTTGCCCTTCTTCTTCTTTGTTGCCTTAGCCTTCTTGACAACTTCCTTGGGAATGCTGGGCGGTTCAGCTGAAATGTCTGTGATAGTTGGCTCATTAGGAGGCTCTTCCAAAAGATCAACTGCCAGTGACATTCATGTGACAACCTCGATGCTAGAGACACGTGTGGGAAAACCTCTAGGGGGAATGACATCATAATAGACCCCTCCGTCAATGTAAGAGAAAGAAATTCTCTTATTAGGCGTGTCTATTATTGCGCCAGCAGTAGCCATAAACGGTCGTCCCAGGAGTAAAGACACTTCAAATCCTTCCCTCATCTCCACAACCTGAAAATTAGTGGGCACTAGACAATCTCCTACTTTAACAGGCAAAGCATGGATAGTACCGTATGGAGGTGAGGTGGATGAGTTCGCAAACGTGAGAAGCATCGTAGGGGGTCTTATATCAGCTTTCAATCGTTCAGCAATTTCCCTTGATATCATATTGACGCTAGACCCTGAGTCAACGAGAGACGCATCGAATTCAACTCCTGAGATGGAGCATGGAACTGCGAATTTTCCTGGGTCTTTCCTCTGTGTCAACTGCCGCAGCGGTAGTGACTTGCGTCTTGCCTCGATAAAGAGCACTTCAATCTCTTCCAGACTTTCTCTGCAATCTTTGAAGTGACTTAGCAGAGGACGGTGTTCTAGAGCTTCTTCGAAAGACGATTCAGGGGAAATCCTTCGTACCATCTTCTCAAAGCCACGCAGCTGATTTGGAGAAATGGGATCTCTGAGGTGTTTAGGAACATGATTCACCTTCTTGGGTTTGCGGACTCTTTCTTCAATCAGCTCAGGTGTTTTCACAATTTATGGCTCGTTCAACGAGGGGTATCGATCGATACCAGGTAGGGTATCGATCGATACTCCTGCTGTTGAATCATCCTTGACAGATTTATCATCATCAAGGGGAAACTCCACAATCAGTTTATCCAGCATAGCCTTGCATCTGGAGTCCTCTACCTCCTTCTTAGCCTTTGCAGCAGCTCTGGGGTAAGATATCCTCGGTATATAGACTCTCTCTGCAAGTACTTTAGGCACCACGTTCGAAGTCTCAAGTGTTTCCTCAAAAATCGCCTCAGTATCGACCGATACCAATGGGGTATCGATCGATACACGGGTTTTAGAAGTATCCCGTTTCAGAATTGTAACTGGCATCGATCGACACTTGGGTTTATCGATCGATGCCTTGGCGATTTCAGGATCCTCATCGAAATTTTCTGCACTTGAGGAGATCGCATTGACGTGTGCATTGTGTGAATGAACCGTCTTTCCCTTGGCATTTGCTGCAGTCTGAGCCACTTGCGTTTCCAACATCCTGTGACTGGTATTGAGAGCCTCGATCCTTCCACTCAAATTGGTGTACACAGCATCCAGTTTCCCATTGAAAGTTATCGTAATCTTCTCCTGCCCTTGAACCAGCTGTTCAAGCATAGCCTCAATCTTACTCTCAGGAGCTCTGGGTGGTGGGGATTGGTACCCTCCTTGCTGAGCATTGTTGGTGAAGTTTCGATTGGTGTTGTACCCAAATCGCTGACCCTGAAAACCAGAACCACCAATGTAGTTAACATCTTCCACTTCATTCTGAGCAGCAAAGTGGACAGCCTTTGTTGTCTTTCCCAGCAGAAGACTATGCATAGAATCCAGCTGAGCTTTAACTTCAGCGATCTGCGACCCATCCATGTTACCACCCAGCTTCTTGCGCTCGAAATCTGCGCTCTTGGTGCTACTGCTAGATGCAAAGTTTTCAATCAACACATAAGCATCATCAGGGTACCTGGTGTTGAAATTACCATTGCTCGAAGCGTCTAGAGCCATCTGATACCTCCAATCTACTCCTCTAAAGAAGATACCCAGCAGCTGCACATCAGAGTATCCGTGATGTGGACAATCTCTCTGATACGATCTGAATCTCGTCCAAGCAGCCTTGAACGCCTCAGTAGGTCCTTGAGAAAATTGGGAGATTTTTTTCCTCATATCCTCAGATCGTGCATCATCGTAGAAGTTGATCACGAAGGCTCTCTTAGTGTCCTCCCAAGTAGTTAGCGAACCAGGAGGTAGCTGCCTCAGCCAGTAGGTCGCATCTCCACCTAGAGAGTAGGGGAAGAGCTTGCAGAATAGATAGTCGTAGGACACTCCATTGCTCTTGATGCTAGTGACCAAGTCCTCGAACTTCTCCACATGGTCCATCGGATGTTCATAAGGAAGACCATGGAAGAGATGCTGTCCCACAACAGCAAAGTAAGCAGGCTTCAGCTCAAAGTCATTCCTCTCAAACGCAGGAGGACGAATCGCTGATCGATTGGCGAAAAACTGGTCAGGCCTGTTGTACTCACCAATCGTCCTTCCACGATTAACCACAGCATCCCTCGCGTTCCCAGCGACATTCACAGCGACAACAGGAGCAGGTGGTATGAAAATCCCCTCTCCATCCAGACGTTGTCCTTGCTCATTGCACAACCGACCCTCTTGGTCTCTGTAAGCACCAGCTGCATCACGAACCAATTGATTGTTGTTCATTTTAGCTGATTTCTTTGCTTTCTTGTTTGTGCGTTCCACAAGTGCTAGCTGTTCCAGTGATAGATCAACTAACGAGGTGTTCTTGTTGCTTCTGGTTTCTCGATTAGGCATGCACCTGAAAACAAAAGTCAAGAACGTAAGTAACTGAAATATACGTCGGGTATCGATCGATACTCAAGGGTATCGATCGATACTCGGGCGATTTAGACGAATTTTTTAGCTAAAATCTAATGGCGAATTGAGTCCCCGGCAACGACGCCAAATTTGATATGCTCAAATTAATACCCTAACAGTACTAAAACAGTAGTTGTAATATAGTTAGGGGTCGAACCACAAAGACTCACGAAGATGCACAATAGATTGCATAGTATTGAATTAAGCTAAGCCAAACAGATGTAATTGAAATCAGTGCAGAAATTAAAAGAGTTGTAATTCAATTGGAAAAATATAGGCTCAGAGTATTTCTCAGGAAATCAATGAATGCAGATAAACTAACTAACAGGATTCAGATTTAGCGCAGTTCTTGAACTCAAATCACTAAGGTATAATTAACCAACTGTCGTTGCGAGAATTATCTAAATCTAAATCCTAGGAATTCTAAATCTCTTTGCGAATCCTAAATTCTAAATCAGCTTTAATATCAGGTTTGATATGTTCACAAATCGATTAAACCAAATCTCTTTGCGAATAATCAATTTGCTCACCTAGGTTCTATCAGGTAATTAATCGCACTGTCGTGCCTAATCAATTATCCTAAGATCTAAGTTCCAGATTCGTCAACCTAGAATTAGCTTTGAACACAACCTAAGCGAAGAACTAATTCAGATGGTGAATCCTATAAACTAATCAACCTAGCATTCAAAGAAACCCTTATGAGAAAACCCTAAACCTAAAGTGGATCTACTCATACATGGAGAATGAAACAATCAACATAACTGAATAAATCATCAATAAAATAGTAACAAGAGGTTTTGAGATCTGATCTCGGACGAAGGGAGATTCAGACTTGTCTCTCAAACCAAAGTAAAATCAAAACAGAAAAATAAAGCTTAGCCTACAAAGTGGCTGTAAAAATCCTATAAATAACATCACGACTTGGGGTCTTCTTGTAATTATTAAAGACTTCTGGGCACTTTTGCAATTCTTCAAGTCTTGGAAAACTCGCGGGTCGTGTCAGCCTCGATGAGTATCGATAGATACCAGGGGGTATCGATCGATGCTTGTCGTGACATCAGGTACTCGGCAACACGACTTCAGCTTTTGCTCCAAACTGCTCCAGAAAGTTCCCATAATTCCAATAATGCTCCAAACGTGCTAAGACCTGTAAAAGACTCTAAAAGACTCCAAAATACTAGAAAGACTCTATAAAATGGACTTATATCATGGCTTAAATAGGGTAAAAACCATGATATATCATTAATGCATCTTCTTTATCTTTTTTTCTTCTTGTTTTATGTTCTTCATGTTTAGACTTTAGAGTTTTTGTTGGATTTTGGTTTGCTTGATTTTGATGGTTTGATGATTGATTTGTGATGCTTATGTATTAAATCCTTGCTATCCTTTCTTTCTAAGTGATCCTAATGCTAGATTGGACTTGAGAGAGTCAATCTAGATCCAAGGGAATTTCATGCACACAAGGTGTTCGATGAAATTCCCCTAGGAGCTTAGTAAGAGATAAACATTCTTAACCTATGAGAGTAGTTGCTTAAGGTGTTTATTGGTTGATTTGAATGTTGATCTTAATGCTTGTTAATCATTTTATCACAAATGAGAATTTAATTTTGATTTAGTGATTAGCAAAGTGATTAGTGCCTTGAGAGAGGATTAGTCATAATTAGTGATCTTAACCTAAGGAATAGCGTAGATTATGTGCATTAGCATCGTTAGTCAATTGTCTTGATGGTTAGATGATGATGATTTAGGTTGATCCTTGTTAGATTCTTCACATAGGTTAGCTCTTAATGCTAGATTTAGATTGAGAGATCAAATCTAGAACTAAAGCATTTCACGCCCGAGAGGTGTTCGATGAAATGCTTGAACCAAGCCTTTTGTTAATTAGCTTTTCACATCCTTGCCAATGAGAGTTGACGTCAAGGATGATTAGTGAACTAATTGAGATTGTTTATTAATGCTCATTAATTATCTAATTGCAAACGAGAGTTTATGTCAATTAGGTGATTAGTGAAGTGATTAGTGTCATGAGAATGGATTAGTCATATTTATGAATCCCATGTCCTAAGATAGTGTTTAATGCATTCTTTGTCACCATTATTTGATTGTTAATCATTTCTTTGATAGTCTAATCCATGATCCAACATTTCTATCTTTTGTTTTTCTTCTTGCATTTATTTTCTTTCGATTAAAACATAAAAACCCAATAACCATTTGCTCTAGCTTAAGTCATTTCTTGCATTCCTAGTGCGTTGTTCTTTGTGCCTCCTTGTATTGATCCCT
This sequence comes from Eutrema yunnanense, assembly GCA_002933935.1. Taxonomy (NCBI): domain Eukaryota; kingdom Viridiplantae; phylum Streptophyta; class Magnoliopsida; order Brassicales; family Brassicaceae; genus Eutrema; species Eutrema yunnanense. Next base: position 261,361 of record PKML01073652.1, read on the forward strand.
AAGTGCTACAACGATAGCAATTGGGTAATTGATATTAGATTATCAAAAATCCAATCATCAATTTGGCGCCGTTGCCAGGGAGGTTTAGCATTGATCCTTAGGATTTTGATTATTCTTGAGATTAGAGCTTTTTATTTTCTTTTGTTGCTAATCTTTTCACTTTTGTTGTGATTTTCATGAAGGGAGTGACAATTAGGAAGCAACCGTCAAGCTAGTGATTAAACGCGCCTTTGGGGACTTCCCGAAACCTATCCCTTGTCAAGCTTGAGATACAAAACAAGCAATCAATAAGGGTCTCTTGGGCCCAAGGTCGTGGTTTGTTATGAAAGGAGGGCTTGAGCAACAACGTATCACACTCCTCTTGATATATCATGGTTTTTACCCGCTTTTAACCATGATATATGTCTTATTTATAGAGTCTTTATAGTATTTTTGGAGTCTTTTCGAGTCTTTACAGGTTTATATACGTTTGGAGCTAAATTGGAGATATTGAAGCATTCTGGAGCACTATGGTCCTTGTGTCGGTCGACACCGATGAAACAGAAGCCTTGTGTCGGTCGACACCACCTGGTGTCGGTCGACACCGACGTCATGAAGAAGGAAACGCGATTTTTTACAAGTCTGAAGATATTGCACTTTGGTCCAAAAGTCTTTATTATTTACAAGAAGCCCCAAAACGTGTCTTAGCTATTAATTAGGTTTTTATTATTTACAAGAAGCCACCTTGGTTGGCTAAGTTTTATTCTATGCTTTATTATACTTTGGATTTCTGTGGAGAGAGCTTTTTAGGGAGACAAGTTTGAAACTCTGTTTGTCCGAGAGAAGATTTCAAACCCTTGTTTTCTTTCTCCATTATTATTAATTTCAAAGATTTATTCAATCATGTTGTTTGTTTTAATCTCCACGTCTGAGTAGATCTCCTGTTAGGTTTAGGGTTCTCAATAAAGGATCTCTTTGAATGTTAGGTTAATTAGTTGGTTAGGGTGCATAATCCGAATTAGTTCTTCACCATAGGTTGTTCTTTAAGCTAATTCTAGATCGATCACCTGGAACTTAGATCTTAGGTTAATCGATTAGGCACGACAGTGCAATTGATAATCTGATAGAATCTAGGGTGAGCAAAATAACTATCTGCAAAGAGATTTGGTTTAGTTGTTTTGTGAACAAATCAAACTTGAACTTAATGCTGGTTTAGACTTTAGAATTCGCAAAGAAATTTGGAATTCTGAGATTTAGACTTAGATAATTCTCGCAACCACAGTTGGCTAGTTATAGTTTAGTGATTTGAGTTCAAGAACCGCGCTTAATCTGAACCCTGACTAATTGGTTAAACTGCATTCTCTGATTTCCTAAGAAATACCCTGAACCTATCTTCCTCCATTGAATTTACAACTCTTGATTACTTTATTGCTTCCTGTTTTATTGATTTACTTAGCTTAATTCGAACATATTTAATCTATTGTGTGATTCTTGAGTCTATGTGGATTCGACCCCTAAATACTACAATCGACAAAGCTGTTAGTACTTTAGGGTATTACATTTGAGCTTATAAAATTTGGCGCCTTTGCCGGGGATTCTTAATTCGCCATTAGATTTTAGTCTAGAATTTCGACTAAGTTCGTTGGTATCGATCGACACCATCCAGTGTCGGTCGATACTTATCGTTTTATTTTACTTTTTTTTTGTTACTTACGTGCCTTGTCTAGTGTATTTCAGATGTATGCCCACTCGCGAAACCATGAGGAACAAGAGCACTCAGCTAGTTAATCTTTCCAACAAGGAGATAGCAAATTTGGAACGTGCAAACAGGAAAACAAAGAAACCAGCAGAGATGAATAATCCAATGGTATTGACTCGTGATGATGTTGGAGCTTTGAGAGACCAAGATGGTCAATTGTGCAATGAGAGAAGGCAATGACTTGATGGAGATGGAAACATCATTGTCCCTCCAGTTGTTGTTAGTGAGATTGCCGCGCCAGCTGCGCGCGACAATGAGGGGAACGCTGTGGTTAATCGTGGTAGAACGATTGGTGAGTACAACAGGCTTGATTAGTTCTATGCCAATCGATCAGCGATTCGCCCTCCTACTTTTCAGAGGAATGACTTTGAGCTGAAACCTGCATACTTCACTCTTGTGGGTCAGCACCCTTTTCATAGCCTTTCTCATGAACACCCGATGGATCACATTGAGAAGTTTAAGGATTTGGTCACTAGCATCAAATACAATGGAGTGTCCAATGATTTCCTCTTCTGTAAGCTATTCCCATACTCTCTTGGTGGAGATGCAGCTTATTGGCTTAAGCAGTTGCCCCCTGGATCACTGACTACTTGGGAGGAGACTAAGAATTCCTTCTTGAACAATTTCTATGATGATGCAAGATCCGAGGAGCTCAGGAATAAGATCTCCCAGTTTACTCAGGGAGAGACTGAAGCGTTTAAAGTTGCTTGGACCAGATTAAGGTCATATCAGAGGGATTGTGCACATCACGAGTTCACTAAGGTTCAGATGCTGGGTATCTTCTTCAGAGGGATTGATTGGAGGTATCAGATGGCCTTGGATGCTGCGAGTAATGAGAACTTCAACACCAAGTATCCAGACGATGCTTATGTGCTCATTGAGAACTTGGCATCTAGCAATAGTACCAAGAATGCAGACTTTGAGCGAAGAAAGCAGACTGGGAGCATGGATGGATCGCAGATTGCTGAGGTTCAAGCTAAGCTGGATTCAGTGCACAATCTTTTGATGGGGAAGACGAAGAAGGCTGTTCACTTTGCTGATGAGGTTGAGAATTTCGACGAGGATGAAGTGGAAAACGTTAACTACATTGGTGGAGCTGGATTTCAAGGTCAAAGGTATCAATACCAGCAAAACAACAATCGAAACTTCACCAACAATGCTTAGCAAGGAGGGTACAAATCTGAAGTCAACCCAGCTGGTTTTAGATCCTATGGGAATTCGTCCTACCAACCTCTACCTGCTAAAACCCCAGAGAGAAAGGTTGAGTCTATGCTTGAACAGCTTCTTCAGTGACAGCAGAAGATGACAATGGATTTCAATGGGAAGATGGATGCCATGTATACAAATCTGAATGGGAAAATTGAATCTCTCAACACTCATCAGAAGATGCTGGAAACTCAAATAGCTCAGAATGCAGCAGCTGTCAAGGGAAAGATGGTTCATTCACATAATGAATATTTCAATGCAATCACCTTAATAAGTGCTAAAGAGATCACTGCAATGGTAGAAAAGGGTTTGAATGCAAAAACTTTCGTGGAGATAGAAGAAGTTGAAGGTGATTTTGAGCCTGATACGGCTGTGTCGACCGACACCACTAATGGTATCGATCGACACCAACCTGAAGAGACGACAAATAACCCTTGTATCGATCGACACCAATCTGGTGTCGGTCGACACCCCTCGCAGACTGAGCTAGAAATCGAGAAGACACCTGAGTTGATTGAAGAAAGGGTTTACGAGCCTAAGGTGCCATATCCTAAACCACCTAGCCATCTCAGAGATCCCATTACTGCAGAGAAGTTGCTAGGTTTTGAGAAGATGGTAAGGGAATTCCCCATACGATGTCTTTTGAAGAAGCTTTGGAATACCGCCATTTTCTTGGTCACTTCCGAGATTACAGAGAAACTCTAGAAGAAATCAAGAAACTCTTCATCAATGCAAGAAGCACACCACCACCAATGAAGCAGTTGACTAAGAGAGAAGACCCAGGAATTTTTTTGGTTCCATGCTCTATCTCTGGAGTTGAATTCAAAGAATCTCTCGTTGATTCAGGGTTTAACGTCAATGTCATGTCAAAGGCAATTGCAGAGAGGTTGAGGATTGGTGATATCAGATCTGCTAATATGACTCTCGCATTCGCGAACTCTTCAACCTCAACTCCATATGGTACAATCCCTGATTTGCTTGTTAAAGTAGGAGATTGTTTGGTTCCTACTGATTTTCAGATTGTGGAGATGAGCGAAAGTTCTAAGGTGCCTTTGATTCTCGGAAGACCGTTCATGGCTACGGTTGGTGCAATTAAAGACACGCCCAGTAAGAGAATCTCGTTCTCATACATTGACAAAGAGGTCTCCTACAAAGCCATTCCTTCTGGAAGATCTCCCAAACATGTCTCTTGCATCACAGTTGTTACAGGAGAGACGTTGATGGTTGATCCCTTGGAAGAGCCTTATGATGAGCCAAATTTTATAGACATTTTAGATGGTCCTTCTATCATCACGAAGAGAGACATCAAAACGGCTAAGGCAAAGAAGAAGGTGAAGAGCAAAAGAGTCAAGGGTGATGCATATAAGATTTTAACCCCTCAGAAGTGTGATGGAGATTCGATTGAATATGAGGTGAAGTGCAAGGGAATGTCGAAACCATTATCTAAGGTTAGAGCTATTCTCACTTCAGAGTTGAAAGAGAAAGGAAAGGATGTTGTGAAGGGCATGTTGAGCAGAATTCTGAAGCTGGAGATGTCTAGTTGTGGAGCTTGTTTTGGAGCAAGTTATCATTCTTATCCTAACTGATTACCTGAGCTAAAGTCAAGCTAATGACGTAAAACAAGCGCTTGGTGGGAGGCAACCCACTTGTGAGTCTGTACATATTTATTTTATTTCTTTTGGTTTTTTGTTTTGTGTCTTGTGTTTTTCGTGAATCAGTTACAAAGGAGTTGTGTCGAGCGGTACCAGTAATGGTATCGATCGACACCACTTGCGCGACAAAGGAGTTGAGCTTATCAAATCGATGAAAAGAGTTACATGTGTCGACCTAAGCCTGGTATCGATCGATACCAGTGATGTGTGTCGGTCGACACTCACACCCCAATCCGGTAACTTCTTTGTTTTTCACGACTCCACTCAGTTCTTTTGGTTTCTTTTACCGACTCTAGACTAGATAACACTGGGGATAGTGTTGTTTAAGTCTGGGGGAGGTGGTTGCTGACAATGTGTTTGTTTTTCTTAGAGTCAATCGTTTTTAAATCAAAAATCGTTTTATTGAATCAAAATCTGTTGGAGATTATGATCTTTTTCTTGAATCTATTGTTCTGACATTGCTTCTAAGTGACCATTGTTACAGAATCAGTTCTGGATCGGACTAATGAAAAATCCAAAGGCTGACCAGTTAACTAGAAAACGCCCATGTTTCCAGCAGAATCCTTTACAGCCTGAGCTAATTTTTGCACTTCATCGATGTGGTTGATGTCCATGGAGCTTGATTCCTCATTCATATCTGACAAAGAAACTCATGTGTAGAAAGTAATGGTATCCCTCTCCCTTGGTATAAATTAATAAATAAAAGCATGAAAAGATGAAATAATTTTCTTCTGAGTAGATGGTTAGGAAAATTTTCAGCGATCCCATTATTCTACTTGGAAGGAATGATCACACAAAGGTTGGAAGCGAGGTTAATAAAATTTCCTGTGATACCAGTATTCGCCTACACCTTTGACACGTAGAGAGGGGAGAACCGGGGATTTGGTGGCAAACACCATCAATACTCGCGTCTCAAACCTTAATATGTATATGCAAGAGTACATGATAAGAAATAAGTCGGGGGGAGAGGAAACAATACCAAAAAGTGTGAAAATTTGGTGGTTCTTTTGTAATGATATTGTATGGGAAAGAGTTTAGAAGGTTCTTGGCATTGATCACATCGATGAAACTGGCGATGAGGGTTTTATTGGATAATGCTGCAAAATTATGTGTGGAGTCTGGAAAGCTGCGAATGTCTACGGAGAAGTACATGGTGGTTAGATTTGGAACTGGTTAGGTGATATGTGGAGCACTAAGAAAAATGGTCATTGCAGCGTTTCAAGAACAAGTGAATCTTCGTGTTTTTCAAACCTCTTTATCTTATTTAGATTTATGTTTGCTTGAGGGCAAGCAAAGACTAAGTCTGTGGGAGTTGATATATCATGGTTTTTACCCGTTTTTAACCATGATATAGGTATTATTTATAGAGTTTTCTAGTATTTTTGGAGTCTTTTCGAGTCTTTACATGTTTAGGTACGTTTGGAGCTAAATTGGAGATATTGAAGCATTTTGGAGCACTATGGTCCTGGTGTCGGTCGACACCGACGAAACAAAAGCCTTGTGTCAGTCGACACCGACGTCATGAAGAAGGAATCACGATTTTTTACAAGTTTGAAGAAATTGCACTTTGGTCCAGAAGTCTTTATTATTTACAAGAAGCCCCAAAACGTGTCTTAGCTATTAATTAGATTTTTCAGCCACCTTGGTTGGTTAAGTTTTATTCTACGCTTTATTCTACTTTGGATTTCTGTGGAGAGAGCTTTTGAGGGAGACAAGTCTGAAACTATGTTCGTCCGAGAGAAGATTTCAAACCTTTGTTTTCTTTCTCCATTATTATTACTTTCATAGATTTATTCAATCATGTTGTTTGTTTCAATCTCCATGTCTGAGTAGATCTCCTGTTAGGTTTAGGGTTCTCAATAAAGGATCTCTTTGAATGTTAGGTTAATTAGTTGGTTAGGGTTCATAATCCGAATTAGTTATTCATCATAGGTTGTTCTTAAAGCTAATTCTAGATTGATCACCTGGAACTTAGATCTTAGGTTAATCGATTAGGCAAGACAGTGCAATTGTTCTACAAAGAGATTTGGTTTAGTTGTTTTGTGAACAAATCAAACTTGAACTTAATGCTGGTTTAGACTTTAGAATTTGCAAAGAAATTTGGAATTGGAATTCTGAGATTTAGACATAGATAATTCTCGCAACGACAATTGGCTAGTTATAGTTTAGTGATTTGAGTTCAAGAACTACGCTTAATCTGAACCATGACTAATTGGTTAAACTGCATTCTCTGATTTTTTGAGAAATACCCTGGACCTATCTTCCTCCATTGAATTTACAACTCTTGATTACTTTATTGCTTCATGTTTTATTGATTTACTTAGCTTAATTCGAACCTATTTAATCTACTGTGTGATTCTTGAGTCTCTGTGGATTCGACCCCTAAATACTACAATCGACAAAGCTGTTAGTACTTTAGGGTATTACATTTGAGCTTATCACCTCTCTTCACCATCTCCATTCCACTAATCTCACTTCTCCTTTGTAAGTATCTCTTTTCTTTTTGGGTTTTTGCATTTCATCTTTTGTTTTTGGTCTCACTCTTGAACTTCTTTCACACTGAGACGTTGTGATTTAAGTTTGGAGGAGGGACCGGTGTCTAATCATGTATATTGTGATCTTATTTTCTATCTTGTATACTTGAGTCTCATGCATTATCAATAATTTTGAAAAAAAAATTGAAATTGAGTCTAGATGCATAGCATATAGGGTTACACTCACTTGCATTGGGAGAATTATCCATGTAGAATATGAACTTAAGAGCTTGATTTAATGCCCTCGTTAGGAGTTCTTTGATGCATTTGAACGATCACGAAGTTAAGGGTGATCCATGCTTTGATCTCGCGTTTTGAATGTTTATGTCTTGGTTGAAGCATGCTTTGATTTGATTCTAACTCTATCTATTATTTGAACTCTAATCTTGACTTGGAATTATCATGCTCATGCATTGAAAAGTTGAACTCATGGATATCATATACATATTTGAGCTATCTTCTTCCTTTTACCACTCTCTTGTTAGCTCAAATAGCCATTTCCCACCTTTGGAATGGTTCACCTCACCTTAACCCTAACCTTCTTTCAAGTCTACATTACTAGTGTGTGTCGTGAGGCCTAATTTCGAATGAACATAGCAAAAAGTGTTGAGTTTGGAACGGCAAGGAGAAGCTTCCATGTCGAACTAGCTCACACATCATTGAGCTAGACATAGGCTAGGGTGGATATGTTTGGGTTTTGGGCGATTGATTGAAAGAAAAGAGGGTATGGAGAAATGGAAAGAGATAGGGAGAAGGAGATGGGGATAAGCGATTGATTGAGATGGTTGGCAAAAGAAAAGTTGGGTTAGCTCTAACTGATAAGAAAATAGTCTTTATCTATTGAAAAGAAAAAAAGAAGCCAAAATGGCTCAAGCTAGAAAAGAAATGAAAGAGACTAGAGAAAGCAAAAGAAGAGCTAAGGAAAGAAACTTGTGAAAGCCAAACCATTTACTCATAATGCGAAGAAGAGAATCCCCTTAGTATTCGAAAGGAAAAGAAGTGATGAAACATTGTGGTTTAAGAAGGCAAACGACCTTGTGAAAAAAGGGTAGCTTAGGAAATGTCACTTTGGGTTTAGAAGTAGGAGTGAAGTTCATATCGGGGCATTGGGTAGATGGAAGTCATCCTTGTATGCATCGGTTGTTCCTTATTCTTAGCATTTTGCCAAAGTTCGTTCTTTCATGAGAGATCCCTTGCATCAGAATACCCACATTGTAAGAGATCACTTTTATCTCAAGACCTCTCCCTTAGCCAAATGAGTTCACTTGATTTGTATGAGCATGATTCACCATTTGCACTTAATGAATGTCAAAGAGTTGGATGATAGGAATGCGTGTGGATGCTAAGGCTTATACCCATTTCGTTTTGAAAAGAGTATGTCTAAACCTTTTGAAATAGAGGTTGTTTGTGTATCATGTAACTCCTCTCAAGGGCATTGATTCAAATTCTTATAATAATATTCTCTGATTTGATCTTCCACTTTCAAACATCTCTCTCTCTACTTGTTTGTTTGCTTGAGGACAATCAAATGAATAAGTTTTGGAGAGTTGATATTCCCATATTTTGCATGTCTTAGCATGCATTCTTGTTATTGTTTTGTGTCTCATGCATGTGTCTTGCATAGTTTTAATGGCATTTTGGTCTAATTTAGAGTAATAGTTGTTTGCACTATGTTTTGGTGAGTCTAGCTTGCATATGTAGTTTTTAGATGATTTGGAGACAATTGATGATATTTGGAGAAATGGGCCAAAGTAGAATGCAAATTCCATCCGAGACGCCGGAAAGATATGGCTGAACGAAGGTCTTCCGATTTGAATCAGCTTCAACAGTCTTCATGGACGTTGTATAGGAATGCGTTAGCTGTTCAGAGGATCTGAAATCAATTCATTCGGATGTCAGGTTCGTGAGATATGGCCGTTTTACCGAGAGGATGTCCGCCTGGCCGAGACGATTTCTTTAACACCGAGGTCACAAGTCGGTGCAACAAATCGATGTGGAAACAGAGGGAAAATTCTCTTAGTACCGATTTGTGACATCGGTATTGAAGGGTTTCCAATCCGAATTAGCCTCGGTGGTCTTCACAAAAGTTGTAGCCCAGTGAGTTAGCTGTCCACATGAGGTGGTTTGAGACCATTCGGACATATATTCCAGGAGATATCGCGGTTTTACCAACCGGTTCTCTTCTCACCTCGACCCACTTTCAACCGGTTTGTACGAAGGGTCTCCAATCCGAATTAGCCTCGGTGGTCTTCACAAAAATTGTAGCCCAGTGAGTTAGCTGTCCACAGGAGGTGGTGTGAGACCATTCGGACATGCATTCCAGGAGATATCACGGTTATACCAACTGGTGCTCTTCTCACCTCGACCCACTTTCAACCGGGTCAATACCCGATTTGTCCCGGGTTGACCCGGTCCGCCCAAGACTTTTTATAAATAGTTAAAACCTAATTTTTATGACTAAACTTTCTTTTTTCTAGAGTTGGGTTTTATCCCAAACTCTTCTTATGATTTTGGATGGATCTTCATCACAAATGCCACTCTAGAGAAGATTTCTTCACCCTTATCTTTATATTAATGCATCTTCTTTGTCTTTATTTCTTCTTCTTTATGTTCTTCATGTTTAGACTTTAGACTTTTTGTTGGATTTTGGTTAGCTTGATTTGGATGGTTTGATGATTGATTTGTGATGTTTAGGTATTAAATCATTGCTATCCTTTCTTTCTAAGTGATCCTAATGCTAGATTGGGCTTGGGATAGTCAATCTAGATCCAAGAGAAATTCATGCACACAAGGTGTTCGATGAAATTTCCCTAGGAGCTTAGTAAGAGATAAACATTCTTAACCTATGAGAGTAGTTGCTTAAGGTGTTTATTGGTTGAATTAAATGTTGATCTTAATGCTTGTTAATCATTTTATCACAAATGAGAATTTGATCTTGATTTAGTAATTAGCAAAATGATTAGTGCATTGAGAGAGGATTAGTCATAATTAGTGATCTTAAGCTAAGGAATAGCATAGATTGTGTGCATTAGCATCGTTAGTCAATTGTCTTGATGGTTAGATACTGATGATTTAGGTTGATCCTTGTTAGATCCTTCACATAGGTTAGCTCTTAATGCTAGATTTAGATTGAGAGATCAAATCTAGAACTAAGGCATTTCACGTCCGAGAGGTGTTCGATGAAATGCTTGAACCAAGCCTTTTGTGAGCTTTTCACATCCTTGCCAATGAGAGTTGATGTCAAGGGTGATTAGTGAACTAATTGGGATCGTCCTCCTGCTTTCCAGAGAAACGAACCTACATACTACACTCTTGTGGGTCAGCACCCTTTTAATGGTCTTCCTCATGAACATCCGATGGATCACATTGAGAAATTCGAGGATTTGGTTTCGAGCATTAAGTGCAATGGAGTCTCCTATGACTACCTTTTTTGTAAGCTCTTGCCTTGGTCTCTTGGTGGAGATGCTTCTTATTGGCTCAAGCAGTTGCCAGCTAGGTCATTAACTACCTGGGATGAGACCAAGACTGTGTTCCTTAATAACTTCTATGATGATGCGAGATCAGAAGAGTTTAGGAACAAGAATTCCCAGTTTTCTCAGGGAATGACTGAGGCTTTCAAGGCTGCTTGGGGGAGATTCAGATCGTATCAGAGAGATTGTCCACATCATGGGTTCACTATGGTTCAGTTGCTGAGCTTCTTCTTCAGAGGGATCGATTGGAGGTACAAAATGGCATTAGACATTGCGAGCAATGGAAACTTCTTTACCAGATATCCTAACGATGCTTACCAGCTGATTGAGAACTTTGCATCTAGCAACAGCACCAAGAATGCAGACATGGAGCGCAAGAAGCTAGCTGGTGGTATCAAGGGTTCACAGATTGCTGAGGTTCAGGCTAAGTTGGATTCTATGCATAATCTTTTGATAGGCAAATCGATGAAGCCAGTTCATTTTGCTGAGGATGTCGAGACTATCAATGGAGATGAAGTGAAGGTTGTTAATTATATTGGTAGTTCTGGTTTTCAGGGTCAGAAGAATCAGTACAACAACAACTGAAAATTCAACAACAGCTTTCAGCAAAGATGATTTAAGTCTGACACTAGTCAAGGTGGTTTTGGGTCGAAACAGTTTGGGCAGAAACCTTTTCAGAGCAGTGGCTATACAAGGAACTATGAGAGTTCATCTTATCAACATATACCTGCTACGACTCCTGAGTGTAAGATTGAGGCTATGCTTGAACAGCTGGTTCAAGGGCAGGAGAAGATGACAGTGAACTTCAATGGGAAATTGGATGATGTGTATACCGATCTGAATGGGATAATCGAGGCTCTCAGTACTAGCCACAAGATGCTGGAAACTCAGGTAGCTTAGATTTCAGCAACTGTCAAGGGAAAGATGGTCATCCACAAAATGAATACGTCAATGTAATCACTGTAAGAAGTACTGAATAGGTCATTCTAGGGGTGAAAAGGGTATAAATGAGGAAACATTTACAGAGATTGAAGATGATTTTGAGCCTGAGATTGCTGTGTTCGTATCCACCACTAGTATCGATCGACACTCACCTAGTATCGATCGACACTCCACTTGTATCGATTGACACTCACCTAGTATCGATCGACACTCACCATGTATCGATCGATACCAGTCTGCAGAAGCGGCACAAAAACATGTATCGACCGACACCAACCTAGTATCGATCGATACTCCTCGCAGACCGACCCATAAATTGTGAAAACACCAAGGATGACTGAGGAACGTGTTTACAACCCTAAGATACCATACCCTCGACCACCTAGACATCTCATGAACCCTATTACTGCGGAGAAGTTGCTAGCTTTTGAGAAGATGGTCAGAAGGAGTCCCCATACTATATCTTTTGAAGAATCTTTTGAAAACTGTCATTTGGAGTGTTACTTCCAAAATTGCATAGAAATTGAGGAAGAGATTAAGGCACTCTTCATCAAGGCCAGAAGTACACCACCTCCACTGAAGCAACTGACTAAGAGGGAAGACCCAGGAATATTCTCAGTTCCATGCTCTATCTCTGGAGTTGAATTCAAAGAGTCTCTCGTTGACTCGGGGGCTAGCGACAATGTCATGTCAAGGGCAATTGCAGAGAGATTGGGAGCTGATATTCGATCTCCCAAGACATCTATCACATTCGCGAACTGTTCCACCTCACTTCCATATGGTACAATCCATGATTTGCTGGTTAACGTAGGAGATTGCCTGGTTCCTATTAATTTTCAGGTTGTGGAGATGAGTGCAAGATCTAGTACGCAGTTGATTCTTGGAAGACCGTTCATGGCTACGGTTGGTGTCAAGAGAATCTCGTTCTTGTACATTGACAAGGAGGTGTACTACAAAGTCATTCCCACTAGAGGAACTCCCACACATATCTCTTGCATCATCATTACTACAGGAGAGACGTTGGTAGTTGATCTTTTGGAAGAGCCTCCTGACGAGCCAACTGTCATAGACCTTCTAGATAGTCCTTCTGTCATCACCAAGAAAGACGTCAAAACATCTAAGGCAAAGAAGAAGGTGAAGAGCAAAGGAGTGAAGGGTGCTGCTTCTATTACTTTAATCCCTCAGAAGTGTGATGGGGATTCGATTGAATACAAGGTGAAGTGTAAAGGAGCCTCAAAACCATTCTCTAAGGCTGGTATAAGCCTCGGTGGTGAGAGCTTATAGGTGATAGAGATGGGACTAAAGACAGGCGGTCGCCCTCTCCTTTAGCCGATTGGATGATCGAAGATGAAGGTGACTTGACACGATGGCGGTCGCTTCTCTCGTGTGGAGTCTAAGGATGAGATGATGGTGGAGTGAATACACGACACAGAGGGGAGATTACTCTCTGATACGGTGCAAGGACTTGGTCTTGATCGAATCACACGAGCAAGAACAAGAACAGTTTGAGAAATCGCTTCTCTAGAACACTTAGAAGAAAGTGCGGCTCTTTATTGATCTAGGGTAAAAGTTGTGTCTACAAAGCTGCGTATGGGACTTTATTAATAGTCCGTCAGCTTGAACCTTCTAGGGTTCGACTCAAAACGACAAGAAAGACTCAAAACAACAGGACGTTTGAAACAAAACAACACGAAGCAAAAAAGACTCTAAAAACAAAGCTCATCGTTTCATTAAAGCAAGAAAAGGAAAGTTTGGCCGCGCGATCTAAACTAAAGACTCAATGCTGTTTTTGATGCTGCTCTTAGTCGTTGTTGGTGCTTGGAACACCTGCAAGAACAGTATATAATGTAAACAGCTTACATTGATGTGAAGGGGTCCAAGGTGGTGCATGGGGCGCCTTTGAAGGTGACTTTGGTTCTGGTGCATCCTGGACGTGTAGCAGCTTGGTGAAGTCTTCCAGAAGGTCTTCTTGAACAGAGAAGACATTATCTTCAAGTTCTTGTAATCCCTCAGCTTCAATCTCTTCTTCAGCTCCCTTTTGGTTCTCCTCGGCTAAGTGTCTTGTGAGTGAAGCAACTGATTGTTCTGCATCTCTAAGAGGGAAACTACGTGTCCTGTTAGTCCTAACAGATGTAATTGGACGAGAGAACTTACCTCCTTTAGTGCTGATTGGACAGTTTGGACTATCATGTAGAGTTGGATCCTTTCTCTCGGCTAAAACTACCTTCGCATGAGGTCTTTCGGCTAGAACTGGTTCCGTGGTTCTAGGACAAAAACCACATGTCCTGTTAGTCTTAAAATGGCCACTTTGATGAGGGAACTTACCTCCCTCAGTGATGATCGGATCGTTTGGATCATCGTTTGGAATTGGCTCTTTTGCTTCGGCTAAAGCTGCTTCGGCTAAAACTGTTGCGGGTTGGTTTTTATCGGCTAACTCTTCGTTGGGGAAAATCGTCTCGGCTAAAACTGATTTTCCCACAGCATGTGATCTCTCGGCTAAAACTGATCCGACACATGATCTCTCGGCTAAAACTGATCCGGCACATGATCTCTCGGCTAAGACTGATTTTGTCTCGGCTACTTCTTGAAATGGATCGTCTGGTCCTAATGAGTCGATGAAAGCTTGTATGGCTGTCCCAAACCTCCTTTTGAGTTGTTTGGCCTTGGAACGTGTCATGGGACCTTCTTGGACGATGGGCATCTCCTTTGGATCGGCTTTAGAGTCGATGTCCTCATCAAAGGCTAGAGTCATTCTTACTTCAGAGATAAAAGAGAAAGAAAGGGAGGTTGTGGAGAGCATGTTGAGCATAACTCTGAAGCTAGAAGTGTCTAGTTGTAGAACTTGCCTTGGAGTAAGTTCTCAATCTTCTCCTGACTGATCACCTGAGCCAGAGTCAAGCTACTGACTTAAAACAAGCGCTTGGTGGGAGGCAACCCACAAGTAAGTCTGTATATAAGTCTTTTGTTTTTGGTTTTGGTTTTATGTTTTGTGTCTTGTGTTTTGCGTGAATGAGTTACAGCGGATCGGTATCGACCGATACCACCTGGTATCGATCGACACCACATGCACAATGATGACGAGAAGAAGTTTATGTGTCGATCTAAGCCTGGTATCGCTCGATACCAGGCTGTGTGTCGGCCGACACTCCCCGTTCCATCACGGTAGATTTTTCTTTTTCCATAATTCCAGCTTCGTCCATTTGATTTCTTTTACTAACTCTAGGCTAGATAACACTGGGGACAGTGTTGTTTAAGTATGGGGGAGGTAGTCGCTGACATTGTTTTTGTTTTTCTTAGAATCAGTCGTTTTTGAGTCATTCGTTGTTTTATTGAGTCAAAATCTGTTGGAGACTGTGATTTTTTTCTTGACTCTATTGTTCTGGGTTTGCTTCTAAGTGACCATTGTTACATAATCAGCTACAGATCGACTAATGAAAAATCCAAAGGCAGACCGGTTAACTAGAAGACACCCATGTTTCCTGCAGAGTTCTTTAAAGCCTGAGCCAAATTTTTGCACTTCATCGATGTGGTTAGTATTCATAGAGCTTGTTCCTCATTCATATCTGACAAAGGAACCCATGTGTTTAAAGTAATAGTATCTCTCTCCCCTGTTATAAGTTAAAAAAAAATAAGTGCATGAAAAGATGAGATGATTTTCTCGTGAGTAGAGGGTTAGGAATGTTTCCAGCGATCCCATTATTCCTACTTGGTGAGGAATGATCACACAAAGGATTGGAAGCGAGGTTAGGATTTTCCTATGATGCCATTATTCGCCTACACCCTTTGATACATTGAGAGGGAAGAACCGGGGATTAGGTGGCAAACACCATCAATAGTCGCGTCCTACAAGAAAACACAGTTTTTGTGACTATTTTTTGCGACTACTTTTTTTAGTCACAAAAAAGAAGGACGATAATGCGACTGATTTGCGACTACTCATAATACAGAGGCATAATAGTCACAAATTACCGACTAAAAAAAATAGTCAGACAATAGTCGCTTATTTGCGACTGTTTAAGGACTTGCAAAATTAGTCCCAAATTTGTGACTGATTTGCTTCGGTTTAGCAACTCCACTCGATTTTTTTTAAAAAAACATCAAATAATATACAAAAAAGTATAAACCCAAAATTCTAAACCCAAAACCATCAAATAATATACAAAAAAAATTAATACTTACAATTTTTAAAACATAATCATTTTATAAATCCTAAATTATAAACCCTAAACCTCTAACCCTTAATCATAAACTCTAAATCTTAAATTGTAAAATATATATTTGAACAGCTATATACCCAAAATCATTATAAAGTGATATTCAAACCTTATATGTTCTTAAAGTTTAGGGTTTAGGGTAACATGTACACTAATTTGCAAACCCAGTTTTTGTGACCAATTTGTAACTAATTTGCGACTAATTTTTAATATTAGTCACAGAATAGTCCCAAATTTGGGACTAATTTGCAACTCCACTTGATTTTTTTATATAACTCAATAAATTCTAAACTCAAACCACAAACCTTTAACCCTAAACCCTAAACCTCTAACCATTAATCATAAACTTGATCTAAATCTTAAATTGTAAACAAAATTTTACAAATAAAAATCAAATAATATACAAAAAAATTCAACACTTACAAATTGTTTAAATATGATCATTTTATAAATCCTAAATTCTAAATCCTAAACCTCTAACCCTTAATCATGAACTCTAAATCTTAAATTGTAAACTATATCTTACACATAAACATCAAATAATATACAAAAAATATAAACACTTACAATTTTTTTTAAATATAATCATTTTATAAATTATAAACCCTAAACCTCTAACCCTTAATCATAAACTCTAATTTTCTAATTTTTAAATTGTAAACTAGATCTTACACATAAACATCAAATAATATACAAAAAAATATAACACTTACAAAAATTTCAATTTAATCATAACATCTAGTAAGTGTTACATGTGTTTTATAAGAAATGATTTTGAAAGATAGAAATTCTCTCAAAATTTACTTATTTTTAAGTTTTAACATATTTTTGAACTGTTATATACACAAAATCATTGTAAAATCATATTCAAATCTTCTAGGCTTTTAAAGTTTAGGGTTAATGGTAAATATTTTTGATTTTACTCATAACATGTATAAGTAATCACAAAATGGTCTTAAATTTACGACTAATTTGTGACTCCACTTGATTTTTTTATAGTAGTCACAAAATGGTCCCAAATTTAGGACTAATTTGCGACTAAATGGCCAAAATAATTCTCATTGGCTAATTCATTAAGACAAGGATTGAGATCCTCGACCGTTGATTGATTTTAATCCAACGGACCAGATTTTTTTTTTAATTAACTTTATTTTCTCTCTCTCTCTCTCTCTTTCTCTCTCTCTCTTTCCACGATTCTTCTTCTTCTTCTTACTTCTAACTTGTTTCTCCGATTCTTTTTTTTTTCAATTGCTCTCTGTATCTTTTTTTAATTGTGTTTTTTTTTCAGATCTGATGTCCACAGTTGTCTTTGATCTTATCGTTGTCTTTTTTTCAGATCCGATGGCCATGACTTGAGCTAGTCGCTGAGCCGCCGCTTTGGCGGTGTCCGCTTGACGGTGGAGAAACCTCCGACATCTCCGAGCTGTTTCCGGTGAGCAGGAGACATCGCCGGCGACGTCGACTCCGTACTGTTCGACGATTCGCTCCACTGGCGACCTTACACCGGGCTACCAAGTTTTGTCTCCTCACCGACGTGGAGAAGCAGATGATAAGCAGAAGAGCAGATACGCCGCGAAGTAGAAGGTTCGTGGTGGAGCAGATCCCCCGTGGAGGAGCAGGTTCATGGTGGAGCAGTTGCGCCGCGGAGGAGCAGGTTCGGTGGAGCAGATTCCCGGCGGCGAGGGAGAAGAAGATCTCGATCTTCTTTTTTTTTAATTTTATTTTAATTTTCATTTTTTGTAAATAATTAATTTAATAAATATAAATATTTTTTTTTGAATTTTTGTTTTGTTTTTTTTTGAATTTTTTTTTTACAAGTAGTCTCTAATCCGTCCCTAAATTAGGACTGAAAATAGGTGTCCCAATTTAGTCGCAAAAAGAGTGACTGTTTTGTGACTAATTTATTTAGCGACCAAATATTTGCGACTATTTTTTTTAGTCCCAAAATAGTCGCAAATTAGTCATTTGCGACTATTTTGTGACTATTTTGGTAGTCACAAAAACTGTGTTTTCTTGTATTGCTCATACCTTGATGTGTATATGCAGATCTAAAAAAAAAAGAGAAGAGAACATAATAAGAAATAAGTTTGGGGGAGAAAAAATGATACCAAAAGTGTGAAAAAGGGTGGTTCCTTATCATGATATTGTATGAGAAATAATCTAGAAGGTTTTTGATATTAATCACAACGATGAAATTGGCGATGATGAGTTTAATTGAACGATGTTGTGAGATAATGTGTGTAGTCTAGGGAAGATGTGAATGTCTGAGGAGAAGTACATGGTGGTTGGTTTTGGAACTGGCTATGTGACATTTGGGTTCTTGGGAAAAGGGTCATTGCAATGTTTCATGAACATGTGAGTCTCCGTGTTTTCAAACCTCTTTCTCTGGTTTTTTCTTCTATTTGCTTGAGGGTAAGCAAATGCTAAGTCTGGGGGAGTTGGTATATCATGGTCTTTACCCCTTTTAGACCATGATATAGGTCCTATTTATGGAGTCTTTCTAGTATTTTGGAGTCTTTTCGAGTCTTTTACAGGTTTAGGTACGTTTGGAGCTTAATTGGAGATATTAAAGCATTCTGGAGCATTTTGGAGCATATGGAGATGCAGAGTCATGCAGAGACGTCAGAAACTTGGCATTCGTTGTACAACTTTCCACCGATGGATTGAGCTCAAATTTGGATACAAGACAGATCAATGGATCAGCTTTCATTTGGAAGTGGTTTGAGGCCATTCCAATGGTCCGATCGAACGTTATGCTAATTTTCGTAATGACAGTCCAGTCTGGCGAGCAGAAGAGTCGACACGCAGGCTTGGTATCGATCGATACTAGTCAGTATCGACCGATACCGACTTCAAGAAGAAGGAAACGTGAATTTTACAAGTTTTAAGTTTGCACCTTGGTCCAGAAGACTTTAATAATTACTAGAAGCCCCAAAACGTGTTTTAGGTTATAAATTAGGTTTTTCAGCCACCTTTGTTCCCTACGCTTGATTTTACTATGGTTTTTGGAGAGACAACTTTGAACTCCTGTTTTTGATTGATTTCTTGATGATCTATTCAATCATGTTGTTTTCATTCTCCATGTCTGAGTAGATCCACTCTAGGTTTAGGGTTCTCATAAGAGTTTTCTCTGAATGCTAGGTTGATTAGTTGATTCGGATTCACCATCTGAATTAGTTCTTCACCATAGGTTGTTCTCAAAGCTAATTCTAGGTTGAAGAATCTGGAACTTAGATCTTAGGATAATTGATTAGGCACGAGAGTGCAATTACCTAATAGAACTTAGGGTGAGCAAAATAACTATTCGCAAAGAGATTTGGTTTAGTTGTTTTGTGAACAAATCAAACTTGTACTAAAAGCTGGTTTAGAATTTAGGATTCGCAAAGAGATTTGGAATTCTAGGATTTAGACTTAGATAGTTTTCGCAACGAGAGTTGGTTAGCTATACTTTAGTGGTTTGAGTTTAAGAACCGCGCTAAATCTGAATCATGTTAGTTAGTTATCTGCATTCATTGGATTTCTGAGAATTACCCTGAGCATATCTTTCTCCTAATCGAATTACAACTTGTTTAATTTACGTATTGCTTTCAATTACATCTTTTGGTTTAGCTTAATTCGAATCTATCTGATCTATTGTGTGATTTCTTGAGTTCTTGTGTTCGACCCCTACATATACTACAAGAACTGCTTTAGTACTTATAGGGTATTAATTTGAGCATATCAAATTTGGCGCCGTTGCCGGGGACTCAATTTCGCCATTAGATTTTAGCTAACAATTTTGTCTAAGTCGTTGAGTATCGATCGAAACCCTAGTGGTATCGGTCGATACCCGTCGTGAATTTCGGTTACTTACGTTCTTGACTTTTGTGTTTCAGGTGCATGCCTCTTCGTGAAACCAGAAGGAACAAGAACACTCCGCTAGTTAACATGTCAAACGAGCAGCTAACACAGTTGGAAAGTACAAACAGAAAAAGCAAAAAGGCAAGCAGAGATGAACAACAATACAATGATTTTGATTCATGATGCTGCTGGTGCTTACAGGGACCGAGAGGGTCAGTTGTACAATGAGGATGGTCAACGGTTGGATGCAGAGGGGAACATTATTCCTGCCCCTGCTGTTGTTGATAGAGTTGTCGTTGCAAATGCTGGAAACGCTGCAAATGCTGGAAACGCTGCAAATGCAGGGAATGCTGAGAACGTTGCGGTTGAGCGTGGTAGAACAATTGGTGAATGCAACATATCTGATCAGTTCTTCGTAAATCGATCAGCGATTCGTCCTCCTGCTTTCCAGAGAAACAACTTTGAGCTGAAACCTACATACTACACTCTTGTAGGTTAGCACCCTTTTAATGGTCTTCCTCATGAACACCCGATGGATCACATTGAGAAATTCGAGGTTTTGGTCTCTAGCATTAAGTGTAATGAAGTCTCCTATGACTACATTTTTTGTAAGCTCTTCCCTTGGTCTCTTGGTGGAGATGCTTCTTATTGGCTCAAGCAGTTGCCAACTGGGTCATTGACTACCTGGGATGAGACCAAGACTGCGTTCCTTAATAACTTCTATGATGATGCGAGATACGAATAGTTTAGGAACAAGATTTCCCAGTTTTCTCAGGGAATGACTGAGGCTTTCAAGGCTGCTTGGGGGAGATTCATATCGTATAAGAGAGATTGTCCACATCATGGGTTCACTATGGTTCAGTTGATGAGCTTCTACTTCAGAGGGATCGATTGGAGGTACCAAATTGCATTAGACTCTGTGAGCAATGGAAACTTCTTTACCAGATATCCTGACGATGCTTACCAGCTGATTGAGAACTTTGCATCTAGCAACAACCCCAAGAATGCTGACATGGAGCGCAAGAAGCTAGCTGGTGGTATCGAGGGTTCACAGATTGCTGAGGTTCAGGCTAAGTTGGATTCTATGCATAATCTTTTGATGGGCAAATCGATGAAGGTAGTTTATTTTGCTGAGGATGTCGAAACTATCAATGGAGATGAAGTGAAGGATGTTAATTATATTGGTGGTTCTGGTTTTCAGGGTCAGAGGAATCAGTACAACAACAACCGAAACTTCAACAACAACTTTCAGCAAGGAGGATTTAAGTCTAACACTAGTCAAGGTGGTTTTGGGTCGAATCAGTTTGGGCAGAAACCTTTCCAGAGCAGTGGCTATACAAGGAACTATGAGAGTTCATCTTATCAACATATACCTGCTAAGACTCCTGAGAGTAAGATTGAGGCTATGTTTGAACAGCTGGTTCAAGGGCAGGAGAAGATGACAGTGAACTTCAATGGGAAATTGGATGTTGTGTATACCGATCTGAATGGGATAATCGAGGCTCTCAATACTATCCACATGATGCTGGAAACTCAGGTAGCTCAGATTTCAGCAACTGTCAAGGGAAAAATGGTTCATCCACAAAATGAATATGTCAATGTAATCACTGTAAGAAGTGCTGAAGAGGTCATTCCAGTGGTGAGAAAGGGTATAAATGAGGAAAAATTCGCAGAGATTGAAGATGATTTTGACCCTGAGATGGATGTGTTCGTATCCACCACTAGTATCGATCGACACTCCCCTAATATCGATCTACACTCCACTAGTATCGATCGACACTCACCTAGTATCGATCGACACTCACCCTGTATCGATCGATACCAGTCTGCAGAAGCGACACAAAAATCCAGTATCGACTGACACCAACCTAGTATCGATCGATACTCCTCGCAGACCGACCTAGAAATTGCGAAAACACCAAGGATGACTGAGGAACGTGTTTACAAGCCTAAGATACCATACCCTCGACCACCTAGACATCTCATGAACCCTATTACTGCGGAGAAGTTGCTAGCTTTTGAGAAGATGGTCAGGAGGATTCCCCACACAATATCTTTTGAAGAAGCTTTTGAAAACCGTCCTTTGGAGTGTTACTTCCAAAATTGGAGAGAAAATGAGGAAGAGATTAAGGCAGTCTTCATCAAGGCCAGAAGTACACCACCTCCACTGAATTAGCAGACTAAGAGGGAAGACCCATGAATATTCTCCGTTCCATGCTCTATCTCTGGAGTCGAATTCAAAGAGTCTCTCGTCGACTCGGGGGCTAGCGTTAATGTCATGTCAAGGGCAATTGCAGAGAGATTGGGAGCTGATATTCGATCTCCCAAGACATCTATCACATTCGCGAACTGTTACACCTCACTTCCATATGGTACAATCCCTGATTTGCTGGTTAACGTAGGAGATTTCCTGGTTCTTATTAATTTTCAGGTTGTGGAGATGAGTGCAAGATCTAGTACGCAGTTGATCTAGTACGCAATTGATTCTTGAAAGACCGTTCATGGCTACGGTTGGTGCCATTATTGATACACCAAGCGAGAGAATCTCGTTCTCGTACATTGACAAGGAGGTGTACTACAAAGTCATTCCTACTAGAGGAACTCCCACACATATCTCTTGCATCACCATTGTTACAGGAGAGACGTTGGTAGTTGATCTTTTGGAAGAGCCTCCTGACGAGCCAACTGTCATAGACCTTCTAGATAGTCCTTCTATCATAACCAAGAAAGACGTCAAAACATCTAAGGCAAAGAAGAAGGTGAAGAGCAAAGGAGTGAAGGGTGTTGCTTCTTGACTTTAATCCCTCAGAAGTGTGATGGGGATTCGATTGAATACAAGGTGAAGTGCAAAGGAACCTCAAAACC
Organism: Eutrema yunnanense; assembly: GCA_002933935.1. NCBI lineage: Eukaryota > Viridiplantae > Streptophyta > Magnoliopsida > Brassicales > Brassicaceae > Eutrema > Eutrema yunnanense. The sequence continues at coordinate 283,822 of PKML01073652.1, forward strand.
ATTCTCTAAGGCTAGAGTCATTCTTACTTCAGAGCTGAAAGAGAAAGGAAAGGAGGTTGTGGAGGGCATGTTGAGCATAACTCTGAAGCTGGAAGTGTCTAGTTGTAGAACTTGCCTGGTGATGAGGACATCGAGTCAACGACCCAAGTCATACAAGCACCACTAGTACCAAGTGGACCAGTAACTAGAACCAGGAGTAGGGACATGGAAAAGAAGTTCAACATGTTCATGGACCAGCTCAGATCAGAAGGTTTCCTCAAGACGGACACTAGTCCGCTAAGCCCGTTAGCGAGCAGTTATTGGGCCGATTCTTTCAAGCAGGATCCACTCATGATCCCGGACGATCCAGAAGGCGATCCACATATGGATTTGAAGCTCTTTGAGTCTAGTTTCTAGAACAATAGAGGTCAGCCCAAGAATCCTTACCATTCGGACCAGAACGTCCAAACACTGAAGACATATCGGCTGGATCCTTTGCTGGCCGATAACACTAAGTGGCCACTCATCAAGCCCAGGTTCGTGGCCCACTTATCTAAGGTCGATTTCACTTCACCAGAGACGACTTAGGCCCAAGGAAGGTCATTAGTTGGGTTTGTAAGTCGTTTGGTGCTCTTTTCTCAACCTTCGTTTTTATCCCACTAGGTTTTGCGAAGATGGGTTTTTACCGAGGCCAAACGGCTTGCAATATTATTGGCCTAATTAATGACTCTCTGTAAGCCCATGAAGACCAGCTACACGTGGCCTCACTTCTATTTCTCTTAGTCTTTTAATTATTTTGTAAACGGGCCTAAATTGTTAAGGATCCGTCTTGTTATTTCTTTTTCGGTTTATTTCTTTGTCTTTGGGGGCGTGAGCTCTCTTTAAAAACTCTAAGGCTTTGTCCTTCTCAGTGACGCAGACATTAAGGAATTTTATTTCAAGTTTTTGTTCTTCACAAAAACGTTTCTTCTCTCTAGATCGTGAGTGAGTCCGATCCGTAGTGAAACCCCTTGAAGTATCAAGAGACCGTCGCCTCTCTTGTGGTTCTCATCGCCCCACCAGCACCTTTCATCTTATCCCGTTGATAGAAGAGAGAGACCTTAGTCCAGCTTCTTCAACACCAGCTTCTCGGTCCAAATTCTCGACCACCGACCTCCGGTTTGTGTGAGACAGATTTGAGCACGTATCATTTTGGTATCAGAGCTTCAAATGCTCCTGAATCTAAGGTGTAAACGTTCCCTTATCATCTTAAAATTTTTTTTTTTATATTTGTTTTGTTCTTGTTTAGGTTGCTAGATTAATCAAAAAAAAAAAAAATAGAAAAGAACCATATATTATAGTTTTCGATTTTTGCTTTTTCCTTTTTGTTAAGTTATT
>PKML01073652.1:285753-297372 GCA_002933935.1 Eutrema yunnanense
TCTCTCATGGTGGGACCGTGAGGTTTCTGACCGAAGAAGGAGCCAATCTCCTCAAGTCCTTACTTGGCGAGAGATGAGGCAGCTTATGAAGAAAAGATACGTCCCCGCTTACTATCACCGAGACCTCCAAAAGAAGTTTCGAAAATTAACCCAAGGGACTAGGAGTGTGGAGGAATATTTTGAGGAGTTCGAGCACCTAAGGAACCGTCTAGAGCTTGATGAAGTCACTGAGACCCTCATGGCTCAGTTCTTAGACGGACTCAACGAACGGCTAAGTCACAAAGTGGAGAAGCTTCCATACCACGACTTGAAGGACATCTTACACCATACCATTCAAGCTGAGCAACACTTGAAGAAGAAGTCCTATGCTACTGGACGGACATGGAGTAACCAAACAAGGGACCAGAACCGAGCCAAGACCCAAACTCCAACCAGCTTTCCATCTAAGGCCGCGGAGAATGGCAAGTCGGACGAAATCGACCCTAGGTTCACTTCTAAGGCCTCTGAGTCTAATCAAGGTAAGTTTTCTAACCCAAGCACTTCTAGAACTCGTGACATAACATGTTTTAAGTGCAAGGGGAGAGGACACATGGCTAGAGAATGCCCAAATCCCCGAGTTATTATCATGTTGGATTCAGGTGAGTACGAGTCTCAAGATGAGGCCGATGTGCAAATGACCGAAGCAGCCACTGAAAAATTAGATTGTGAGGCTGAATATGGTGAGTCCCTGGTCATAAGGCGAGCATTGAACCTCACGGTTCATCTTGACGATACAGCCCAAAGAGACAACATCTTTCATACAAGATGTTCCATCCGAGGCAAGGTATGTAATTTGGTTATTGATGGAGGGTCGTGTACCAATGTAGCGAGTGACTACATGGTCACTAAGCTCTGTCTAGAACGCGCTAAACACCCTCACCCATATAAGCTAAGATGGTTAAATGATAAGGCTGAATTACGCGTCACGGACCAAGTGCTTGTACCATTCAATGTGGGCAAGTACTCGGATGAAGTTGTGTGTGATGTTGTTCCTATGCAAGCTGGCCATCTTCTTCTTGGTAGACCTTGGCAGTTTGACAAGGACGCCATTCACCATGGCCGAAGTAACATGTATTCGTTTGTGCATGATAAAAAAAAGTATAATTTAACACCTCTTACACCTACTCATGTACACGAATTACAAGTTAAAATGTTAAAAGAAAAAGATGCATCGACCAGGAACAATTTGTTTATCAAGTCCAATTATATTTCTAAGGCAATCACTTGCAAGGAACCGGTATTACTAATGATCTTTAAGGAGACTCTAAGTGCAGGTTCTAGTGCGTTGGAGCAACATCTTCCTACTGAAGTTACTCAACTCTTGGACCGCTTTGTTGATGTGTTTCCTGATGAGATACCTCCTGGCTTACCTCCTATAAGAGGAATAGAGCACCAGATCGATTTTGTGCCCGGAGCCCCATTACCCAATCGAGACGCATATCGCGTTAATCCGGACGAAGCCAAGGAACTAGAGAAGCAAGTGAGAGAACTTATGGACAAGGGCTATGTTCGTGAGAGCCTTAGTCCATGTGCCGTTCCAGTCCTTTTGGTGCCAATGAAGGATGGAACATGGAGGATGTGCGTGGATTGTCGCGCGATCAACAACATAACGATCAAATACCGACATCCGATACCAATGTTAGATGCCATGCTTGATGAGCTTTCTGGTTTTAATTTATTTTCTAAGATTGATCTCAGAAGTGGATACCATCAAGTACGCATGAGAGAAGGTGACGAATGGAAGACGGCCTTCAAGACGAAGCAAGGCCTCTACGAATGGCTAGTTATACCTTTCAGGCTAACTAACGCGCCAAGTACCTTCATGCGACTCATGAATGAGGTTCGTAGACCCTGCATTAGTAAGTTTGTAGTGGTATACTTTGATGATATTCTCATTTATAGTCAAACTCTAGCTGAACATTTATCTAATTTAGAACAAATTCTTAAGACGCTTCAACGAGATGGTCTTTACGCCAACTTGAAGAAGTGCACATTTTGCGCTAATGAGCTTGTGGTTTTAGGCTTTGTTGTGAGTTCACAGGGACTTAGAGTGGACCAGGAGAAGGTCCAAGCCATCCAAGAATGGCCTACGCCAACGACCATTAGCCAAGTCCGAAGCTTTCACGGGTTGGCTAGCTTTTACCGACGGTTCGTGAAGGACTTCAGCACCCTTGCTGCACCTCTCACTACCATCATCAAGAAAGACGTGGCATTCAAGTGGGGAGAGGCCCAGGAAGAGGCCTTCAAAGGCCTAAAGGATCGCTTGACTCATGCTCTCGTTTTAACTTTACACGATTTCTCTAAAACGTTTGAAATTGAGTGTGATGCCTCAGGTTTAGGGATCGGTGCTGTGCTTACTCAAGGAGGCAAACCTGTTGCTTACTTCAGTGAAAAACTAAGTGGAGCCACTCTCAACTATCCTACTTATGACAAGGAGCTCTACGCCTTAGTCCGAGCAATGGAGACATGGCAGCATTACCTACTATCGAAGGAGTGTGTCATCCACACGGACCATGAGACTTTGAAGCATCTTAGGGGTCAGACTAACCTCAAGAGAAGACATGCTAAGTGGCTAGAGTTTATAGAGACGTTCCCCTATGTGATCAAGTACAAGAAAGGAAAAGATAATGTGGTGGCCGATGCCCTTTCTCGGAGATATGCGCTAATATCGACCATGGAAGCCAAGGTTCTTGGATTTGAAGTGATTATACCATTATATGAATCTGATGTTGATCTTGCAGAGATATACAAGAACCATGAAAAGGGAGCCCACGCTTCTTACTATGTCCATGACGGTTATCTTTTTAAAGATAAACGCCTATGCATCCCGCAATGTTCGTTAAGAGAGCTTATAGTCCGAGAAGCTCATGGAGGAGGCCTCGTGGGTCATTTTGGCGTTGAGAAGACTCTTGCCATGCTGAAGGAGCACTTCTTTTGGCCACACCTTAAGAAGTCGGTCGAAACTTTCTGTGCAAGATGTATCACTTGCAAGAAAGCCAACTCTCGGGTTCACCCGCACGATTTGTATATTCCTTTACCGATTCCTACTTTACCATGGATTGATATTTCTATGGACTTTGTGCTAGGTTTGCCTGAGATCAGACACAAGGACTCCATCTTTGTCGTGGTGGATCGGTTCTCGAAGATGGCACACTTCATTCCATGTGCCAAGACAAACGATGCTACACAAACCGCAGATCTCTTTTTCAAAGAGATTGTCCGACTACATGGAGTACCTAGGACGATCGTCTCAGATCGCGACACCAAGTTCCTGAGCCACTTTTGGAGAACCCTCTGGAAGAAGCTAGGAACCAAGCTGCTCTTCTCCACGACCTGCCATCCACAAACCGATGGCCAAACTAAAGTCGTTAACCGTACACTTGGAACGTTGCTTCGAGCAACAATAGGGAGAAATCTTAAAACTTGGCTTGAAGCTCTACCTTTTGTCGAGTTTGCTTATAATAGAGGTGTCCATAGTGCTACTCATTTGTCTCCTTTTCAGGTTGCATATGGATTTAATCCACATACGCCATTGGATCTTAAGCCTCTACCTCAAACGGAGTTCTTAAACCTCGATGGAGCCAAGAAGGCCGCAGACGTAAAAAAGCTACACCAATCGGTCAAAGATCAGCTCGAAAGAACCAATACCCTACGTGTGAAGAATGCCAACAAGGGCAGGAAGCACGTGTCTTTTGAAGTTGGAGAATGGGTGTGGTTGCACATGAGACCGGAGCGATTCCCGGACAAACGCAAATCGAAGCTATCGCCTCGCGGAGACGGCCCATTCAATATCTTGGAGAAAATCAATGAACATGCCTACAAGCTCGAGCTCCCAGATGAGCTTAGGGTGTCTGCTACATTCAATGTTTCTGACTTAGCTCGTTTTGATGCAGGTGATGATGTTTTGGGGTCAAAACCTCATGAAGAGGGAGGGAGTGATGAGGACATCGAGTCAACGACCCAAGTCATACAAGCACCACTAGTACCAAGTGGACCAGTGACTAGAACCAGGAGCAGGGACATGGAAAAGAAGTTCAACATGTTCATGGACCAGCTCAGATCAGAAGGTTTCCTCAAGACGGACACTAGTCCGCTAAGCCCGTCAGTAAGAAGTTATTGAGCCGATTCTTTCAAGCAGGATCCACTCATGATCCCGGACGATCCAGAAGGCGATCCACATATGGATTTGAAGCTCTTTGAGTCTAGTTTCCAGAACACTAGAGATCAGCCGAAGACTCCTTACCATTCGAACCAGAACGTCCAAACACTGAAGACATATCGGCTGGATCCTTTGCTGGCCGATAACACTAAGTGGCCACTCATCAAGCCCAGGTTCGTGGCCAACTTATCTAAGGTCGATTTCACTTCACCAGAAACGACTTAGGCCAAAGGAAGGTCATTAGTTGGGTTTGTAAGTCGTTTGGTGCTCTTTTCCCAACCTTCGTTTTTATCCCACTAGATTTTGCGAAGATGAGTTTTTACCGAGGCCAAACGGCTTGCAATATTATTGGCCCAATTAATGACTCTTTGTAAGCCCATGAAGACCAGCTACACGAGGCCTCACTTCTATTTCTCTTAGTCTTTTAATTATTTTGTAAACGGGCATAAATTGTTAAGGACCCGTCTTGTTATTTCTTTTTCGGTTTATTTCTTTGTCTTTGGGGCGTGAGCTCTCTTTAAAAACCCTAAGGCTTTGTCCTTCTCAGTGACGCAGACATTAAGGAATTTTCTTTCAAGTTTTTGTTCTTCACAAAAACGTTTCTTCTCTCTAGATCGTGAGTGAGTCCGATCCGTAGTGAAACCCCTTGAAGTATCAAGAGACCGTCGCCTCTCTTGTGGTTCTCATCGCCCCACCAGCACCTTCCATCTTACCCCGTTGATAGAAGAGAGAGACCTTAGTCCAGCTTCTTCAACACCAGCTTCTCGGTCCAAACTCTCGACCACCGACCTCCGGTTTGTGTGAGACGGATTTGAGCACGTATCACCTAGGAGTAAGTTCTTAATCTTCTCCTGACTGATCACATGAGCCAGAGTCAAGCTACTGACTGAAAACAAGCGCTTGGTGGGAGGCAACCCACTGTTAAATCAGTATATAAGTCTTTTGTTTTTGGTTTTGGTTTTATGTTTTGTGTCTTGTGTTTTGCGTGAATCGGTTACAGAGGATTGGTATCGACCGATACCACTTGGTATCGATCAACACCACATGCATCAATGACGATGAGAAGAAGTTTATGTGTCGACCTAAGCCTGGTATCACTCGATACCAGGTTGTGTGTCGGTCGACACTCCCCATTCCATCACGGTAGATTTTTCTTTTTCCATAATTCCAGCTTCATCCATTTGATTTCTTTTACTAACTCTAGGCTAGATAACACTGGGGACAGTGTTGTTTAAGTCTGGGGGAGGTAGTCGCTGACATTATTTTTGTTTTTCTTAGAGTCAGTCGTTTTTGACTCATTCGTTGTTTTATTGAGTCAAAATCTGTTGGAGACTGTGATTTTTTTCTTGACTCTATTGTTCTGACTTTGCTTCTAAGTGACCATTGTTACATAATCAGTTACAGATCGACTAATGAAAAATCCAAAGGCAGACCGGTTAACTAGAAGACACCCATGTTTCCTGCAGAGTTCTTTAAAGCCTGAGCCAAATTTTTGCACTTCATCGATGTGGTTAGTATTCATAGAGTTTGATTCCTCATTCATATCTGACATAGGAGCCCATGTGTTTAAAGTAATAGTATCTCTCTCCCCTGTTATAAGTTAAAAAAATATAAGTGCATGAAAAGATGAGATGATTTTCTCCTGAGTAGAGGGTTAGGAATGTTTCCAGGGATCTCATTATTCTACTTGGTGAGGAATGATCACACAAAGGATTGGAAGCGAAACTAGGATTTTTTTATGATGCCATTATTCGCCTACACCCTTTGATACATTGAGAGGGAAGAACCTGGGATTAGGTGGCAAACACCATCAATAGTCGCGTCTCATACCTTGATGTGTATATGCAGATCTAAAAAAAAGAGAAGAGAACATAATAAGAAATAAGCCTGGGGGAGAGAAAATGATATCAAAAGTGTGAAAAAGGGTGGTTCCTTATCATGATATTGTATGAGAAAGAATCTAGAAGGTTCTTGTATTAATCACAGCGATGAAACTAGGGATGATTGGTTTAATTGAACGATGTTGTAAGATAATGTGTGTAGTCTGGGGAAGCTGCAAATGTCTGAGGAGAAGTACATGGTGGTTGGTTTTGGAACTGGCTATGTGACATTTGGGTGCTTGGGAAAAGGGTCATTGCAATGTTTCATGAACAGGTGAGTCTTCATGTTTTCAAACCTCTTTCTCTGGTTTTTTCTTCTATTTGCTTGAGGGCAAGCAAATGCTAAGTCTGGGGGAGTTGATATATCATGGTTTTTACCCTTTTTAGACCATGATATAGGTCCTATTTATGGAGTCTTTCTTGTATTTTGGAGTCTTTTCGAGTCTTTTACAGGTTTAAGTACGTTTGGAGCTTAATTGGAGATATTGAATCATTCTGGAGCATTTTGGAGCATATGGAGATTTAGAGTCATGCAGAGACGTCAGAAGTTTGCCATTCGTTGAAGAACTTTCCACCGATGGATTGAGCTCAAATTTTGATACAAGACAGATCAATGGATTATCTATCATTTGGAAGTTGTTTGAGGCCATTCCAACGGTGCGATCGAACGTTATGCAAGTTTTCGTGAAGATAGTCCAGTCTGGCGAGCAGAAGAGTCGACATGCAGGCTTGGTATCGATCGATACTAGTCAGTATCGACCGATACCGACTTCAGGAAGAAGGAAACGTGACTTTTTACAAGTTTTAAGTTTGCACCTTGGTCCAGAAGACTTTAATAATTACTAGAAGCCCCAAAACGTGTTATAGGTTATAAATTAGGTTTTTCAGCCACCTTTGTTGGCTACGCTTGATTTTACTATGGTTTTTGGAGAGACAACTCTGAACTCCTGTTTTTGATTGATTTCTTGATGATCTATTCAATCATCTTGTTTTCATTCTCCATGTCTGAGTAGATGCACTCTAGGTTTAGGGTTCTCATAAGAGTTTTCTCTGAATGCTAGGTTGATTAGTTGATTAGGATTCACCATCTGAATTAGTTATTCACCATAGGTTGTTCTCAAAGCTAATTCTAGGTTGACGAATCTGGAACTTAGATCTTAGGATAATTGATTAGGCACGAGAGTGCGATTAATTACAAGATAGAACTTAGGGTGAGCAAAATAACTATTCGCAAAGAGATTTGGTTTAGTTGTTTTGTGAACAAATCAAACTTGAACTAAAAGCTGGTTTAGAATTTAGGATTCTCAAAGAGATTTGGAATTCTAGGATTTAGACTTAGATAGTTTTCGCAACGAGAGTTGGTTATCTATACTTTAGTGATTTGAGTTTAAGAACCGCGCTAAATCTGAATCATGTTAGTTAGTTTATCTGCATTCATTGAATTTCTGAGAATTACCCTGAGCCTATCTTTCTCCCAATCGAATTACAACTTGTTTAATTTACGTATTTCTTTCAATTACATCTTTTGGTTTAGCTTAATTCGAATCTATTTGATATATTGTGTGATTTCTTGAGTTCTTGTGTTCGACCCCTACATATACTACAACAACTGCTTTAGTACTTATAGGGTATTAATTTGAGCATATCAAATTTGGCGCCGTTACCGGGGACTCAATTTCTCCATTAAATTTTATCTAAGAATTTCGTCTAAATTGTTGAGTATCGATCGACACCCTAGTGGTATCGGTCGATACACTCTTGTGGGTCAGCACCCTTTTAATGGTCTTCCTCATGAACACCCGATGGATCACATTGAGAAATTCGAGGATTTGGTCTCTTGCATTAAGTTAAGTGCAATGGAGTCTCCTATGACTACCTTTTTGTAAGCTCTTCCCCTGGTCTCTTGGTGGAGATGCTTCTTATTGGCTCAAGCAGTTGTCAGCTGGGTCATTGACTACTTGGGATGAGACCAAGACTGTGTTCCTTAATAACTTCTATGATGATGCGAGATCAGAAGAGTTTAGGAACAAGATTTCCCAGTTTTCTCAGGGAATGACTGAGGCTTTCAAGGCTGCTTGGGGGAGATTCAGATCGTATCAGAGAGATTGTCCACATCAACGGTTCACTATGGTTCAGTTACTGAGCTTCTTCTTCAGAGGGATCGATTGGAGGTACCAAATGGCATTAGACTCTACGAGCAATGGAAACTTCTTTACCAGATATCCTGACGATGCTTACCAGCTGATTGAGAACTTTGCATCTAGAAACAACACCAAGAATGCTGACATGGAGCGCAAGAAGCTAGCTGGTGGTATCGAGGGTTCACAGATTGCTGAGGTTCATGCTAAGTTGGATTCTACGCATAATCTTTTGATGGGCAAATCGATGAAGGCAGTTCATTTTGCTGAGGATCTCGAGACTATCTATGGAGAGGAAGTGAAGGATGTTAATTATATTGGTGGTTCTGGTTTTCAGGGTCAGATGAATCAGTACAACAACAACTGAAACTTCAACAACAACTTTCAGCAAGGAGGATTTAAGTCTGGCACTAGTCAAGCTAGTTTTGGGTCGAATCAGTTTGGGCAGAAACCTTTCCGAGAGCAGTGGCTACACAAGGAACTATGAGAGTTCATCTTATCAACATATACCTGCTAAGACTCCTGAGAGTAAGATTGAGGCTATGTTTGAACAGCTGGTTCAAGGGCAGGAGAAGATGACAGTGTACTTCAATGGGAAATTGGATGCTGTGTATACCGATCTGAATGCGATAATCGAGGCTCTCAATACTATCCACATGATGCTGGAAACTCAGGTAGCTCAGATTTCAGCAACTGTCAAGGGAAAGATGGTTCATCCACAAAATGAATACGTCAATGTAATCACTGTAAGAAGTGCTGAAGAGGTCATTCCAGTGGTGAAAAGGGTATAAATGAAGAAAAATTCGCAGAGATTGAAGATGATTTTGAGCCTGAGATGGCTATGTTCGTATCCAACACTAGTATCGATCGACACTCACCTAGTATCGATCTACACTCCACTAGTATCGATCGACACTCACCTAATATCGATCGACACTCACCCTGTATCGATCGATACCAGTCTGCAGAAGCGACACAAAAACCCACTATCGACCGACACCAACCTAGTATCGATCGATACTCCTCGCAGACCGACCCAGAAATTACGAAAACACCAAGGATGACTGAGGAACTTGTTTACAAGCCTAAGATACCATACCCTCGACCACCTAGACATCTCATGAACCCTATTATTGCGGAGAAGTTGCTAGCTTTTGAGAAGATGGTAAGGATGATTCCCCACACTATATCTTTTGAAGAAGCTTTTGAAAACCGTCCTTTGGAGTGTTACTTCCAAAATTGCAGAGAAATTGAGGAAGAGATTAAGACACTCTTCATCAAGGCCAGAAGTACACCACCTCCACTGAAGCAGCTGACTAAGAGGGAAGACCCAAGAATATTCTCAGTTCCATGCTCTATCTCTGGAGTTGAATTCAAAGAGTCTCTCGTTGACTCGGGGGCTAGCGTCAATGTCATGTCAAGGGAAATTGCAGAGAGATTGTGAGCTGATATTCGATCTCCCAAGACATCTATCACATTCGCGAACTGTTCCACCTCACTTCCATATGGTACAATCCCCGATTTGCTGGTTAATGTAGGAGATTGCATGGTTCCTATTAATTTTCAGGTTGTGGAGATGAGTGCAAGATCTAGTACGCAGTTGATTCTTGGAAGACCGTTCATGGCTACGGTTGGTGCCATTATAGATACACCAAGCAAGAGAATCTCGTTCTCGTACATTGACAAGGAGGTGTACTATAAATTCATTCCTACTAGAGGAACTCCCACACATGTCTCTTGCATCACCATTGTTACAAGAGAGACGTTGGTAGTTGATCTTTTGGAAGAGCCTCCTGACGAGCCAACTGTCATAGACCTTCTAGATAGTCCTTCTGTCATCACCAAAAAAGACGTCAAAACATCTAAGGCAAAGAAGAAGGTGAAGAGCAAAGGAGTGAAGGGTGCTGCTTCTATGACTTTAATCCCTCAGAAGTGTGATGGGGATTCGATTGAATACAAGGTGAAGTGCAAAGGAACCTCAAAACCGTTCTCTAAGGCTAGAGTCATTCTTACTTCAGGGCTGAAAGAGAAAGGAAAGGAGGTTGTGGAGAGCATGTTAAGCATAACTCTTAAGCTGGATGTGTCTAGTTGTAGAACTTTCCTGGGAGTAAGTTCTCAATATTCTCCTGACTGATCTCTTGAGCCAGAGTCAAGCTACTGACTTAAAACAAGCGCTTGTTGGGAGGCAACCAACTGGTAAGTCTGTATATAAGTCTTTTGTTTTTGTTTTTGGTTTTGGTTTTATGTTTTGTGTCTTGTATTTTGCGTGATCAGTTACTGAGGATCGGTATCGACCGATACCACCTGGTATCGATCGACACCACATGCATCAATGACGATGAGAAAAAGTTTATGTGTCGACCTAAGCCTGGTATCGCTCGATACCAGGCTGTGTGTCGGTCGACACTCCCCGTTCCATCACGGTAGATTTTTCTTTTTCCATAATTCCAGCTTCGTCCATTTGATTTCTTTTACTAACTCTAGGCTAGATAACACTGGGGACAGTGTTGTTTAAGTCTGGGGGAGGTACTCGATGACATTGTTTTTGTTTTTCTTAGAATCAGTCGTTTTTGAGTCATTCATTGTTTTATTGAGTCAAAATCTGTTGGAGACTGTGATCTTTTTCTTGAATCTATTGTTCTGACTTTGCTTCTAAGTTACCATTGTTACAGATCGACTAATGAAAAATCCAAAGGCAGACCGGTTAACTAGAAGACACCCATGTTTCCTGCAGAGTTCTATAAAGCCTGAGCCAAATTTTACAACTTCATCGATGTAGTTAGTATTCATAGAGCTTGATTTCTCATTCATATCTAACAAAGGAACCCATGTGTTTAAAGTAATCTTTCCCCTGTTATAAGTTAAAAAAAAATAAGTGCATGAAAAGATGAGATGATTTTCTCCTGAGTAGAGTGTTAGGAATGTTTTCAACGATCCCATTATTCTACTTGGTGAGGAATGATCACACAAAGGATTGGAAGCGAGGCTAGGATTTTCCTATGATGCAATTCACTACAAGAAAACAGGCATTTTGCAACGATTTTTTGCGACGATTTTATTTCGTTGCAAATCAACAACGGTTTTACGACGATTTTACGACGATACCAAAATCCGTCGCTAAATCGTCGCAAAATTGGGACGAAATAAATCGTCGTAAAATCGTTGCTAATTTCGGTCCAATTAACGACGATTTAACAACGATTTTTAGGATCGTCGTAAAATCGTCGCCAATTTGCGACGATATTACGACGATCCTAAAATCGTTGTTAAATCGTCGTTAATTGGACCGAAATTAGCAACGATTTTACGACGACCCCACTTTGTAACAAATTACCGACGATATATGAGTTAGGTGAACACGTTTAAGTTAAGAGGTGTATGGTTAGGTAAACATATTGTAAAA
>PKML01073652.1:302461-313274 GCA_002933935.1 Eutrema yunnanense
CGACAAATCAGGCGAAGATTTCGAGTCTTCAACAGGCGTTAGAGATGGAGACTTCGGGGAATGATGACCTCTTCGACATCATGGCGATCGATAACCCGACAATGCAGGCCATGTTGAACCTGAAGCGCCAAAGACGGGCAGAGGCAGCCGCAGCCGCAGCGGCAGCCGCAGCGGCAGCCGCGGCGCCAGATGCGGCGGTAGATGCGGCGGCAGATGCGGCGGTAGATGCGACGGCAGATGCGGGGCCAAGTCATCAGCAACCCGATCACACTTTCAGATTCGATGATTTCGATATAACTATATAAATTTTATTATTTAATGTTTTTTTTTGTAATAAAATTTTATTATATTTATAATTTTCACTTTAATTTTCAAAAATAATTTTCAAAAATAATTTTCGAAAAATAATTTTTGAAATTATTAAATTTAATTTATAATTTTATTTAAAAACTAAAACAATTAACATTCCGTTGCTAAATCGTCGCAAAAACAAATCGTCGCACAATCGTCGCTAATTTTAAACCGTCGCCAAATTGTCGCAAAAACAAATCGTCGCAAAACCAAATCGTCGCTAAATCGTTGCAACCTCATATCGTCGCTAATGTGCATCTTTAAATTGACGCTATTTTGTCGTTAATTGCCTTCGTATTACCATCGTTATTACGACGTTTGATTATTCGTTGTAATTTCGATGTAAAATTTACGACGAATTAGCGACGATTTTTTACCAACGATTTTGCGACGCTATTTAATTCCTTGTAATTTTGCCACGTTTTTACGACGATTTCTGGTTTGCATCGATCAGTTAGTGACGATTTGAATTTCGTCGCAAAGTCGATGGTACATGTGATTTGCGACGATTTAGCAACGAAATCGTTCGTTGCAAACTGCCTGTTTTCTTGTAGTGATTATTCGCCTACACCGTTTGATACATTGAGAGGGAAGAACCGGGGATTAGGTGGCAAACACCATCAATACTCGCGTCTGATATATCATGGTTTTACCCCTTTTAGGCCATGATATAAGTCCGTTTTATAAAGTCTTTATAGTATTTTAGAGTCTTTTACAGGTTTTAGCACGTTTGGAGCATTATTGGAGATATTGGAGCTTTCTGGAGCATTCTGGACCAAAGCAGAAGTTCGTGTTGCTGAGTACCCGATTTCACGTCAAGCATCGATCAATACCTCCTTGGTATCGATCGACACTCATCGCAGCAGACACGACCCGCGACTTTAATGAAGAGTTGAAGAATTGCAACTGGGTCCATAAGTCTTTAATTATTACAAGAAGACCCCAATTCGTGTTTAGACTATATAATTAGGTTTTCAGCCACCTGTTTAGGCTATGCTTTATTTTCTAAGCTTTATTTTTACTTTGATTCTACTTTGGTTTTTAGAGAGACAACTCTGAACTCCTGTTTTTATTGATTTCTTTGATGATCTATTCAATCATGTTGCTTTCAATCTCCATGTCTGAGTAGATCCACTTTTGGTTCAGGGTTCTCATAAGGATTTTCTCTGAATGCTAGATTGATTATCTGTTTAGGATTCACCATCTGAATTAGTTCTTCGCCTTAGGTTGTGTTCAAAGCTAATTCTAGGTTGACGAATCTGGAACATAGATCTTAGGATAATTGATTAGGCACGACAGTGCCATTAATTACCTGATAGAACCTAAGGTGAGCAAATTGATTATTCGCAAAGAGATTTGGTTTAATTGATTTGTGAACATATCAAACCTGAAATTAAAGCTGATTTAGTCTTAGGAATTTGCAAAGAGATTTGGGATTCTGAAGTTTAGATTTAGATAATTTTCGCAACGACAATTGGTTAATTATACTTTAGTGATTTGAGTTCAAGAACCGCGCTAAATCTGAATCATGTTATTTAGTTTATTTTGCATTCATTGATTTCCTGAGAAATATCCCTAAACCTATCTATTTCTCATCGATTTACAACTCGTTTACTGCTTACTGCTTTTTGTTTAATCTGAATTGCTTAGCTTGATTTGATAACTATATAATCGATTGTGCGATTTCTCTGAGTTTTTGTGTTCGACCCCTGATATACTGCAGCAACTGCTTTAGTACTGTTTAGGGTATTAATTTGAGCATATCAAATTTGGCGCCGTTGCCGGGGACTCAATTTCACCTTTAGATTTTAGCTGTCGAGTTTCGACTAAATTCGTCGGTATCGATCGATACTACCTAGTATCAGTCGATACTTAGGCGATTTTTTTGGTTATATCGATCGATACCATTAGTGTCGGTCGATACTCAACGTATTTTTTTGGTTACTTACGTGCCTTGTCTAATGTTTTGTTTTCAGATGCATGCCTAATTGTGAAGCCAGGAAGAACAAGAGCACTCTGCTAGTAAATCTATCGTTAGAGAAGCTAGCACGTTTAGAACGCGCAAACAGAAAGACAAAGCAAACATCAGGGATGAACAACCCAATGGTTTTAAGAGCTGATGAAGTTGGAGTCTTGAGAGACCGAGAGGGTCAAGTGTGCAATAAGAGAGGGCATCGACTTGATGAAGCTGGAAACGTCATTGTCCCTCCTGCTGTTGTTGGTCAGATTGCCGCGCCAGCTGCGCAAGCCAACGTTGGGAATGCTGGAGTTGATCGAGGTAGAACACTTGGTGAGCACAACAGACCTGATCAGTTCTATGCCAATCGATCTGCGATTCGCATCCCAACTTTTCAGAGGAATGACTTCGAGCTGAAACCTGCATATTACACTCTTGTAAGTCAGAATCCTTTCCATGGCCTACCTCATGAACACCCCATGGATCATATCGAAAGGTTCGAGGATTTGGTCACTATTGATTGTGCTAATTGAGAACTTGGCGTCTAGCAATAGCACCAAGAATGCTGATTTCGAGCGGAAGAATCAGGCTGCAGGAATTGATGGATCTCAGATTTCTGAAGTTCAAGCGAAGCTAGATATTCTGATTGGGAAGTCGAAGAAAGCTGTACACTTTGCTGATGGAGTCGATAATATCGGTGGAGCTGAAGTGGGGGATGTTAACTATGTTGGTGGTTCTAGATTTCAGGGTCAGCAATTTGGGTACAACAAAAGCCGTAACTTCAACAANCCATGGATCATATCGAAAAGTTCGAGGATTTGGTCACTATTGATTGTGCTAATTGAGAACTTGGCGTCTAGCAATAGCACCAAGAATGCTGATTTCGAGCGGAAGAATCAGGCTGCAGGAATTGTTGGATCTCAGATTTCTGAAGTTCAAGCGAAGCTAGATATTCTGATTGGGAAGTCGAAGAAAGCTGTACACTTTGCTGATGGAGTCGATAATATCGGTGGAGCTGAAGTGGGGGATGTTAACTATGTTGGTGGTTCTAGATTTCAGGGTCAGCAATTTGGGTACAACAAAAGCCGTAACTTCAACAACAGCACTCGCAATTACGGGAACTTCAACAACAACACTCGTACCAGCCCATCTCTCCAAAATCCACAGAGAATAAGATTGAATCCATGCTTGAGCAGATTCTTCAGGGACAACAAAAATTGCAAGTGGATTTCAATGGGAAGATTGACCATCTGTACACTGATCTGAATGGGAAGATTGACCATCTGAATGGGAAAATTGAAGCTGTCAATTTTTTTCAGAGGAAGCTGGAAACTCAGGTTGCTCAGACCGCCGCAGCTGTGAAGAGGCAAGAAGGATTTCTTCCAGGGAAAACTGAGAATCCAAGAGCACACGTCAATGCAATCACCTTAGGAGTTGCTAAAGAAGCCACTGTAGTGGTAGAAGAAGGATTTGATGCAGGAATTCTCGACGATCTTGTAGAAGATAACGACTGGGATTCTGAAATCTCCCGAGTATTGATCGATACCCTCACGTATCGATCGATACTAGTCCAGACACATGCACGAGTGAATCCAAAATCACATGTATCGATCGATACCCCTTCTGTATCGATCGATACCGAGACACAGGTCGAGAAAGAGCCTGAAATTGTCAAGGAGAGGGTGTATATACCCAAGATACCTTATCATATGCCTCATATTATGACAAGGAAGGAATAGGAGAACGCCAGATGCAAAGCTTTGTTGGATAAATCGGTTGTGGAGCCTCCTTTTGATGATGATATATCTGCCAGGGACGATTCAAGAGCGAGAGTATCGATCGATACCCTACCTGGTGTCGGTCGATACCCCTCGCAGATCGAGCCAGAAACTATGAAAACGCCTGAGTTGATTGAAGAAAGAGTTCGCAAGCCCAAGAAGCTGAATTCTAGTCCTCAACATCTCAGAGACCCCATCACTCCAAAGCAGCTGCTTGGCTTTGAGAAGAGAGTACGAAAGATACCCCACTCGTTCACTTTTGAAGAAGCTCTAGAGGGCTGGCCTTTGCTAAGTCACTTCAAAGATTGCAGAAAAATTGAGGAAGAAATTAAGGCACTCTTTATCGAGGCAAGACACAAGTCACTACCGCTGCGGCAGTTGACACAGAGGGAAGACCCAGGGAAATTCGCGGTACCATGCTCTATCTCTGGAGTTGAGTTTAAAGAGTCTCTCGTTGACTCAGGGGCTAGTGTCAATGTCATGTCAAGGGCAATTGCAGAGCGGTTGAGAGCTGATATTCGATCTCCCACGACATCTATCACATTCGCGAACTCTTCAACTTCAATTCCATATGGTACAATCTCTGATTTGATGATCAAAGTAGGAGATTGTCTGGTGCCCACTAATTTTCAGGTTGTGGAGATGAGCGAAGGATCTGAAGTGTCTTTGCTCCTGGGACAGCCGTTTATGGCTACTGCTGGCGCGATCGTAGACACACCTAATAAGATAATCTCTTTCTCTTACATTGACGGAGATGTCTACTATGATGCCATACCTACTAGAGGAACTCCCACACGTGTCTCTTGCATTGAAGTTGTCATAGGAGAGACATTAGCAGTTAATCTTTTGGAAGAGCCTCCTGACGAGCCAACTGTCGTAGACGATTCGGTTGAACAGCCCAGCATCCCCAAGGAAGTTGTCAAGAAGGCTAAGGCAACAAAGAAGAAGGTGAAGAGCAAAAGAGTCGAGAATCCCCATGTCACTTTAATCCCTCAGAACTATGATGGAAACTCGATTGAGTACAAGGTGAAGTGCAAAGGAGCCTCGAAATCATTCTCTAAGGCTAGAGTTCTTCTTACTTCTGAGCTGAAAGAGAAAGGAAAAGAGTTTGTGAAGAGTATGTTGAGCAAAACTCTGAAGATAGCGATGTCAAGTTGTGGAGCCTGTTTTGGTGCAAGCTCGCATTCTTATCTTGCTTGAAGGGCGTTACAGTCAAGCTAATGACGTTAAACAAGCGGTTGGTGGGAGGCAACCCACTGGTGAGTCTGCTTTTGATTCTTTTTCTTTTTATTTTTCGTTTTGTGTTTGTGTCAGGATAAACGAGGAGCGAAACTCAAAATCGCCTTAGTGTCGATCGATACCCCATTGGTATCGGTCGACACCAATCGCAAATAGACGGTTCATCATATCGATTTAAGCCTGGTATCGATCGATACCAGGCTTTGTGTCGATCGATACCAGATGTTCCATCACGGTAACTTCTTGTTTTTCATAATTTTATTCTGTTCTTTTGTTTTCTTTTACCTACTCTAGGCTAGATAATACTGGGGACAGTGTTGTTCAAGTCTGGGGGAGGTGTCTGCTGACATTGTGTTTGTTTTTCTTAGAGTCAGTTGTTTTATCGAGTCAAAACTTGTTGGAGATGATGATCATGTGCTTGAATTATTGTTTTGATTTTTTTTTGAGTGACCAGTGTTGCAGGATCAGTTCTAGATCGACTAATGAAAATTCCAAGGACTGACCAGTTGACTAGAAAACATCCATGTCTCCAGCAGAGTTCTTCTGAAACCTGAGCCAAATTTCTGCACTTCATCAATGTGGTCAGTGGTTTTAGAGCTTAATTCATCATTCATATCTGATAAGGGAACCAATGTGTTTAGAGTTATGGTATCTCTCTCCCATGTTATAAGTTGATAAATAAGAGCATAAAAGATGAGATGATTTTCTTCTGAGTATAGGGTTAGGAAAATTTCCAGCGATCCCAATATTCTACTTAAGAGGGAATGATCACACAAAGGTTGAAAGCGAGGTTAGAAAAATTTCCCGTGATACCACTATTTGCCTAAACCTTTGATACATAGAGAGGGAAGAACCGGGGATTCGGTGGCAAACACCATCAATACTCGCGTTTCGGACCTTGATGTGTATATGCTGATCTAAAAAAAGAAAGAGAACATAATAAGAAATAAGTCTGGGGGAGAGAAATTGATACAAAAAGTGTGAAAAAGGGTGGTTCCTTGTCATGAGATTGTATGGTAAAGAATCTAGAAGGCTCTTGAACATTGGCTGCAGCGATGAAACTGGCGATGAGGGCTTTATTTGAACAATGCTGCGAGATAATGTGTGGAGTCTGGAAAAGCTGCGAATGTCTACGGAGAAATACATGGTGGTTAGATCAAAAGCTGGTTAGGTGACATTTGGATGCTTGGGAAAAAGATATTTGCGATGGTTCCTGAATAGGTGAGTCTCCGTGTTTTCAAACCTCTTCCTCTGGTTTGATCTTCTATTTGCTTGAGGGCAAGCAAAGGCTAAGTCTGGGGGAGTTGATATATCAGGGTTTTTACCCCTTTTAGACCATGATATAGGTCCTATTTATGGAGTCTTTCAAGTATTTTGGAGTCTTATCGAGTCTTTTACAGGTTTAGGTACGTTTGGAGCTTAATTGGAGATATTGAAGCATTCTGGAGCATTTTGGAGCATATGGAGATGCAGGATCATGCAGAGACGTCAGAAGTTTGGCATTCGTTGAAGAACTTCCCACCGATGGATTGAGCTCAAATTTGGATACAAGACAGATCAATGGATTAGCTTTCATTTGGAAGTTGTTTTAGGCCATTCCAACGGTGAGATAGAAAGTTATGCCAGTTTTAGTGAATATAGTACAGTCTGACGAGCATAGAGTCGACACGCAGGCTTGGTATCGATCGATACTAAGTGTGTTCATCTAATTTATGTCGATCTAGTTGTGTATCTTTATCTTCTGTTTCGTGATTGTGTTGATCTATCTAGTTGCTGTCGATTTTTTGTTAGTTGTGTCTCTTCATCTTCTGTCGTGATTGATCTTTCTAGGGCTGTCGAATTGTTTTTAATCTGTTTGTTGAGTGAATTTTGAGTGAATTTTGTGAGGATTTGTTGAGTGAATTTTGTGAGGACTTGTTGTTGGTGATCTCTTTGTTATTATGTTTCAGGTACGAAGATGTCAAGCCAAGTAGAAAATCTGTTTTACACAAGGTGCCTCATCCAAGGCAAGATATGCAGCCTCATGATCAATGAAAGGAGTTGCAAAAACGTGGCAAGTGCCTACATGGTCCAGAAACTTGGTTTGGCCAAGAAGCAGCACCCATGGCTCGATGACAACTACAACTTAAGAGTGAGCCGGCAAGTGACGATTTCCATAGCCATTGGAAAGTATGAAGACGAGGTTCTGTGTGATGTTCAACCGATGGAATTATGTCACATCCTCCTTGGAAAACCATGCCAGAACAAACGTCAAGCGATCCATGATTATTCTAGTTCCAAAAACCGATTTTCGTTTGATTACAAAGGAGGGAAGCTGAGTCTGATTTCGATGACATCACAAGAAATTCAACAAGATAAGCTAATGCTAAAGCAAAGAGTACATCAGTTTGTAAGTGAGTCTCTTAACTCTCTTCATCAAAAGGAAAAAGTTCTTGTGATTGATCCTAAAGAGACTCTTATGAGTCTAACTAACGTTGCACCGGAGCTGCCATCTCCGAGTGATGATTCTTCTCTTTTGCAGGATCCTAAGAACTGACACGATTTGACTAAGGACCGGCTTGCTCTAGTACGGATGAGAGTGATAGATCCACGACTCCAAGGGATTCACGAGAAGAGATGCTAAGGCGTGGGAGAAATCCCGAAAATCCTTAGGCCCAATTCCGACTATGAATGCTTAAAACGAGGGGGTGGCTGCGTTGTTGGGAGAATCCGGGGAAGAAGATGATAAGGCGTGGGAGATGAAATCCCAAAAATCCTTATGCCATTGATACCGAGAAGGATTCACACGAACGACGGATCGAAGGCTACGTCGAGTGTTGCGGAAAAACACTACGATAAACCGAATAAGATTTCAATGACTAACCATCCAGAAATCGAGAGAGAAAAAGAGATGAAACTCTGAAAATAACTTTGATAAATTGCTTAATGGTTTTCGACAATGAGGGAGAAACAAATAAAGAAAAATTCAAAACACAAGTCAAAGGTCTCCTCGAAAATGAGGGAGAGACCATCGAAAATTACAAAGAAATAAATGATAGTTTGAATAACTCTTGGGATTCCACAGAAAAATCTCCGCGGAGAATTTCCCCCGGGAAAGTCCTTCGAAAAGTCCCTCGGGAATAAATCCCTCGGAAAAATCCCCCCGCGGAATTCTCAAAAAGTCGGACCGTTTAACGGTGTAAGCCGGTTGCCTCGTTAAAACCTCTATACGAAAAACCCATTAGGACAAAACCGTATACAAGAAAAAGAGTACAAACGACTTACACAAACGGCCAAACCTCATAGAGAATTCGAAGACAATGAGGTGAGGACGGGTTGCGTAAGTTGGTCCTCCTCGATCCTTGCATCCGTGAGTAAGTTATGCACTACTCCCGCTAGTTGCCGTGCCTGAGACCGTGTGATAGGGCCTTCGGGAATGACCATTGCGTCTTCTTGAACGTCCACCGAAGCCGTCACGTCCATGATCATATCATCCCCCTCCTCTTGAAAAGGATTTGCCCTCAAATCGATTTCATTTGCAACATGAGGAATAATATCAGCAACATTAAAACTTGAATTTATCGAATACTTACCTTGGAGATCGAGTTTGTAGGAGTTGTCATTGATCATTTCCACCACGGTGAACGGTCCATCTACTCTCGGCAAGAGCTTTGATTTCCTTTCCTCCGGGAACCGTTCTTTCCTTAGATAAATCCAAACAAGATCGCCGGGTTCGAAAACCTTCTTGTTTCGTCCTTTGTTTGCATGCTTGCGGTATTGCTCCGTCTTGCGTTCTATATTTGCTTTCGCCTTCTCGTGCATCTGTTTGACCATCTCGGCCTGTTTCTTACTGTCCATACTCACATGTTCACTCAAAGGTAAATGAGTTAAATCGAGAGGAGTAAGCGGATTAAAACCATAAACGAGTTCAAAAGGTGAAAATAAAGTCGTAGAATGTTGTGCATGATTATAAGCAAACTCTACGTGAGGCAAACAATCTTCCCACGTTCTAAGATTCTTTTTTATGACAGTCCGCAAAAGAGCTCCTAAGGTCCTATTTACCACCTCAGTTTGTCCGTTAGTTTGCGGATGACAAGTCGTAGAGAAACAAAGCTTACTTCCTAACTTAGCCCAAAGAGTCTTCCAAAAATAACTAAGAAACTTTGTATCTCTATCCGCGCTATAGTCCTAGGCATTCCATGCATGCGAATAACTTCCCTAAAGAATAAATCGGCTATGTTCGATGCATCATCAGTTTTATGACATGGAATAAAATGCGCCACCTTAGAGAACCTATCGACTACAACGAATATCGAATCATTACCTTTCCTAGAATTAGGCAATCCCAAAACAAAATCCATAGAAATATATGTCCAAGGAGCACTAGGAATGGGTAAAAGAGAATACATACCTTGGTTTTGGCGTTTAGATTTTGCATACTTACAAGTCGTGCACCGGTTGCAAACACGTTCCATATCGCGTTTCATATGCGGCCAAAAGAAATGATCTTGCACGATATGAAGTGTTTTTGCCATGTGCTTTCCTAATAAGCAAATCTCGCAAAGAAGAATTAGGAATACAAAGACGGTTCTCATAAAACAAGAAACCTTCGCTTTGAAAATACTTTCCAAATGCGAATTTAGAACAAGATGAGAAAACTTTCTGGAAATCTGAATCGGTTGCATAAGCGTCCTTGATCATCTCAAATCCAAGTATCTTAGCATCAAGTGTCAAGATTAGAGTGTACCTCCGAGACAACGCATCGGCAACGATGTTTTCCTTACCTTGTTTGTACTGAATTACATACGGAAACGTCTCGATGAATTCCACCCAACGTGCGTGCCTCTTGTTCAACTTTTGCTGGCTTTTCAAGTGCTTGAGGGATTGATGATCCGTATGAATGATGAACTCATTCGGCCATAGGTAATGCTGCCACGTTTGGAGAACTCGGACCAAGTCATAAAGTTCCTTGTCGTATATCGGATAATTGAGCGTCGCTCCTCCAAGTTTCTCGCTAAAGAAAGCCACTGATTTCTTCTCCTGCATAAGTACATCACCTATACCAATACCAGAAGCGTCACATTCAATCTCGAAAGCTTTCATAAAATCGGGTAAAATAAGTAAAGGGGCGGGAGTGAGTTTGTTTTTCAGCAATTGGAACGCATCCTCTTGAGCTTGTTCCCATCGAAATCCCACGTCCTTCTTGATAACCTCGGTTAGTGGTGCGGCAATCGTACTGAAATCACGAACGAATCGTCGATAAAATCCCGCCAAACCGTGAAAACTCCGGACCTCGCTAACGGACTTAGGGCTCGGCCAATCGCGGATCTTGTGATAGCCTCTCATTTTAGCTCTTCATAACATACGTTTGTCTTTGCATTTCGAGTCGCATTAGAGCATATCTAAGTCTTTCTTGCATGTTTCAGTCTTGTTTAGAGATTAGGACTTCTTGGACTAGGTCTTAGAGTGTCTTGCATGTTATGGAGTCTATTCTAGGTACTTTGGAGAG
>PKML01073671.1:13024-23222 GCA_002933935.1 Eutrema yunnanense
TCAACATTCATCTCATCTCTCTTCGGAAGTAGACACTCAAGGAATGTAGGACTTTAACTTAGCAATGCAGGAAGCTAGCTTGTTTCAGGCTCCTTCTAAAGGCCTCACTTTCTCGTGGTCGAATAAACAGGATTCTGGTCCAATCTCCACGAGAATCGATCATGCTCTGTCAAACGAGGTATGGGCTCTCAGATTTTCGGATGCATATTCATAATTGCTTGAGTCGGGACAATCTAATCCCTCCCCCATCTTCTTCCATATCCCTGCTCTGAAGCGCACAACGATAAAGCCTTTCAAGTTTTTTCTCTATGTCCTTGACCACCCGCAGTATGTTGACTTGGTGGATGATGTTTGGGATCCTGCTTCTATTTCAGGTTCTGAACAATTTAAATTGATGAGATCTTTGAAACTTCTGAAGCCTGTTTTTAGGGGGCTGAATAAGACACTTCAGTG
The DNA here is from genome assembly GCA_002933935.1 of Eutrema yunnanense. Lineage (NCBI taxonomy): Eukaryota > Viridiplantae > Streptophyta > Magnoliopsida > Brassicales > Brassicaceae > Eutrema > Eutrema yunnanense. Next base: position 13,478 of record PKML01073671.1, read on the forward strand.
GAATATCTCCACGGGTGAAAGATGCAGAAACTGAGCTAGCCTCTCTGGAGCGGACTCTCTTGACTTCTCCTTCCACTCAAGTAGCCCAAGATGAGCATCAAGTAAGAAACCGATGGAATACGCTAAAAAGGGATGAAGAGAAGTTCTATAGGCAGAAATCTCGGGTCAAGTGGTTGTAGCTTGGAGACAGAGACACTTCTTTCTACCATAATACCATCATCTAGAGGACTTCTCAAAATCATGTCTACTTTCTCAGAGATCAGCAAGGCAAAAAAATTGTAGCACCGGATGAGCTGAAAAACCATGACGCATATTATTTTAAGTCCATTTTTGGAGTAACTGATATGCATATTTCTCATGCCTCTTTAGATTTTCTGCAGGAGCTTATGTCGTTTAGATGCTCTATCTCTCAAGCCGCTGAGTTGGAAAAACCAGTGCTGGAAGAAGAGATCACTAAAGTACTCTATGCTATGCCTCTTGATAAATGTCCAGAACCCAATGGATATCCAATAGAGTTTTTAAAGGCATCATGGAGTAAAGTGGGTAAAGCAGTGGTTGAAGCGGTGCATGAATTCTTTAGAAATGGCAGGCTACTCAAAGATCTCAACACAACCTTCATCTCTCTTATCCCAAAATCAACATAAGCTTGTTCCTTGGGAGACTACAGGCCTACCAGTTGTTGTAACTGGGTTTATAAGGTCATTTCTAAGACTACAAGAAAACATACATTTTACAACGGATATAATCGATGTAAAACAGGCTTTGGGACGGATTAGCGACGATTGCCAATTCGTCGTAAACTGTTCGTCGTTACTCGATAATCGTCGTAAACTTGTCGGAAAAACTGGGACGTAAAAAAATCGTCGTACAAAATATGTCGTAAAATCGTCGTAGGCCATCGTCATCTGTGTCGTTGGTGGAAGATAACGTCGACGAGAGCCACCACCATGAGAAAGATTATCCGATTTGATTATATGTTGCTATTAGTTTACTCACACCGTTTCTTTGTCACGAAATCTCAGAATATGAACTTTTGAACTATATAGAGCGACAACCTTTACAATACAATTTTGATAAACCAACTAGAATTGACGGAAAAAAACAAAAATCTGAATATTAACACTAACACTCCAATGGAATATCGGCGAAATTACTTGACAAGATGAATGAAGAGATCAACGAAGAAGAGAAAGAGTTGAAAAGAGAGATGTACGGAATTATTGAGCGTATAAATATTTTATTGTGTGACTCATCCCAACAAACGCATCTGGTGTAATTGTATCATTGTACTTTCCCACAAGATTAACCACAGTTCAAATCATTGTATGTGCCTAATTTAATTTATTTATTTTGAATTTTTTTCCGCAAAACTATGTCATTTTGAAATTTCGTTCCAACGGAGAGGACACATGGCATTCGAGTCATCTCCGTTAACAATTTAATAGAATTAACTAACGGGATTCGGGTCAATGTATGTTTTTACCAAAAAAAAATAGTATGTGTCTGTATATTCAAATAATGAATAGTTTATATATGAATTCGCACACCAAAATTGTTCGAGTATTAATCGATACCATTTGTTAGTACTGAGACATGAATTGACCGTTTTGGGGAGAATGATGATTTTCGTACTGCCTCGAGGTCCCATCATGTATCGGCTTTCACACATGTTATCTTGATTCTTGAAGGCCTTACGGATGAGATAAGACGCATAAGGGTTGGTCATTGTGAGATAATTATGTGGGTTGATATCCGTGTGTCGTGATATTATTGGCTATTATATAAATGACTAATATTTATCCCAATATTGCATTGTTTTTGTCGACCAAATTAAATACTCCCTCCGTTCCACAAAGATGGATTTTTTAGAAAAAAAATTTGTTTCACAAAGATAGATTTTTTAGCTTTTCTATGCAACTTTTATCAATTAATGATGATACTTTGAAAAGTTTAAGAATATTAAATAAATTTATTGAACTACTATTGGTGTAGAGATATGGGAAATGGTTCAGCAACAAAAATTGATGCATTTATGATTAAGTATTAATTATTTTCTTAAGTGAAAACTCTAAAAAATCTATCTTTGTGGAACGGAGGGAGTATTGTATTAGCTCAGAGAAACCCACTACAGGGTACAAACATCACACATGGGGAATACAAAGACCCATTATAGGATAAGACAACAATCTCCCATAGAAGGTACTCCCTTTATTTTGAATTAAGTGGTGTTTTAGTAATATGCACACAAATTAAGGAAATAATTAATTTTTGTTTTTTTCTATACTAAAACCTCATTTATTATTCATCTGAACCAATGAACAAATAGTCTATAAAATGTAATTGGTCAAAAATAATAAAAAATCATTTAATTTTGCATTGGTTAGTGAGAACATCACTTAATTGTGAAAAAAAAACTCTCTAAAACTTCATTTAATTTAGAACGGAGGGAGTATATAAGACAACTCCTAAAAAGGAGTGATGGGACAGATCCCAAAACACGGGATTACAAAATCTGATGTCGTCCCGACCACCATATTCGGAAAATCCCATTACATCCTTTAAAATCGGTATAAACCGATTTAGAATGTTATCATGAAAGGTGTATCATTTTTTATTTTTTTGAAAGAATGTAAAATTTTATTCAACCAAAAAAACGTTTGTACATCTAGTGTTACATCGAGTTTAGAGGTAAATCATTAAGTAGAAAGATTATGACTATCTGCTTGTGGCAAATCAGAGTTGTAATCCAGCCTCGTATTTGCTGTCACCCAATGCTCGAATGGACAAGAGCCTGTTTCGTATTTGCTTATCGATGATCCGGATAAGTGTTTGCGCGGGAGTTGGTGTTTCTCCATGCTTCCTGTTGTTCCGTTCCTTCCAGATGTTGTAGAGCGTGCATTGGAAAACATACCGAATGAGAAATCCTTTTGTTTTCTCCATGCTCGTGTCTTTAATGACATTGAGGAGAGCATCCCAATCCACCGAGAACCGAGAATCGAGAAGGCCCATACACAACTTCGTCCAGACTTGCTTCGCATAGTTACAAGAAAAGAAGAGGTGAGATCTGGTTTCTATCGGTTCATGGCATAAAACACAGCTTGGGTTAGCCCCCACGTTCTAACTTTGCATACGATCCCCAGTAGCTAGACGATTGTGAATTGCTAGCCAGGTGAGAAAAGCAAATTTTGGAGTCGAATGAGTGAACCATACACCCTTATGCCAATCAACCTGATTATGGGACTTGCGAATAAGCAACCATGTTTTGTTCGCAGCAAATCTCGGGATGAACTTGTCCTGATCTGATTTCCAAAGAGCGACATCCTCTTTTCGCGAGACACTTTTATGTTTCTCCGATTAAGAATCTCTTCGATTTTTTCCAGAATTTCAGCGCGGTGACATTGTCTTCTCCGATAACTCCATGCGTACTCGACAGTTTCAGTCGAAGGGATTCCCATGTCAATAACTCCTCTCACTCTCGTTATGTCCATAAGGCAACCCAGACTTGACCATTTATCATACCAGAAGGATGTAGATTTCCCGTTTCCAATTTCTTTTCCGAAGAACTCTTTCGCAAGGCCTCTATATTTTAGCAATTTTTTCCACATCCAAGAGCCTAGACTTGTGGTAGTTTTTACTGACCAAAAGACCTCCTTTCTTATCACATTGTGTCGTATCCATTGAACCCACATCGATGAAGGAGAAGAAAGGATTCTCCATATCAATTTGAGGCAACACACAACGTTATACTCTTTCAAAGGTCGTAAACCCAGCCCACCTTCATCCTTCCTTTTGCATACAATATCCCAGGCAATTTTTGCTTTCCTTGGGTTCAGTTCCGGGCCAGACCATAAGAAAGCTGAGCAGAGTTTTTCGATTTCCCGTATACATTCACTTGGGAGACGAAAAGCTGATAGCCAGAAGTTCGATATGCTCATCAGAACCGATCTAATCAACTGTAATCTACCTGCGTAAGATAAGAAACGAGCTGTCCATGTGCTAATTCGTTTTCTAATCTGCTCCAGCAATGGCAAGTAGTCACTCGACGACATTCTCTTCGTAAGGAGGGGTAAGCCTAAATACCGAATCGGCAACTGACCTGTTTCGAAAGGGAATTGAACTTCCATATCTTGGCGTACAGAATCTGTAATCCCTGCAAGGTATATTGTGGATTTCTGCATACTTATCCTTAACCATGAGATTGTGGCGAATTCATCGAAGATCTTGATGATGCCTTCTACGGATTGGACTGTTCCATCTGTTACCACCATGATGTCGTGGGCGAAGCTTAGGTGCGTGAGGCCAAGGTTTTTGCAGCGAGGGTGGTATCCCACCTTACGATCACTTGTCGCTTTATCCAAGAGTTTTGAGAGTACATCCATACTTATGACAAAGAGATGGAGACAAAGAACAGCCTTGACGGAGACCCCGTTCGCTCCTAAAGAAACCAGCAAGCTCACCGTTCACTTGTACCGAGAAAGATGCAGTTGTCACGCAGAGTGAAATCCAGTGAATAAATTTCTGTGGGAAATTGAGAGCCGTGAGCGTGTTGAGTAAGAACGACCATTGTACATAATCGAAAGCGTTTGAGATATCAATTTTTATTGCACACCGGCTGGAGATCCCGTCCTTATGGTAGTCACGAACCAGCTCTGTTGCTAGTAGTACGTTCTCAATTAAGAGCCTATCTGAAACGAAAGCTGACTGGTTTGTAGAGAGAATTTAGGCAAGATTCCTTTCAGTCGGTTTGCGATAAGCTTGGAGATGACTTTGTAGATGATATTACAACACGAAATGGGACGATAATCTTTCATCTCTGTCGCTCCTGTTTTTTTAGGAATGAGAGCTAGGATAGTAGTATTGATGCCCTTTGGCAAAAACCCTTTCTCGAAGAACGATTGGACCGCTATGGTGAATTCCTCCCCAAGAAAGGTGTATTATTGTATCCCAATACCGCGTATAATAACAAATATTCAATCTTCTCGATTTTTTAATTTATTTTCTCTGTGATAGCGTAGAACAACACCTAAATTTAAATCGTTGTTTAAATTCATATTTTTCATATCAAGTATGATTAATCGTACGTTTGTTGTTTGTTATTATTTAGAAATCACCGACTTCCAACTCAAAACCAATTGGTAATGAGTTGATTGGCCCATGAACCTTATATATTAGTTACAAAATGTCTCAATTTCAAATGTGGGACCTTTCTAACATTCTAATAGGCCTCCTCGAAATGAGGGCGGGAGAACGCACAATCATCTCGGAAATACCACCATTTATACGGACCATTTAGAATGTGGGTAACCGTTTTTAAGGGAAATTGCTTGTTGGGCTAATCTTGGGCTCTGATACCATATTAGGAATCATGGATTTCTAATTCAAAACCAATTGGCAATGAGTGGATTGGCTCATAAACCATATATACTAGTTAAGAAATGTCACAACTTCCAATGTGGAACCTTTCTAACATTCTAATATTATCATCCGTCATTTTCTAAAAAATATGATAAAAATTTATCTTGCAAGATGACATGAACAATTTTCGTAGTTGAAGTTATCTAAGAAAATAAGACTCTTGTGAGAATTTAGTTTCTCCGAACATAGTCTGCATTGTCGATTTCAATTCTTTTTCCATGCAACGTAATTTGTTTTGTATAGCGTTTTTATTCCGGCGGGTCTCCATTCATTTTTTTTTCTTTCGTTTTTTTTTTAAAAATAATATTAATTTACGTAAAACTGAATTTAACATACGGTAGTTTGGTACGTTGATTTAGTTGAGGTTTTAATCATATAATCATTCATTTAAAAAAAACGTGTTCCCTTTTTTAATGAGAAATTGCAGTGTATAACCACAAAAAAACTATAATTAACAAATTAACCAAAAAAAAAAATGGAGATATTATTCTCTGTATAATCTATATCAATACTTTTTTACCCTTTCTTTGATTTTTTTTTCTCTTTCTGGTTCTTTTAAGGGAACCTTCTTTTTAATGCGTGAGAGAGAGTCAGCCTCGTCGACGATATTATCGACCGGATCCGTCGCTGTAACGGATCGCTCCGATCTGTTGCTCTCTTGTCTCGCCATCGCTGCTCATCATCTCACCAAATCAGAGACGACGATAAGAGCCGACAATTGCCGCCGCTCCTTCCTCCTCTCAACCCAAGGCCNAAAAAAAAAAAAAATTTACCCCATTATTTTTTTATTTCTTAACATCTCTAAATAGAGCATAGGTTCATACCATTTGGACACCAAAAAAAATCTCAAGATTTAACATTCTCTTTTAATTTCTTCTCATACATTATCACTCTCTTTCGTATTTTTTTTTCAATTTTCAACATCTTTATGGATCCATCTCGCAATTACAATCTCCTACCAAATTATGGTTTTCCAAACCCTCAAGATCCAAACACACAACCACCAAATCCAAATACACAACTCCCAGAAAATCCTATAAATTCGGGAATGCATCCAAATTTTCAAATGCCATATATGATGCCACCAAATTTTGGCATGCAATACCCGTACAATCATCCATATATGCCATATGGCTACCCACCAGTTCCGGGAAACACCAATGTTTCACCAAATATGAACTACCCTAACAGTCAACCCATTAACGAGCCAACCGGTTTTAGTAGTGGATCGACTGATACTTCACAATTTTGCACCCAAATCTCTTTGAGAGATGCTGGCGGGGATACTCCTATTCTTCAACCAACCCAACAATCAGCAAAGAAGAAGGCAAGTTACACTACTTGGAGTTCTGAAGACAACAAAGCGCTACTAAATGGTTATTTCCACTTCAGTACTGATAGTGAATTGGGGAATAATCAAAAAGGTGATACTTTCTGGGGGAAAATTGCTAAGTACGTGAACGAGAGCACCGACAGCAGAAAAATATTCACCGCAACAAAATGCCAAAGTCACTTTCGTGACATAAACAAGAAAATTTGCACCTTTGTTGGTTGTTACAGTACTGCAACCAGGGAGAGGCGTAGTGGTTTTTCCGATGATGACTACATAACCAATGCTCTTGGTTTGTATGAAGCAAAAGAAGGTTGTGTGTTTGCTTATGTGGATGAATGGAAATTGGTTCGGCATCAGCCCAAATATATGTTGGGATCAAATGAATCTGGTAGCAGTGGCTCTAAGCGAAAAAGTGGTAGTGATGATGTTGAATCACCATTTCAGTCTTTTGTTCGTCCATCAGGTAGGGAGGCAACGAAGAAGAAAGCTAGGGTTTCTTCCAGTAAATCATCTACTACCAGAAAATCTAAGCATGCCATTGAAGAAGAGTTGTCCAATTTAGCCTCTATTCATGAAAACCTTCAACAAAACAGGACAAATACTCTTTCAGTTATCTTAGAGTTGTCTGCTAGCCAGAAGGAAGTTGCACGTTCTAAGAACATGGAGTTGTGGATCCAACTGCATAACAAATCTCGTGATGATGCANGCGTAGTGGTTTTTCCGATGATGACTACATAACCAATGCTCTTGGTTTGTATGAAGCAAAAGAAGGTTGTGTGTTTGCTTATGTGGATGAATGGAAATTGGTTCGGCATCAGCCCAAATATATGTTGGGATCAAATGAATCTGGTAGCAGTGGCTCTAAGCGAAAAAGTGGTAGTGATGATGTTGAATCACCATTTCAGTCTTTTGTTCGTCCATCAGGTAGGGAGGCAACGAAGAAGAAAGCTAGGGTTTCTTCCAGTAAATCATCTACTACCAGAAAATCTAAGCATGCCATTGAAGAAGAGTTGTCCAATTTAGCCTCTATTCATGAAAACCTTCAACAAAACAGGACAAATACTCTTTCAGTTATCTTAGAGTTGTCTGCTAGCCAGAAGGAAGTTGCACGTTCTAAGAACATGGAGTTGTGGATCCAACTGCATAACAAATCTCGTGATGATGCAAAACGTTGTTTGACCGTTAATTTTAATATGTTGTGTTCTAAATTTATAATTGTGTGTTTGTCAAAATAATTTGTGGCTGTTAGTTTTAATATGTTATGTTCTATATTTATAATTGTGTGTTGTCAGGATAATTTGTGGCTGATAAGAGTGTTTGTACCTTCAATAATTATGTTTTAATAAAAGTGTTGTGTTTGAATAATTAATCATATCCACTACTTCTGACAAGATGTGACTCTACTCAATGCAATTTTGAATAATTGATCATACCCACTACTTCCGACAAGATGTGACTCTACTCAATGCAAATTTTGAATAATTGATCATACCCACTACTTCCGACAAGATGTGGCTCTAGTCAATGCAATTTTGAATAATTAATCAGACCCACTACTTCCGACAAGATATGACTACTCACTACAAATATTAATTCAATTTAGTTAAGTAAAACGGTAGCTCACTTATTATAAAAATGGTAGCTCACATCATATCAACATAACTCATTCCAAACATTCATACTTTCTTCTTCTTATCATTCAATGGATTTACCACCAAATTTGTTTAACTTCGAAGAGTTCGAACAACAGTGGAAGTTAGAAGAATCTCTGATCCAAAGGCAATAAGAACTTCTTGAGGAACTGCAAAGAAGAAACGAAAGATCCCATTCCAAAAAATTTATCTATAGAGATCATGTAGCTGCCCATCAAAGGCTCATGGCCGACTACTTTGACGAGTCATGCACTTACACCGACATGCATTTCCGAAGAAGATATCGAATGAAAAGGCCATTGTTTCTACGAATTGTAGAATCTTTATCAAATTACGACGTCTACTTCACTCAAAGACGAAATAATTCCGGGAAGCCTGGTCTTTCCCCTGTCCAGAAGTGCACAGCTGCCCTCCGCATGCTCGCATATGGCTGCCCAGCTGATGCTTGTGACGAGTATGTGAAGATTGGAGAAAGCACGGCGCTCGAGTGTACTAAAAAATTTTGTGAAGGGATAATTACCTTGTTTCAAGATGAATATTTACGAAGACCAAATGTGACAGATTTAGAGAGGTTACTCCAAGTTGGTCAGGATCGTGGTTACCCCGGAATGATTGGTAGTATTGATTGCATGCACTGGAAGTGGAAGAATTGTCCCAAGGCTTGGCATGGACAGTTCACTAGTGGACACAAAGGCTCGGCAACAGTTATTCTTGAGGTTGTGGCGTCATATGATTTGTGGATATGGCATGCTTTCTTTGGGTTGCCTGGTACATTGAATGACATTAATGTTCTCGATAGGTCACCGGTGTTTGACGACATCATTTCCGGTGAAGCCCCGGAGGTAAACTTCATCGTAAATGGTCGACAATACAATCGGGCATACTATCTTGGCGATAGAATCTATCCTAAATGGCCTGTCTTCGTTCAGTCAATTCAAGTTCCTGTAGGCGACAAAGCATAATTGTTTGCCAAACAACAAGAATCATGTAGGAAGGACGTGGAACGAGCATTCGGTGTTCTCCAAGCACGATTTGCTATTGTTCGGCAACCATCTAGAATGTGGGATATCGAGGTATTAGGTAAAATAATGCGGGCCTGCATTATTTTACATAACATGATAGTAGAGGATGAACGTGATACATATTCGCGAAACTGGGAAAATATCGACTTCGAACCTTCAAACAATTCTGCATCAAGCTCCTCGATCAACGTCGACACCCAAATATTACCACAATTTGAAGTCCATGTGCAAGGCCGATCAGAATCAGATATTCATGTTAGAGCCAATTTACGTGATAGGGATCAACATATTCAATTAAAAAAGGATCTCGTCGAGCATATTTG
>PKML01073800.1:9362-54359 GCA_002933935.1 Eutrema yunnanense
CTACTCAGAAGAAAATCATTTCAATCTTTTATGCTCTTATTTATCAACTTATAACAGGAGAGAGAGATACCATAACTCTAAACACATGGGTTCCTTTATCAGATATGAATGATGAATCAAGCTCTGTAAACACTAACCACATCGATGAAGTGCAAAAATTTGGCTCAGGCTTCAGAAGAACTCTGCTGGAGACATGGATGTTTTCTAATCAACTGGTCAGTCTTTGGATTTTTCATTAGTCGATCTAGAGCTGATCCTGCAACACTGGTCACTCAAAAACCAAATCAAAACAACAATTCAAGCACATGATCATTATCTCCAACAAGTTTTGACTCAATAAAACGACAATTTTTATTTATTTTATGACTCTAAGAAAAACAAAAACAAAGTCAGCAGACACCTCCCCCAGACTTGAACAACACTGTCCCCAGTGTTATCTAGCCTAGAGTCAGTGAAAGAAAACAAAAGAACATAATAAAATTGGGAAAAACAAGAAGTTACCTTGTTGGAACATCGATTATCGATTGACACACAACCTGGTATCGATCGATACCAGGCTTAAATCGACTTGATGAACCGTACATTCGCGATTGGTGTCGACCGATACCAATGGGGTATCGATCGACACTAAGGCGATTTCGAGTTTTGCTCCTTGTTTATCCTGACACAAACACAAATCGAACGAAAATAAAAAAGAAAAAGAATCAAAAGCAGACTCACCAGTGGGTTGCCTCCCACCAAGCGCTTGTTTAACGTCAGTAGCTTGACTGTAACGCCCTCAGGCAGGATAAGAATGCGAGCTTGCACCAAAACAGGCTCCACAACTTGACATTGCTATCTTCAGAGTTTTGCTCAACATACTTTCCACAAACTCTTGCCCTTTTTCCTTCAGCTCCGAAGTAAGAAGTACTCTAGCCTTAGAAAATGGTTTCGAGGCTCCTTTGCACTTCACCTTATACTCAATCGAATCTCCATCATAGTTATGAGGGGTCAAAGTAACATGGGGATTCTCCACCTTTTTGCTCTTGGCTTTCTTCTTTGTTGCCTAGGCCTTCTTCTTTGTTGCCTTGGCCTTCCTGACAACTTCCTTGGGGACGCTGGGTGGTTCAGCCGAAACGTCTGTGATAGTTGGTACGTTAGGAGGTTCTTCCAAAGGATCTGATATCAACGTCGCTCCTATTACAGCATCGATGCAAGAGATACGTGTGGGAGTTCCTCTAGGGATGGCTTTGTAGTACACCTCCTTGTCAATGTATGAGAATGAGATGTGCTTGCTGGGTGTGTCCATAATGGCACCAACCGAAGCCATGAACGGTCTTCCAAGAATCAATTGCGTACGAGATATTGCACTCATCTCTACAACCTGAAAATCAGTAGGAACCAGGCAATCTCCTATTGTGATCATCAAATCTGCGATTGCTCCATATGGAGTTGAGGTTGAAGAGTTCGCAAATGTGATAGATGTCTTGGGAGGTTGAATATCAGCTCCCAATCTCTCTGCGATTGCCCTTGACATGACATTGACGCATGCCCCTGAGTCAATGAGAGACTCTTTGAATTCAACTCCAGAGATACAGCATGGAACTGAGAATATTCATGGGTCTTCCCTCTTAGTCAACTGTCTCAGTGGAGGTGGTGTACGTCTGGCCTTAATGAAAAGTGCTTTAATCTCTTCCTCAGTTTCTCTGCAATCCTTGAAGTGACTTAGCAGAGGACGGTGTTCTAGAGCTTCTTCAAAGGTTGATTCATTGGAGATCCTTCGTACCATCTTCTCAAAGTCACGCAGCTGCTTTGGAGAAATGGGATGTATGAGGTATCGAGGAATAGGATTCAGCTTCTTGGGCTTGCGAACTCTTTCTTCAATCAACTCTAGTGCTTTCACAGTTTCTGGCTTAATCTGTGAGGGGTATCGATCGATACGAGGCATGGTATCGATCGATACTATTGCTGTTGGATAGTCCTTGGCAGATATATCATCATCAAGAGGAAGCTCCACATTCTGCTTATCCAGCAAAGCCTTGCATCTAGCTTCCTCCCACTCCTTCCTTGTCATAATATGAGGCATAGGATAAGATATCCTGGGTATATAGACCCTCTCTGCAACTACTTTAGGCATCACAGTCGAAATCTCAGGTGTCTCCTCAGAAATTGCCTCAGTATCGACAGATACCAATGGGGTACAGATCGATACACGGGTTTTGGAAGTAACCCGTTTCAAAATTGTAACTGGCATCGATCGACACTTGGGGGTATCGATCGATGCCTTGGCGATTTCAGGATCCTCATCCCCGAGGAAGAAGTTGAGGGCATCTTGATGCATTGTCACGGTTCATCATATGGAGGCCACTTTGCTTCATTCAAGACGGTTGCTAAGGTCCTACCAGCGGGATTTTGGTGACCAACTATGTTCAAGGATGCTCAAGAGTTTGTATCTAAGTGTGATGCATGTCAAAGAAAGGGCAACATTAGTAGAATAGACGAGATGCCACAAAATCCGATCCTAGAAGTAGAGATTCTTGACGTATAGAGAATAGACTTCATGGGGCCGTTTCCTTCGTCCTACGGGAATCAATATATTTCGGTGGCGGTAGATTACGTCTTTAAGTGGGTCGAAGCAATTGCAAGCCCGACCAATGATGTGAAGGTGGTTCTCAAGTTGTTTATGTCGATATTTTTCCCTCGCTTTGGAGTCCCAAGGGTAGTGATAAGTGATGACAGTTCCCACTTCATCAACAAAGTGTTTGAGAGCTTGCTTAGGAAGCATGGAGTCAAACACAAAATGGCCACACCTTATCACCCCCAAACGAGTGGCCAAGTGGTAGTTTATAACAGGCAAATCAAGGCAATCTTGGAAAAGACCGTTAGTGCCTCGAGGAAAGATTGGTCCGTGAAGTTAAATGATGCGTTGTGGGCTTACCGAACCACTTACAAGACACCCATTGGGACAACACCATTCAATCTTCTTTATGGAAAGTCTTATCATTTGCCGGTTGAGTTGGAATACAAGGCTTTATGGGCGGTTAAACTTCTCAACTTTGACACCAAATCAGCCTCGGAAATGCGTCTCCTTCAATTGAACGAGCTTGATGAAGTCCGCCTAGATGATTATGAAAGTTCACGTCTCTACAAGGAGAGAACGAAGTTGTTCCATGACAAGAAGATAACACCCAAAGATCTTAAGGTTGCGGACCAAGTGTTGTTTTTTAACTCCTGGTTGAAGCTATTTCCCGGGAAGCTCAAGTCAAGATGGTCCGGGCCTTTTAAGATAAAAGAAGTGAAACCGTATGGCGCGGTTGTGTTGTTCAACAAAACAGGTGAAGAATTCACGGTGAACGGACAATGTCTCAAGCCCTATATGGTGGGTGATTACGTTGAGGAAGGGATCACGGTTCCTCTCTCGAACACTATTTCCACCTAAACGGGGTAACAAACGTTGAACTTAGTGACGTTAAACAAAGCGCTCATGGGAGACACCCCATGCTTATCCCTTGTATATACTTTTCGATTTAGCATTTTCTCTTCTTTTATAGTTCGTTTTAATATTTTGCTAAAGTGTCCTTAGGGGATATTGTGGTCACAACGGGCATGAGCTACGAACGAAGCTAGCTCGGTGTCGGGGAACGCCAAAAACAGAGAGAAAATCGAGTGGTCACACCGGCCACACCCTTCTCGGTGTGAGCTGTTTTTGTGGCGCACTCTTTTGTCCAGCGGTCCAAGATCTGGATCTTTTGTCCAGCAGTCCAAGGTCCAGATCTATTGACCAACGGTCCGCCCGGTGCTCCCGCTCAAGGTAAGGGATCCGGCCCGCCCAGGTAAGGGCTTCTTCTTCCCCATTTGCGACCAAGATCGACTGTTCTTCCCCATTGGCGAAAATCACTCCTCTCTTTTCATTTCTTCATAACTTTCTCTCACCTTGCTCAACATTCGTGATCCTGGTTGCTAAATTCTCATTTTTCTTTCCTATCTCTGGATCCACCATCAGTTTTAGCATTCTTGCACCCCCCCCCCCAAAGATATTTAACCTAATTGTTTTTTAAAAAATTTAGCTTCATGATATTGTTTGAGAAATGCATTCACTTGAACATATACCTTGGGGTTGGTTTTTAATGGTTAAACTTGGTGATTCATGTCCTAATTCTTGCTAGATTAGAGGACTTTTGAAATGTGTGAATTTTGTGATTCTTGAGGCCATGTCAATTTCTTTTGATCATTGAGCCTAAAGGTTGCAACTTTGGTGATTTTATGGTTGCTATGCTTGGTCTTCACTATCTTCTAGCTCATTGCATCTTGTCTCATCTTGAATGCATTAGTTAGATGTCGAAAAAGGTAGTGCCTTTATCTCTTGAATCTTACACGATTTGTGAGACAATGTAGGTACCATGGGTAGAAAAGGCAAGGAGACTCAAGATGAATCCCAAAGCCAACAACCAAGGAAACAATTGGATCCAATGGTTTGTGCTAAGAGTAAGAAGAAGAACAAGAAGGTGGTTAGCGACAATGAGCAAGATGGGAACGAGATCGTGGTAGAGAAGAAAAAAAGAGAGTTCCAAGCCAATACCGAGAACCCCTTCCCACAATGAGTATCTCAAGAAGCTAAAGCCGGTAAAGTTTCTCGAGACATGATTCCCGGATAAGGCCATAGTAGAGAATATGGGGATTTTCGAGGATGTGAAAAAGATCTTCGACAACATTGGTTTCGGTAAAGTCTTCGATATAGCTCAACCATCTCACAAGGAGAAAACATGCCAATTTTTGGAATCATTGGAAGAGGTCTTCTATGACAAACGAGACAAAGATGTCGACATTGAAGATGGCCACGGGTATATGAAGTTCAAAGTTGGGCAGGAAGTTTACAAGATGACATTCCATGAGCTAAGTCAAGTGTTCGGTTTCAAAGAAGAAGGAACCAAGAGAGGGTACCGCTTCTACTACGGACGAGACGACTTTGCCTACTTTTGGAAAGCTGTTGCACGAGGAGAGTACAACCCCGGCAATATCAAAAGCTCCACCATTCGCCACCCCGCCATACGATATGGGCATAAGGTCCTTGCTCACACATTCTTTGCAAGAAAGAGTCCGGCTCCATATCGGAAGACGAGATGGAGTTGATGGCACTAGGGCTAAGACCATTTCTAAACTCCCCTTTGGATGAAAGGCGATTCATTGGAGATGATGCAAACCCGGGCCTTGCCGCTATCCTTGTCAATCACTTGCTTGGTATCAAAAAATGGGCTTACGCGACAAAGATGAAAAAACCTCAATTGCACATTGGTGGTTTGGTCACTTCGATTCTTAAGGCCAAATGGATAAACTTGGTGGAGTATGGCAATGGTATTGAATTTATGGATGAAGCCTATCTCTCGAAAATCAGATTTTCGAAGGGAAGATAGGCAACGAATATGCCTACAACCTTCGGCTCACCGATTCCAACACCGTGAAGGTTATGTTATCTAAGGTCTATCTCACCTCGATTCAAGGAAGAAAGTAGCTCACCTTCTATCTGATATGATCATGGACATGAAGGCATTGGATGAGGTTCAAGAAGAGGCAATGGTCATCCCAACATGCCCTATCACTCAGTCCAAGACACGGAAGCTAGCGGGAGCGGTGCGGAGCTTACTTACGGATTCCCGGATCAAGGAGGATCAACTTATGCACCCAGTCCTCACCTCACTATCTTCAAATTCTTCTTGAGGTTTTGTCGTTTGTGTAAGTTGCGTTGTACTCTTTTTCCTGTATACGGTTTTGTCTCAATGGGTTTTCCGTATAGAGGTTTTACCGAGGCAATCGGCTTACACCATCTAACAGTCCAATCTCTCGAGAATTCCGTAGGGGGAATTTTCCGAGGGACTTTCCGAGGGACTTTCCCGGGGGGGTTTTCCGAAGGGATTTTTTCGGTGGAATTCCAAGAGTTTTCAAACAGTTATTTAATTTAATCTCCCTTGTTTAAATTTTTTGTCATTTTCGAGACTTGTGTTACCATCACATCTCCTGTCTTTATCTCTTCTTCTTCCCCATTGTCGAAAAACACATAATCATTTTTATCAAAAATATTTCAGATTTTTCTACTCTTTTCTCTCGTCCTCTTTGAAGGTTATTCATCGAAAATCTTACGGTTTATCGATGCGCGATGATACAACCCGCCACTCCCATCAAGCAACCCGTCTCCTCCAACGTTGGTGCAAATGGCAAGATAGAACAATCCGGAAGCTCGTAAGGACAGTGAAGAGTTTGGGTCAAACTATCAAGGAGCTGAAAAAGAAGGACCATGGGGATAGCACATCTAGAGCGCAAGACGTTGGGAACGAGGTGGAGCAAGAAGGAGAAGGTGACTCATGCCGTGAAGGAGAAATGGTGACCTACCCAAACCCTTCGGCCCGAGAAGTTCGAAGGAACAAAAGGAAGGCTATGAGGTCTCCGTCTCCGTGCTCGAGTAACCCGTCCTATTCCATGGGGTCTTCCTCCCCATCTCAAAGTTTTTAAAGGTAACACTCCAAAACCTTGTAAATAGCATTTAGTTTTATTTTTGGTCTTTTGCATTTGTTTATACTCTCTCTCAAGCTTCTATTACACAAGGGACCGTGTAATTTAAGTTCGGGGGAGGGTTTATGTGTTTCTAATCTTGTTTCTCTCTTTTAATCTTGATTTTTTCATCTTGAGTCTCATGCAATAGGTACGTCAGTGCCACCTTTTATTTTATTAGATAATATGCCAAAGCACTGCTTTATATCTCTAGTTTCTCTTCGAAACCCCAGCCTAGTAAAAACGAATAAAAATTACGTTTAACATTTGTTTAGACATCTTACACTACAAGAAATGTGGGTATTAATAGCATCGGAAGATAGCGTTTATTACAGTTCTGCTATTGTATACGGAAACGGGTTTTTTTCATAGCGTTTGTTATTATAAAACGTTATATTTGTTATCGCGCCAAAATAAAATTTTTAGCCGCGTAAATTTGCTAAGTGCCGGCGCCTTACCATTGCAGATCCAAAATTCAACGCTATCTTACATCAAAAATATCTCAAACTTTTAGTCAAAATAACTTAAGAAATGAAACACGATTTTGCCTAACAAAATTCTTCGTTTCAGCCACTCTTCTTCCTCTTGAAACGCCCCTAGCCTCGCAAGGAGTCCTAGCTGCTGCTGTTGGTCCTCGTGAATATCGTTGACGTTGAGCTAAGCGCAGAGGGCGAGCTAAGGAGGGAGTTTGATACGATCCTGGAGCGTACCTAAAGAAGGAGATGAGAAACGGAAGAAATGAGGAAGGAGAATCGAGAGAGAGAGATTAGAGAGAAGAAGCTTAAAGAGTTTTCATAAGATTATCGATAACCTTCACAAAGCATTCTCACGCTACATATAAACCAGAACGTAAATGAAACTAATAAGATAGAACTGGGCCTTAAACATTCAGCTAGCCGATTATTAGTGTGAGCCCAATGATACGAACGTATCAATACCGCCCCCCCCGTTGAGATCCACCTTGTCCTCAAGGTGGTAGAAAATGAAACTCTGGTAACACAGCTTCATCTGGTAATGTCCTTGCAGCTATCTTGAAAAACCTGCCCCAATCGTCATCTCTAGTCACGTTACCAACAGCAAACATGGGTTCAAAGAGTGTGTTGTCACCCCCCACTTTCCGACGTTAGCCATAACTTGTAATCAAGCATGTCTTGGAAAGAAGACGTATACTTAGCAATCAACCCCACGTCCTTGCTCTTCTTCTTGTTGTTCTCATTAGAAACCCAATCCACTGCCTTCAAACTTACTCCATTCTGGAAATAGATTTCACGCTGGTTCACGTTCCCACCAAGGAAACGTGCACAATAATCAATTAGAATATGCTGCCACTCAAATTCCTCATACCTTTCTTGACCCATAGAAAGGATTCGACGAGAACTGGTGTTAAGCGTGGAGAAAACAAACTTACGGGCATATATGGAAGAAGGACTAGACCATCCGGGAAAGACACATGAACTCTCTTCCGACAGAATATGGTACATGTGTGGGCTGAATTTATAACCAGCCTCTTTCTTGGTTTCTTTAGAAACGATCCAAACTTGTTCCTTCTCATAGACCTTCTCGGTATAACCAGCCTCTTTCTTGGCTTCTTTAGAAACGATCCAAACTTGTTCCTGCCCATAGACCTTCTTCTCGGTGTTCTCATATTCTATCATTGTATACAGTCCATTACCTTTCCCTGGAGAGCTCACCTTGTCCTCAAGGTGATGGTCAACACTTTTCTTCAATGGCAGCTTCAGCCCAGTCTTGTCATCCCGACCCTTGGGAACGAGCCCTGCGATTTCCCATTCCATGTTCTTTTCATTGATGATCTCAGTTTCTGCTCCTTTAGCAACAACCAAACATGGGAAATTATGTGGTTTACAGTAGTGCCCGGGAAAGAACTTCTCGCCACAAAGAAAACACACAGATCTATTCATATTATTCCCTCTATTTCCCACAGTTGTGACCCATCTTGTCTCTTGATAAAATGTTAGAGTCTTCTCCTTCCAATTTATCCACGTTTCCTCAAGTGTTTCGAGCCAATTATAACCCAAAATAATGTCAACACCATGTTGTTTCAGATCTACTATCAGATATTCCTCACTAACCTCAATCTCTTGAACCAACAAACTGACCCCAACGCAAGTCCCCTTGCACTCACTGCGCAGCCCATGTCCTAATAAAACTGGAATCTTGTTTGTAACTTTCATTGGCAGCTTGAGGTGATTAGCTAATTTTTTAGACATAAAGTTATTTGTTGCCCCAGTGTCAAAGAGAATAGCTACTTGATGTTGTAGAATAGTACCCGAAACCAGAAGTCTCTTATCTTTGTTCAAATCTGTCTTTAAGGAGTTCTCAATTAGCCTTTCTATTTCTGTCCCTTCATTCTTACTATGTGATTCCTTCTTAGATTGCCCTGCAATGGCCTCTATTTCCACCATACTCCTCAGTTGCTCTGCATTGGTTTCGTCAGAATTGATTAAAAGCTGATGTAGTTATGTATACGTATATGTCGACAACTCACAGCACTGAAAAGTGAAACATGAGCCTCCCAAACTAACAACATCCTGCAATCCAGCCACATTGTACATCTTGACCCCACTCAGCTCATTTGCTGCCGCTTCATTTCCCAGAGTACCTATCACAGACGGTAGCACTCTTCTCGAAGTGATGATCTCCTCACTTTCCTCCAACCATTGTGCAACATCCATCATTTGTATAAGGCTTTGAGGTCGTGAAAGACGTACTGCATTCTGTAACTGAGGTTTCAGCCCTAACAAGAACACCTCTTCCAAATACCTTTTTGGTAAACTGACTGACTTGCTACACAACGCTTCAAATTCTTCTCTATACTCTCGAACGGAACCAGTCTGGTGAATTCCCAAATATCTGGAGTGGTTTGTTTGCTTAACAAGTTCAGTTGCTTCTTGTAGAATCATACCTTTGAACTATGCCCAATTACCAGGCGAGTGTGTTTCCCAAAGTCTCTTAATCCATAATCCTGTTGGTCCTTCCAAACTTTGATAAACCACATGTAGCATTCTGTCTCTTGTTATACTGTTCTGGTGGAGATAATCCTCAAAACCGTTTACCCAGATTTTCAACTCAGCATTTGAACATCTTGTTGATCCGTAACTTGCATCATTCCCTTTTCCTATCGCTCTTTCGTCAATGGGTGAGACGAATGGTTCTGTAAACCGTACCTGCCTAACAGTGGGACGAGGTGATCTTTTAAACTCACGAGTTGCATCCCTCATGTCAACTCCTCTGTGACTAGCTTCACCACGTTCCCAGCCTTCGCGAACAAGATTCATTTGTTCACATCCTGAAGCTCCAGCTGATGTAGGGACGACGTACGGATCCAGCCATGCCTTCTCATTTTCCCTATCAACTAGTGTTACTACTCCTTGCCGCTGATAAGTCATTCCTCTTCCCGTATCAGGACCATAGCTCTTTTTCGAGAGCCTAATTCCAACAGATTTACCCTGCCGTCCATTTCTGGCTATACGAGTCCTCCTTCTCACAATCGCATCAACATTTCCACTATAGTATTGCAGTGTATCTTGTGGTTGAGTTTCAGGAAGCATTAATCGAGCACGAGATTGAGGTCGAATACCTATTTTCGCATCAACGGAGCGGTGTCTATCACCCTCCCATTTTTTTCTTTTCCTTACTGCCTTGAAGGACCTCCTCCTCATCGTCAATCTTCTCCTCATCTGATCAGATCTCGTTGTTATAGTTTCAGATGTCTGAACTTCTTTAGATTGTCCGCCCACCAAGTGTTCGACAGAATTCCTAAAAGAGATTTATGGGTTCTTCATTTGTTTCGGCTCAACCATCCTCACCCATTGGGTTTCTGGCAACTGATATTTCTCAAGAGTAGATTCCATGCGTTGAACTGCGGACTCCATCCGCTCCAAGCGAGCAACGATCTGCGTGATAAGATCTACCGATTCACTGTTCAAGACCATTTTGATGTAGTAAGCCCACCGCCGAGAGAACGGTGGCTCTGATACCAATCTGATACGATCCTGGAGCGTACCTAAAGAAGGAGATGAGAAACGGAAGAAATGAAGAAGGAGAATCGAGAGAGAGAGATTAGAGAGAAGAAGCTTAAAGAGTTTTCATAAGATAATCGATAACCTTCACAAAGCATTCTCACGCTACATATAAACCAGAAGGTAAATGAAACTAATAAGATAGAACTGGGCCTTAAACATTCAGCTACCCCAACCGATTATTACTGTGAGCCCAATGATACGAACGTATCATAGTTCGCCGGAGAGGCGATTAGAAGAGAGATTGAGGATGACTAGGTTAACGAGGAACTGAATCTCCGACATGATCTCTCCGGATATCTGATTCGAGAATAGATCTAGGGATCGGAGATTGGTACAGTTGGAGAGAAACGGAGAGGTTAGTGAGGTTAGCGTACTCGGGAAGTTGCCCTAGATTTAGATTTCGATTTCTATTTCGATTTCTGAATCGATCCTTCTCCACCGTAAATTCTTACTTTCGACAGGTGTGGATATACTATGGCTCATTCCTTAGATTTGCAGAGTTTTATTCTCCGGGCTCGAGTGCTTACACTTTACCGGCAAGCATTGAAGATAGCTCATAGAGCTCCTGTTCATGTTAGAGGTTAGTGTTTTCATTTTTCATGGCTGAACACGATTTTATCATCAGTTTGCGTTCACCATGGATCCAATCTATACGAAAATCTTGAGATCTCGACAAGACCCCCCTTTTGAAATCTATGGTTTTGGGTAGGTTTTGCTTAGAATGCTATTACGGAAACGTTTAGAATTTCATATATATTTGGGGACTTTGGGGAGTCCACACATGGTTTTCATCAGTTTTTGTAGTCATATATCAAAGTTAATTTGACGAATAAGAAGAAGCTAATGAACCATGGATCAAAGGACCAGCAACGAGCTATTACTCTCTTACCAAGAAAACACAGATAAGGCACTGCTTATTCCTTTCTTTAGCTACAGAAAGTAGTTTTGAGTCCTAAAACTTGTGTCTTTTTCTTGTATATTTTTATAGAGTCCGGATGGTTGCACCGTAGCCTCAACAGCACCGTAGCCTCTATAGTCTCTCTTTCTCTCTTTGTTTCCTAATTCTTTCTCCATCCTTACACCAAAGAATATTGAGCTTGATTCATTTTTTTGCAGAGGAAATGGATTGGGACATGGACGGAATGGTAAAAAATATTATTTTTTTGCAAAGAATATTGGTTTCTCAGGCTTTGTTTGATCTTGAGAACAGTAACAAGGAGTTGAAAAGTGAGTCGAAAGCTCTCTACATCAGCCAAGCTGTGTATTTTTTCCCAGCTCCTTCTCATTTCATGGTTATGCTGGTCTTTTATCTATCTTCCTTCTTTACTCTTCAATTTCTTTCTCTAGTGCTTCATTACTTTGAGTTTGATATGTGTGGCGTTACTGATTTGGGGGAGGAGTGTTTTCTTGGAGGCATGTGATGGGTTCACTGGCTTATCAGCTTGGTTGTGTTGTCACTGCATTTGATAGGCCTTGTTGGGGATTAACACCCAGGACACGTAAAAAGCAAGGATTTGGAAGAAAGACAGCAGCCAATCCTTACATCGTTGAGCAATGACTCAATAGTAATCTTGATCTTCAAAGTTTGTATTTTCGTCTAAGCCCACAAATGTTTTTTTGGGATCAGTTTTACGTTTGTATTATATCACAAAATCATTTTCAAGATCCGAAATAATTTTTAATACACAAAACGTTCCAGATTTTTTTATTTTTTATTTATGGTTACAACCTAAAATCTGACTTGTTATTATAAAGGCAATCTAAAATTGAGTGATCCGAATTTAGAAGATTCGATAAATAGAACATTATCATCGTTACACAACCAATAAATAAAATTTACAAAAGAAAAAAAGAAAAGTTATGATATTTAATTTAGAGTTTAGGGCATAGGGTTTAGGATATAAAGTATAAGTTTTGAATTACAACAAATTAGTGTTTCATTGAATTACAACAAGTATAAGGTATAAGATTTGAAATATATAAGTTTTTGAAAAAAATAAATAAAAGAAGAATTAAGTCCTGAATACTTGATTTATGGTTTAGGGCATTGTAGTATAGAGTTTATTGTGTGAAATAAAATTTCTTTGAAATTTCCCAATTTACAATGGAATATATACAATGAATTTTTGTGTAATACATATAACATAATCTAAACATGTAATATTTTAAAGATAAAATTAAAATAAGAGTTAAGTCTTCATTTAGGATTTAGGGCATTGGCATATAGTTTAGGTTATGTTGATTTGGGGTTTAGGATTACGATTTAGTGTATAGGGTTTAGGGTATATGATATAATTTATTTGTTATTTGTGCATAACAAATAGTTAGTGAGTCTTTGACTTAGAGTTTAGGGTATAGGGTTTGAGGTTTATGCTAAAATGATTACAAACATACAAACCCTACAAACTAATGTTAAGTTACTTAGTCTTTCATTTATAGTTTACGGTTTTACATTTACGCTTTTACTTTATTTGTTATATAGTTTTTTGTTATAGTATTTATGTAAACTACAAAATTATACATTATTACAAAATTGAATAATTTACCATAAAATCATTAATATAAAATATTTCCAAATTAAAAATAGAAATAAAACTTATTAAAAATCGTTTTCTTTAGGATATGAGAAAATAAATAAACATTCAGAAGATCAGAACCAATGGAAATATATCTCTCAGATCGATTACGTGGCACAATCTAACACCGTTGGATCCTTATGCTTTTCTTTCTCTGATATTGACCTTTCATCACTTTTAGTTTAGAGAACAGATAGATGACATGGCATATTTTGATTCTTTCCTTTTCTCTCTAGTGTTCGAGAGACTAAGTGAGACAGCGGCCAAAAATCCCCTTTTGATATTTCTTTCACTTTCTTTCTCTCGATTCCTCTCTCTTGCGCCGTCGGCGAAACCAACACCTACACCTGAGTTGAAGAAGAACAAAGCAAAGCAAATCGGAATCATCGCCGGGAGCATCGCCGGGAGCGTCGCCGGCGGAATCCTAACCCTCCTACTCCTGTTGACGTTCCTGACCGTCTGCTGGCGACGGAATCGACGGAGCAAACCTCAGAGGGAAGATAAAAAGGAAAAGGCATGCTCCTTGCTTTTTCTCTCACTCAAACGAGAAAAGTCATCGTCTTCTTCAATTTCTCTCTCCTTTATAAACAATAATTCTCAACTGGTATAGCAGTCCCACCATCAACAACCTCGCCTTCGCCGTCTTCTTCTTCGTTACAGTCTCCGCAGATCCCGACATGCTCTAAGACCTCTGCCTTGCTGATCTCTCCTCTGGTAATAAATTTTGATTTACCCTAAAATCTCTGATCTCATCTTTTCCATTTCCCTAAAAAGCTTCAATTTTGTTCTTTTCTTCTCTTTTGCAGGAATCAAAGTCAATAGCTTCGCTTGCAAAGACGCATCTAATGTCACATCATTCGATTTCTTCTCACAAGGATTAGCGAATCCAGGACCTACCAAAAACACATTCGGGGCCTTGGTCACAGGAGCTTAAACCCACCTCACACGCACCCATGTGCCACCGAAGTCTTCTTCGTCCTCGAAGGAACCCTCGACGTTGGGTTTCTCACAACCGCCAATAAGCTCATCTCTCAATCTCTCAAGAAAGGAGATGTCTTTGCTTTCCCTAATTAAAGGACTCGTCATTTTCCAGAAGAACAATGGCCGTGTTCCTGCTTCTGTCATCGTTGCTTTCAATAGTCAGCTTCCTGGAACTCAATCTCTTGGTGCTACTTTGTTCGGTTCTACGCCTCCTATGCCCGACAACATCTTGGCTCAAGCCTTTCAGACATCTCCAGGAACTGTCAAACAGATCAAAACCATGTTCCATCCCAAGAAATGATCTTCTCCAAATTCATTACAGTTTTCCGGTTCTGTTTTTCTCAAAGGAAAGATCTTTTCTCAAAGCTTTTTTGAGATTCTGGTAGTTGAGGTTAGTGAATGATTTGATTTCTCTTGTATTGCCGAAACAAAGAACAGAAATGATTACATATCATTTTCGTCTATTGATTGGTGACTGTTACTGACGCTTTAAGCTCTGTTTAGGTCAAAAATCTCAGCTACCACTAAGCTTAGAACATGAGATTTTGGATGTTTCTGACAGTTTGACTCCAACCAAATCAGAGTACATTAACTGTGTTTCCCTTATCCTGTTGAATGGAGGAACAGAAATTAGGAGAATTTTAGGTAACTAAACGAGAGTCTATATGGTATTCAAATGAGTTTATTACTTCTTCTTCCTCCTCCTATTAACTAAACGGCTGTAAGATTCATAATTTTGTCATAATCATAGATGTCCTGTTGCTTATGGATTTGTGTTGATTCTTCAACTTGTTTGTTGTTAATAGGATCTTTGTTATTGATGCAATTTATAGATCCTCGTGATGCAGACGATGCAATTTATAGACATGATGGATATGTGAAGGAATATGGTTCGATCTTATGTTGAGATGTTCAGTTTTGTGATGATATCGAAAGATGAAGTTTCAAAGATTGGAGGTCCAAGAGTGAAGGGAGAATTCATAAGTTTAAATGCAAGTGTTGTATGATTGTTTAATCATGTACTCTTTTTTTTTGACATCAAACATACTAATAAGCATCTAAAGACGCAGCACGCCGGAGTCGAACCCGGGTGGTAACACAAAGACCGCCTAAGCACAAACCGCTAGGCTACATGATGAGGACATCGAACCAGCTAGCACACCAGAGGTGAGCTCAAAGCTCGGACAAGACCAAACCGGGCCGATTATGGAGACTATGATGAACGGTCGGTTGGATGCATTACAAAGCCGAGATTGGAAACCCGGAGGACTTTTGGATACTACCAATTCAAAAGAGAATTGTACTGAGCGTACGACAAGCTTAGAACTTGTTTATTGGCGACAGCGGTTCTCTTATGGATTTGGGACAGTAACTCCCAAAGTTACTTCACCGAGTGGAAAGCGAGCAAACGACTTGAAGGATCAATCAACCCCAGAGGAAATCATTAGGAGGAAGAGTATGGAAAATAGCTTCAACATGTTCAAGGAGAAGCTGAAGCATCTGGAACACGAAGGACTGATCAGGCTTGATCAGTTTGAAGGTTGGAACCTAACCCCGTTGTTGAGCTCCGATTTCAATCTAATGTTCAATCAAGTGTCGTTTCCAGATCACGACACTTCAGGAAACGATCTATATATGGTTCGAAATATATTTGAGTCTAGTTTCCAGAACATCCAATATATCTCCAATCAGCCCAGCCAATCGCGCATAAACGGCCCAACAGTGGAGACGTATCTAATGGACTCAATCCTACCCAAAAATGTCAAGTGGAATCTTTTAAAGACCAAACATGAAAGCCCACTTGAGAATGGTTTCTATGAGCTAAGGAGACACTTAAGAAGCTTTCTAGAAGCTTCCATTCACGACCTAAGGTGCACCACACCTCACTTGATCAGGAGGATCAAGTTTGAGCTACACTTGCCTTATTTGGAGATTCTCGCCATTCATCTCCAACGGCTCTATTCCTTAAACCTTGGCCACGAAATAAAGCCTTCTCATTTCAACCAGAATGTATCTAGACACTCGACATTTCCTCCCAAGCTGTCAAGACTCAAGCATGATCAGCTTGCCTTATTTGGCCTAGACGAGCAATTAAGCCTAACGGCTAATTGTGATTATTTTGGGATTTGTTTCTTTAGTCTTTTGATTTTAGCTATCTAGAATATTCTTGTACGAGCACTATATAAGCTCAGCTTTGCTTTCATTGTAATTCACCTTTCAATCTCAAAGTTTAATAGAAGTTTTCTTGTTTTCTTTCAAAGAGTGTTTCTTTGCAAAGAGTTGTTTCTCTTGGATCTTGTGTGCGATACACATTGTTCATTAGAACACTCGGATTTAATTACTTGTGTGATTCAAGTAGTTGGTTCGACCATCGATTGAGAGAGTCAATCACCCACAGATTGAGAGAGTCAATCAAACCACCACCTTCCATCTCGACATAACGCCCACTTCCGCAACAAAGCTTGGAATCTCTCGATCATCGAGTGGTCATAGTATTGGAGTGATTCCGTGCTTGTATCATTTTGGTATCAGAGCTTTAAAAGCTCCTATCTCAGGTTGTGTTCATCCAACCTTTATCCTTTGTGTTTTCTGTTTTGTTATTTTGTTTCATCTAAAACGAAAAAATCCATTAAAAGAAATTTTGTTTTTTTGTTTCAATTCTCTTCTTCGTTATTTTTTTTTATTTCTCATAAAATTATAACCAAAATAAAAATTGCCTTACTTGATTTGTTTAGTTTTGTTTCATAATATATATAAAAAAAAAATCCATAAAAATTTAATTGTGTTTCTTGTCAATTTAATTATTTCCAACAATTTTGTGTCATTTCCTATTTGTTATAACCCAATAAAAAAAATTAAGAATTTCCTTTTGTTTATTTGAATTTTCGAATTTGTTTTGTTTTGTCAAAAAAAAAAAAACAGGTTAATTACTTGTTTTGAGAATTTGCAATAAAACCTTTGTTTCCTTATTGTTATTCTCGACTTTTGGTGATTTCCTTTCTTGTGTGGAAGAAATATCTAACGCAACTTATTCTTCTTTGATATTATTTGTGAGCACAGAGAAACTCAAGAGGAAGCAGCCATGGATTACTCTAGCTCAGAAGAAGAGGATCCGTATGAGTACAGCCCCAACGAAAACAAATATGAGACACCAATCCATACTTGGTACAAGGAAGAGGCTGGTTATGGAGAGCAATGGAGTGAAGACGCCTATTCAAGCTCTAATTTTGAAGAAGATCATGATGCAGATAAGCCTGAACCGGAGCCACCAGATGGTAGCCGATGCAACAACATCGATCACTCGACTTGGTCAAGCGAAGGAGAGACCAACCGAGGAGAGTTTGAAGAAGATGGTCGCGAAGAAGATTCATTGCAGGGAGATGCTGAGTCTCAAAACAGTATAGACGAAGGAGACTACAGCCATGCACCAGAAGATGGTTATGACACGGAGTATGAAGATGAGAATCCAGAATCAAAGAAAGAGCACATCAAAGACCATACTCAAGATGATCTGTATGGCGAACCGACGGAAGAAAGAGATTGTGAGTCTCATCGCCTCTATTTTTCAGGCCATGAACAAGGACCCGAAGGTTATCTACTGTGGGAAAAGGAAATGGAGAATTGGTGTCGGTTCCACAACATCCCAAAGGAGAAGAGACTATCATGCGCGATTGTCTCCCTTGTTGGAGAAGCTTCTACATGGTGGGAACGAGAAGAAATTATGGGCTACTATTATAATCCGATCAAAACTTGGGGTGATCTCAAGCAGCGTATGTACAAGGAGTTAGTACCGAAATCCTACAATCCTAACAACACTCCCAAGAGACATCTGTCGCAAGCAACTTCAAAAAGTTGGATGTCAACACCAAAACCGCATCCTATTCTTGACCGCAAGAACGCTTGCTGTCCCGAGCCAAAGAAGGTGTTTCAAGGCATTCTGGAGAAGAATACAAGGGTTAAGAAACCAGTGGCAGCTACAGAAATTAAATCAAATCCCAGCCCACCGGTCATAGCTCACCCGAGAAGCACAAAACCGTCGCTTAAGCCGCAAATTCCAATAAAGCTATGTAAGTCTTCTAAACTCTCTAAATTAGATACTACGATCTCTTATAGATGTCATCAAAGAGGACATTTTGCTTTGACATGCCCATCTAGAAAATCCAAAAATATTTCATTAATTGAATCGGAAAAAGAAGAGACTAGCGAAGTAGAAACAGATAAGTTGAATCTTGAAAATTCCAGTTCGTGTATATTACGCTTGTCTTTGCCAAAGGTTGTTAGTGCAGGTATAGGACATGGAGTGGAGCACACTATGAACGAGGCAGCCACTGAAAATAATGGAAGTGGCACCAGCAACGTGCTGCTACAAGAAGAGCCGCCCGATCGAGCCATAAATCACAATACCGTGGCGACGAAGGAACTAGAACTCATCGACAGTTCTGATCAGGTAAGTCATCCCTCATTGTTATATACTTCTGATGACTCAATGAATGTGTTCATGGATGTGATAAGTCCCATAGAATCTGATGATAAAATAATTTCGGTGGAAAAATCTATAAACCAGATTTTGTATCTTGAGTCACACGTAGAAGAAAAACTAGATGAATTGACTCAAACTGAATTTTGATCTGTTGCTTATGATAATTCCATGACCGCCATAACACACTTGTTTCTTGCCAAAAATTTAGAGAATATTTCAGGTACCAAGGAGAAGCAACAACGACCAAAACCGCAAAGGAACAATGGCGACATCGAAAGTGAAAAAGGAGATTTCACTCAAACGACTACCTTACTGCCCAAGGAAGTCAGAAACACACCATGGAGAGGAGTCATCTCTTCTTTGCTGATCAAAGAAGAACCACCTGATGTTCAACATCGATTATATCTGATCCCCACACTAATCGTTACCCGTGGTAAATTTCTAGAATCACTTCTTTACGAAGATACTAACTTGCTCTATTTTGGTGCAGGTCTAGAAGTTTCGAGGACGAAACCTTTCCAAGGGGGAGGGTGTGATGAGGACATCGAACCAGCTAGCCCACCAGAGGTGAGCTCAAAGCTCGGACAAGACCAAACCGGGCCGATTATGGAGACTATGATGAACGATCGGTTTGATGCATTACAAAGCCGACATTGGAAACCCGGAGGACTTTTGGATACTACCAATTCAAAAGAGAATTGTACTGAGCGTACGACAAGCTTAGATCTTGTTTATTGGCGACAGCGGTTCTCTTATGGATTTAGGACAGTAACTCCCAAAGTTACTTCACCGAGTGGAACGCGAGCAAATGACTTGAAGGATCAATCAACCCCAGAGGAAATCATTAGGAGGAAGAGTATGGAAAATAGCTTCAACATGTTCAAGGAGAAGCTGAAGCATCTGGAACACGAAGGACTGATCAGGCTTGATCAGTTTGAAGGTTGGAACCTAACCCCGTTGTTGAGCTCCGATTTCAATCGAATGTTCAATCAAGTGTCGTTTCCAGATCACGGCACTTCAGGAAACGATCTATATATGGTTCGAAATATATTTGAGTCTAGTTTCCAGAACATCCAATATATCTCCAATCAGCCCAGCCAATCGCTCATAAACGGCCCAACAGTGGAGACGTATCTAATGGACTCAATCCTACCCAAAAATGTCAAGTGGAATCTTTTGAAGCCCAAACATGAAAGCCCTCTTGAGCATGGTTTCTATGAGCTTAGGAGACACTTAAGAAGCTTTCTAGAAGCTTCCATTCATGACATAAGGTGCACCACACCTCACTTGATCAGGAGGATCAAATTTGAGCTACACTTGCCTTATTTGGAGATTCTCGCCATTCATCTCCAACGGCTCTATTCCTTAAACCTTGGCCACGAAATAAAACCTTCTCATTTCAACCAGAATGTATCTAGACACTCGACATTTCCTCCCAAGCTGTCAAGACTCAAGCATGATCAGCTTGCCTTATTTGGCCAAGACGAGCAATTAAGCCAAACGGCTAATTGTGATTATTTTAGGATTTGTTTCTTTAGTCTTTTGATTTTAGCTATCTAGAATATTCTTGTACGAGCACTATATAAGCTCAGCTTTGCTTTCATTGTAATTCACCTTTCAATCTCAAAGTTTAATAGAAGTTTTCTTGTTTTCTTTCAAAGAGTGTTTCTTTGCAAAGAGTTGTTTCTCTTGGATCTTGTGTGCGATACACATTGTTCATTAGAACACTCGGATTTAATTACTTGTGTGATTCAAGTAGTTGGTTCGACCATCGATTGAGAGAGTCAATCACCCACAGATTGAGAGAGTCAATCAAACCACCACCTTCCATCTCGACATAACGCCCACTTCCGCAACAAAGCTTGGAATCTCTCGATCATCGAGTGGTCATAGTATTGGAGTGATTCCGTGCTTGTATCAGTACATGTCCTGGTTGTTTAATCATGTACTTTTATTTTGTAATATTGGTCTTTTGTATCATTGTTTGATATATGAAAAGAAATATAATAAAATATGACATCTTTTATTGTTATTATTACAAATATTCCAAAAATATTCTAAAAATATATTACAATTAAAAAAAATAAAATCCATTTGTAATTTATTTTGGGTAATTATAAAATAAATTAATAACACAAATAATTTACTTTCTTTGTAAAACAAACTGCTATTATTAATATGTTTTAATAACAATTATAACACGCTATTATAAATATTAACAATTGCAGAAAGAGGAACGCTATCGTTGTTTAATTAACTATAGCGTACGTCAAGTCCGCTATCTAAAGTGCCCGACCTACAATGACGGGCGCTGTCAGAGCATTTTAGAAAACGCTACGGTAGTTGAATCATAGCATTTAACAGCCGCTATTAATACCAATATTTCTTGTAGTGTTAATTTCAAAATAATGTTATATCATAGTGATTAAAAGGTGATTTACCTTAAAAAAATAATATTTTATAAAATGATTACAATACCAAAGGAATATTTGACATATTGTCGATAGAAAAATAAAACACATGATAATAATTATTAAAAAAAAATTATTTTTTTAATAAATATGTAAGTAATAAGAATTAATAATATATAAAAGAAATGGTATTAGACAAACAATAACAAATACAAAAACGAATTTTCCAAAAATTATATTATTAGTTTGTGTTTATGTTTATGTAGACTATTGGCAGATGATGCCTTGATGTTATTGGGCAGACTCTGGTTTGATGTTATTGGGCATGCTCTGCCTTTATGCATGAGACTATTAGAAGACTATACCTTGATGCATTAGACTATTGGCAGACTCTAGTCATGATGTGTCTAAATGCAGTAGACTATTGACAAGCTATTGGCCGGCTCTGCCTTGATACAATACATTATTAGCAGACTATTGGCATACATAATACAGACTATTGGCATCCTGGATATGTGTCCACCACATCAGCGATAACTCTTGAAATACAGCTCGTAATGATTTGAAACTACTTTCATTGAAAAGGTAACTTAAATTTCTATGTCACGTAAGACTTTTAGCTCTATTAGACATCGGTAAGGTATTCATCTAAGTCGATCTTTTAAATATTTATCGCAGATTTAATAAAATTAAAGAATTAATACAACGTCTCTTTTTGTTGCAACAGTTTAAAATGTCAGCACCGCCTTATGTCATACAGGTAGGTCAGCGCCACCTTTTATTTTATTAGACAATATGCCAAAGCACTGCTTTATATCTATAGTTTCCCTACGAAACCCCAAACTAGAAAAAAATAATAAAAAATTACGTTTAATATTTGTTTCATATATTATTAATTCTTATTATTTTTAAGGTAAATCACCTTTTAATCACTATGATATAACATGATTTTGAAGTTAAGACGACTCAGATGAATGCCTTACCGATGTCTAATAGAGCTTACATGACATAGAAATTTGAGTTAGCTTTTTAATGAAAGTAGTTTCAAGTCATTACGAGCTGTATTTCAAGAGTTATCGCCGATTTAGTGGACACATATCCAGTCTTCCAATAGTATGTATTATGTCTGCCAATAGTCTGCTAATAATGTATTGTATCAAGGCAGAGCCTGTCAATAGCTTGTTAATAGTCTACTGCATCAAGACACATCATGCCTAGAATGCCAATAATCTATTGGCAGGCTCTGCCTTGATGCAGTAGACGATTGACAAGCTTTTGGCAGGCTCTGCCTTGATGACACACCAGGGATTAACCCGGCGTGGGGTTTTACCCTTTATATCTAGCCGTAAGTGCACATCACACGAAGTAGTACTTAGCGATCGAATCCACATGGATAGACATTATCCAATTTCTAACGAGTTCTAACTTATATTTAGACGTAAAATATATTTTGGGTTTTGTCACGGTCATATGTACGGAATCTAAACTAAACTAAGAAGGACATTAGCTAACTAACTATTTTATCGAGGTTGTGATTCAATGAAACGAGGTGTTGGGCAATCTGGAATTTTCTAGGGTTTATGGCCGATTTTTACGAGAAGATTTCTAGGATTTCTAAAGCGACTTTTTGTCGTCTTTGGGTTCTTGAATTTGGAACACGTACGCTGCGTGTCGTCGACTTCCGTATTCCTACACACCTACTTACTTCTATACTTGGACGGTAGCTTCTGACTCCGCCCGCGCAAGAAGTGAATGATACTCTCAAAGGTCGTTTACGCCCACAATTCCTTCGTCAGTATACTTCTAAAATCTTACGACGGATTTGCTCTTATGTTCCTGAAAAATACTTAATAAAAAATATTACACGAGGTTTTAAAAATTCAGCGAGAATTAAAAAGATCCAAAAAAAGAAAAATAAAATAGTAATGGATAAACATCCTCACCCAGACTTAAATCACATTGTCCTCAATGTGAAAAAAAGTTGGTGTAAGGATGGTAAGATTATTAAAATAAAAGATAAGGTGAAAGCGATCGATTAAACCGTGGTGATGAAGTGCATGGCTAGGCGTCGCCTGAGCTATCTGTCTCGGGGTAGGGCGTGTTGCCATCGAACTGGTGGTGCTCTTTGAGGAAGGGCATCATGCACATGTATCGTCTCTCTTATCGTGCTATCTTCTTCTCATTGGCTGCGTATTCTGGTACGTGTTCGTGAGACGAATTCGCGGATGGTGCACATGTCTGTGATTGTTGAAGTAGTCGAGTGCGCTCTGTCTCGGCGTCTCGGTTGGCGTTGGCCGCTAGGAACTGTCCAATCGTGTATGGTAGGCGTGGGACTGTAGGTACGTAGTCCATCGCCTCCGGTATCCATCTAGGTGCTGCTCTTTCTCGGAGTCTAGGGACAGAGTAAGAAGGTAAGAAAAAAAAGTATGACTCACCGACATTAGTGTAATATTTGTAACCAAATATGTCGGGGTCGACTGAAGCGCGAGAGATCGTGCCGTCTCGGGAGAATTGCATCAAGTTGAACCAGCTTCCTGTAAGGGGAACCTCGTTCGAGAAATCGAAGTGCACGACTTGTAGAATCGCCGTGATGATGCCTCCGAAGGTGGTAGTAGCGTCCTCAGGTTTTTTGGTGGGCGCATCGTGTTTCACCTTCACCAAGTTCTTCTGTGACGATACAAGCATAACACGAGTCGTCGATTAAAGGTAATTGAAGTGTGACAAGCTCGCCTTTGAGGATACTCCCCACGTTTACTCTCGAGTATATGGTGTGCGCTAAGAGTTTGTGTGTATAACGGACAGCGGGATGCGTGAGTAGGGCGGCTTTGGATCATCCGTTGTCGTATACGCCTTGTCCCATTATGCTCCATAGATCTTCATCGGGATCCTCCTCGGGGTGAATCTCATCGAGATTGAAGCTTCAAAGCTTCACAATCATTAGAGCATAAGAATATCCGCGAATGGTAAAATTAAGTGTACCGTCGTTCGCTCTCGCATTAGAGCGCCTCTTGTAGCACATGGTGACGGTTGATAAGAATTCTTTGGTGAGATCTTCATAGGTAGGGAGGTTGAGCTCCATGAAAGGTCGAAGGTAAGTGCGTCGAGATACCAAATCACGTCGTCTCTAATCCTGAGCGTGTCGAGAGTCGAGTAATCTATGCGAGGTTTTGATTTGATAACCATCTTGTTGAGCTTCTCAAGGTAATCGATATTCGGGTCCATAGGTTTCCCAACATATCGTACCTTTGGTATTCGTTCCGGAGGTTGTGTTTGTTCGCGAGGAGGAGAAGTGATGCGTCCCTGCTTGATCGACTCCGGAGGAAGGCTGATGGAGACAAACCAGCAACAAGTTGGTTGCGATGGTGATGAATTCGCGATGGTGATGATGGATTGATGCAGGTGAGTTACGATGATAAATGGGCTTGATGGAGGTGATTTCGTGGATAGGTTGTAGGTGATTAGATGGTAGAACAGATAGTAGAGTTTCTGGATCACACAGGTGTATAGAAACTCGAATTCAAGGAGATAAATCGATGAACTAGGTTGAGAGAAGAACTCTGAAATTTGCAACTTGCATTAATGATCTTCGCTGAAGAGTCTAAGGGGGCGAGTTTGGGGTTTTATAAATCAACCTCAAATCGCCAACCCTAAACAACACAGCGTCTAAAATAAAACTACAAGACGTTTAAAAAATAAAACAGCAACAAGTTTAAAGTCTAAAATAAAGCAACGAGGCGTCCCAGCCATAAGGCTCCTAATTGGTGCACCTCTAAACAACTAAGTACATAGTCAAAGTGACTTGTACATTATTATCCATTGACCGAGATTCCTAAGTAACTCGACGTAGTGATTCATCTGCCTCGTTAAAAACCCTGTTGAGAAAACCCAGTGGGACAAAACTCAACATAGGAAAAGAGTACAGAATCCTCACCTAAGTTACTTAGTCTTCAGGATCGGATGTAGTCTTCAAGTTGGAGATGTAGAAGACTTGATTCGATGATAGGTTGAGTGAAGTGGTTGAGTGAGAGTGAAGTAGGAGTGAGTGAGCTTCACTTGCCATCTTCTTAGCTCTGGATCGAGTGGTCACTCCAGCCGGCTCTAACTCCTTGTCTGCTTCTGCCTCCTCAGCTTCCTTGCTTTCCATGATCATATCAAGAAGGTGTCGGGTCACGTTGCGGTGGTGGCACACGAGATCTAGTCGAACGTTGTCAACTTGCAAAGAACTCGCCAAGATTCGTGTCATCTCCTACGCTTTGTGTATCCGAGCTTTCCTCACTCTCCTCGGTTCACCTATTTTTCAATCTCCGGGATGATTGTCCTATGGAACCGCTCTTCTTTGAGCGAGTTATTCTCATTCTCTCGTGGTCCATTGTTCTCTTGTTCCTACATAATAGAGAACAATTCTCGGAAAAAGAATGAATATGGTTGTGATTAAAAAAATTTGTTATACGAATATATTAATTCTAGTATCAATTCAATCAATCAAACGAGAAAAATTGATCACAAATTTAAACAAATCTAGTTCATGATCGTGAATTCTGGGTTTTTAACGTTCTTGCATAAAAATTTATAGACATCGATATTAAGTTCAAGTTTATGTAAATTTCAGTAGATTAACGTTTGCTAATTTACGATATAAATAGACTTGTTCAAATTAATCTCCAAATTCGTTTTTATTTAAGCTTGAAAATTCCAAATCACAAAATCTCAAATCCAAGGGAATTAAGTGCTAAAATTGAAGTTCTAATCATTCTAGAAGTTCAATCTAGCGTTCTCTAACAATTTCGAACCATCAAAGACATATATCTAGTGAATTCAAGAAAAACACTAGGTTTTTGTTCATATGAAAAAGTAGAGATTTCGGAGCGTACCTTGCTGGAATTGACGGGATGAGTGAGGAATTGAAATCTTCTCCGAAAAAGAGTGAGAATTTTTGAAATTGAAAAATGTGGTTCTTGCTCAAAATCTCAAAGTCTTTTGGAAGAGAAGAAGAAAGAAAGCTTGAATCTTGAAATTATCTTTTTATTCTTTGAAAAATTATTTTTATGTAAAAAAGAAAGTTTCTGTTTTTCAAAAGTTTTTTTGTGACTTACCTTAGCGGGACACGGGAATTAAATCGGGTTTGGTTCAATTTCACGTCGGAAACATGTTCGGGATTACACGGTTTAGTGTTGGGAACGGTTGGGAATCGACATGACGAAGTTCAAGACGAAACGAGGCAGGTCGCGGGTCCACCTTGCGCGACCGCGGCCAAAAGTCTTCTCGCCGCGGGTCCGGCTAATGCCAGCGCGGTCGATTGGCCTTCCGCCGCGGGTCCGTCTCTTCTAGCCTCTGTCTTCTCAGATCGTTTTCTCCTTCGTTTCTTCGTCGTTTCACGATCTGTTTCGAACGTCGTCTTCATTTTTTTGTGTTTTCTGATTTTTTTGACTGTTTTTGGGTTTTTTGGTTTTTGTATAAAGCCTGAAATCCTAAAAAGAAAAACGTCAATAGAAAATCAAAAGAAAAACGTACCGAATGGGTTGCCTCCCATCAAGCACTTTTGGTTAAAGTCATTAGCTCGAATTTTTGGTGAGAATAGGCGTGAGCAGTAGATATCTCGGAAACGAATGTTCCTTTGGGATCGTCTTGTTTATGACGTGTTTCGCCTTTCTACGGTATCACCTTCTTCTTTCCACGTTTCTTTGGAGCTTTTGCGTTTCGAAGAGCTTGTCTTGTCTTATCGATCATTCCTTCCACTCTTTCATCCTTGGTGTCTTTTAAATCTGTTGGAATTTTAATCGTGATTTTTGCAAATGGTTTAGAAGTGAACAGTGGACTTACCTTGGGTGGTTACGTCTTAATCGACTCATCTTTCTCTTTTCCTTTAGGGAAAATCGAGTTTTTCATCTTTTGTTTGTCCCTCGGGTTTGGAATTTCGTCCGGGACAGTAGGATAGAGCCTCCTTCGATCCACATTCAAGAAGGCGGCTTGACGGTTGGTGGATCAAGGATGGCGCCAACGGTAACTAAGAAGGGTTGACCAAAAATGAACGGTCTATCCTTGTCTTGTTCTATTTCGAGAACTTGAAAATCAGCGGGAACGATCTTTTTTCCAATGAGTATTTGAAGATCATGGATCGCTCCTTCGGGTCTCTTTTGTGATGAGTCTCCAAAAATTACGCTCACGGTAGATGGCGTGAGATTCATTATACTGAGTTTCTCGGCAAATGTCTTAGACATGATGTTGACGTTGGCTCCGGAATCACACAAACAATCTGCAAAATAAATTCCCGAAATCCAACAAGAAAAAGAAAAACGTTTCGGATCATCGGCTTTTCTAAGCCTTCGAAGCTGGATTAGTTTCGATACTTCGAATGGTGGTTTTTGGATCATCTTGGATTCGGTAATGACTTGTCCATAGAGTGGGACAAATTTTGGAACTTCTCTAGGCTCAATCCTAGCATCGACTTCCTTCTCGGGTATGGTGGAAATCACGTTGCAAAATCTCTTCGGATTATCTTCCACTCTTCCGGTTAAAATTTAGTTCGGTCTCTTGGTGGAGTCCGTGGTTTGAGAGACTTGCATATCCAACTTCTTGACATGGGTTGAAAGAGATTCAAGTTTCCCATTCAAGTCATTGTACATACAATCGACCTTGACGTTAAAATCTTTCGTCGTCTTCTTGTTGCTTTGAGCGAGGAGTTGAATCGATTGCTCGAGTTTCGCTATTTTGGCAGCAAGTTGAGAGTTAGAGGTACCTTGTTGCTGCGTACTTGAGTTATTGTAAGGAGCGGCTTCAGCGTTGAAGTGCGGTCTCGGTTGGAAGTTTCCATTTCCTCCATAGTTTGCGTTTTGGAACCGGTTTTGGTATGGCTTCGATTGTTGTGGATAAGGCTGATCTTGAGGGTTTTCCACGTTCCAGTTTCGATACGAGAGCTTGTTGAAGTTGGCGTTGCAGAAGTTGTTGTTGAATCCGTTGTTGAAACGGCTTTGGTATTGACCTTGTGCTCCCACATAGTTAACTTCTTCTTGAGAATACGAACCGTTGTTGTCGGGTTCGTAGTAAGTGTAACCATCGACTCCAACAGTAGCTTCACAAGCATGTAATTGGCGTTTTTGGGTGTTGAGAAGTCGGTTCATCATGTTCTTTAGCTTGGTTATCTCCTTGGATTCCGACACATTCGATCTAGTCGATCTATCGTAGTCGGAAGAATTGTTGCTATCCGACGTAGCAAGACTTTCGATGAGGGCTCTTCCTTGGTTGATGGTATTCATGGAGAAGTCTCCATTTCTGGCCGTATCGAGAGAAAGTTGATATTTCGGTAGAAATCCTCGGTAGAAAGTGTTGAGTGATATTCCCATATTTTACCTCTTTTTAGCATGCATTCTTGTTATTGTTTTGTGTCTCATGCATGTGTCTTGCATAATTTTTATGGCATTTAGGTCTAAAATAGAGTAATAGGTGTTTGCACTAGGTTTTAGTGAGTCTAGCATGCATAAGGAGTGTTTTTAGGTGATTTGGAGACAATTGGGAATATTTGGATAGTTGGACCAAAGTGGAGTACAAAGTCCATCCGAGACGTGGATGGACGAGACCTTCCGATCCTAATCGGCTTGGATGACCTTTATTAATGTAGTAGAGGAGTGAGTTAGCTGTCTAGGGGGAGGTTGAAACAGGCCATTCGGACGAGTGGTTCGTGAGTTATCGTAGTTTCACTGAAGACGTATCCGCCTGGCCGAGAAAACGTGTTGCTCATCTCAACGGACCACCACCCACTCGGTTCAATTGGGTCGGTCTTGGGTCAGGAAAAGCAACCGACCCAAAGACACTATCTCAACTGACCAGATGGTGCTCGGTCCAAACATCCAAGATACCAGCCAAAGTGACTCAAAGATCAGGGCCAATGAAGACCTTCTCGTCCCAGTTTAATCTGAAGTCTTCATGAAAATCATAGACAATCTAGCTGACTTTCGTTGAGTGGTGGTTTCATGTCATTCAGATAGGCCGTTCAAGAGATATGGAAAATATAGCAAGGACGTGTCTATCTGGCATTCAAACGAGTTGTGCTCCAAATACGACGTGTGAACGATCAACCCAAACGAAGGGTTTCCACTCCGATTAAGCTTTTGCGTTCTTCATATAAGTTGTAGATAATTGATTTGGCTGCAAGCTTTTTCCATACTCTCTTGGCGGAGAAGCGACTTACTAGCTGTAACAGTTGACTCATGGATCGTTGACTACTTGGGATCAAACTAAGACTGCTTTCCTGAACAACTTCTATGATGATGCACGATCCGAGGATCTCAGGAACAAAATTTCTCAGTTTTCTCAGGGTCCGAGTGAGGCACTCAAGGCTGCTTGGATTCGATTCAGGTCATATCAGAGAGATTGTCCACACCATGGGTTCACTCAGGTTCAGCTGCTGGGTACTTTCTACAGAGGAGTCGATTGGAGGTATCAGATGTCCTTAGATGCTGCGAGTAATGGGAATTTCAATACCCCAATGGAACGCTTTCTCTGGTTAAGCAACTCGACACCCCTGATTTTCAATCACTGTGTCGACACACAGTTGGTATCGATCGATACTTGCCAGTATCGATCGATACCCTGTGGAGGTACGATTTCTGATTCTTCACAATCCACTTGGTTCATTTGTTTTCTTTCACCAACTCTAGGCTAGATAACACTGGGGACAGTGTTGTTTAAGTCTGGGGGAGGTAGTCGCTGACTTTGTTTTCGTTTTTCTTAGAGTCAGTCCATTTTTGAGTCATTCGTTGCTTTATTGAGTCAAAACTTTGTCTGAGACGGTGATCCTTTCCTTGAATCTATTAATTTAACCTTGCTTCTAAGTGACCATTGTTGCAGAATCAGTTCTAGATCGACTAATGAAAAATCCAAAGGCTGGCCGGTTAACCAGAAGACACTCATGTTTCCAGCAAAGTTTCTTAAAGCCTGAGCCAAATTTTTGCACTTCATCAATGTTGTTAGTATCTATAGAACTTGATTTCTCATTCGTATCTGACAAAGGAACCCATATGTTTGAAAATAACGGTATTTCTCTCCCTGTTACAAGTTAATTAATAAGTGCATTTAAAAGATGAAATGATTTTCTTTTGAGTAGAGGGTTAGGAAAATTTCCAACGATCCCATTATTCCACTCAAGAGGGAATGATCACACAGAGGATTGGAAGCGAGGCTAGGATTTTCCTATGATACCATTATTCGCCTACATCCTTTGATACGTTGAGAGGGAAGAACCGGGGATTAGGTGGCAAACACCATCAGTACTCGCGTCTCGTACCTTAATATGTACATGCAAAGCTAAAAACAAAAGAGAGAACATAATAAGAAATAAGTCTGGGGGAGAGAAATAATACAAAAAAGTGTGAAAAAGGGTGGTTCCTTGTCATGATATTGTATGGGAAAGAATCTAGAAGGTTCTTGATACTAATTCAGAGCGATGAAACTGGCGAGGATGGCTTGATTGAACAATGCTGTGAGATAATGTGTGTATTCTGGGAAGCTGCGAATGTCTACGGCGAAGTACATGGTGGTTAGATCAAAAGCTGGTTAGGTGACATTTGGGTGCTTGGGAAATTGGTCATTTCCACGTTTCAAGAACATGTGAGTCTCTACGTTTTCATACCTCTTTCCCTGGTTTAGTCATCTATTTGCTTGAGGGCAAGCAAAGGCTAAGTCTGGGGGAGTTGATATATCATGGTTTTTACCCTGTTTAAGTCATGATATAAGTCCGTTTTATCGAGTCTTTATTCTATTAAGAGTCTTTTAGAGTCTTTTACAGGTTTTAGCACATTTGGAGCATTATTGGAAATATTGGAGTTTTATGGAGCATTATGGAGAAAAACTGAAGTCTGGTGACTAAGTGCCCAATCGAAGCGTCAAGCATCGATTGATAAATCGATACCCCCTGGTATCGATCGACACCCATCGAAGCAGATTACAAGTCGCGACTTTAATGAAGTTTGAAGAATTGCAGAACTTTCCCAGAATACTTTAATATTTACAAGAAGACCCCAATTTGTGTTTAGACTATTAATTTAGGTTTTACATCCACTTTGGTTGGGTGCTTTTCATTACGTTTGTTTAAGGATTTCTAAGAGAGCTTTTGAGAGGCGAGACAAGTCAGAACTCTGTTCGTCTGAGAGAAGATTTCGAACCCCTGTTTTATTCTACTCTTATTTATTCTATTGATGATTTATTCAGCTATGTTGATTGGTTCAATTTCCATGTCTGAGTATATCTCTTGTTAGGTTCAGGGTTCTCAATAGGGTTTTCTCTGAATGCTAGATCGATTTATTATTATGATTCACCATCTGAATTAGTTCTTCACCATAGGTTATTTGCAAAGCTAATTCTAGATTGATCACCTAGAACTTAGATCTTAAGATAATTGATTAGGCGCGGAAGTGCGATTAATTACCTGATAGAACCTAAGGTGAGCAAAATAACTATTCGCAAAGGAATTTGGTTTAGTTGTTTTGTGAACATATCGAACCTGATTTAAAAAGCTGATTTAGATTTTAGGATTCGCAAAGGAATTTGGAATTTCTAGGATTTAGATTTAGATAGTTTTCTCAACGGAAGTTGGTTAACATATCTTAGTGATCTGAGTTCAAGAACTGCTTTAAAATCTGAATCATGTTAGTTAACTTGTCTGCATTCAGTGATTCCCTGAGAAATACCCTGAACCTATCTTTCTCTAATTGAATTTACAACCTTTTAATTTACGTACTTGTTTTCAATACCATTGATTGCTTACGGTAATTCTCACATTCATAATCTATTGTGTGTCTCTGTGAGTCCTTGTGTTCGACCCCTAGCTATACTATAACAACTGATTTAGTATCTAAATAGGGTATTAATTTAAGCATATCAGTACCGACCCGGTTTAGTTGGATAAAAGTGTAACATGGGTCAATACCGACGTCACACATCGGTGCAACACCTCGGTATTGGACCTGGGTTTATGCACCGATGAGGCACACCGATTGTGACCTCGGTATTGAACTGAAATTTCTTGATGCTGCGTGAGACACACCGATGTCACTCCTCGGTATTGCACGTCGGTTTTAAGGCTGGTTTCCTCCGGATCTCCCCCGGGAGTTACACAGATATGTTGTACCGATATGTGATCTCGGTACTGAGGTGAAGGAGTGGTACCCAGGAAGCATACCGATGTGTAACCACGGTGTAATCCCCTGAAGCTCCAACACCGATGTCACTCCTCGGTATTGAAGGTCGGTGTTAAGCTCGATTTCCCCCGGTTTCAGTACCAATGAGCTACACCGACTAGTGACGTCAGTGTAGTCCCCTGAGGCTTCAATACCGATTGGTAGTACCGATATGTGACCTCGGTATTGGCTGGCCGAGACTCCTCATGACTTTAGGTCCGTCTCCTTGTCTCCAATCTGATTGGCCTCACGTCCCGAGCCTCGATTCTTCTCCAAAGTACCTAAAATACGTCCCGAAACATACCAAACTTCCTAGGACCTAATGCAAACACCTAATACTCTATTTCAAACAAAAATGGCAAACAATGTTATGATTATGCATGCAAATGACTAAAAGTGTTAACTAAAATGCAAGATAGAACATGTAAAATGCATGAATATCAACTCCCCCAAGCAAACAAACACGAGCAAGTAGAGAAAGAGGATAGATAGCGGGTGCTCAAATCCACAAGTATCACAAAAAGAATTCAAGCCCAATGTCCAAGTTACAAATTCTAGGATGCGATCAAACAAGTCTACTCAAAAAGAGCTAGCCATATCCATCAGTGCACGAATCAAGCCAAAGTCTCAATCTACACAAACCTTCATATCATCCAATCCTTTGACATTTATTTAATAGGTTCAAGTGAATCATGTTTTATGCAAGGCAAGTGAATTCATTTGGCTATGGGATGATTTTGAGATAAAGGTGATCTCAACACAAGTAGTGGTTTCCAAGCAAGGGGATCTCTCAAAAAGAATCGACTAATGCCAAATGCTAAGAGTAAAGCCCAATAGATGCGTTCAAGGATGACTCCCATCTACCAAATGCCTCAAATCGATCTCAACTCCTAGTTTCTAAACTCCAATGAAGACTCTCCTTAAGCTACCTTTTTTCACAAGGCCATTTGCCTTTACTACCCATATTGTCTCACCACTTCTCTTTCATTCAAGCACTTAGCGGATCTCCTTCTTCACCAAATGGTTTGGCTTTCAATACTTTTCTTTTACTTAGCTCTTCTTTCACTCTTTCTAGTCTCTCTTATTTTATTTTCTTTTGCCTTATCCATATATATATATATATATATATATATTTTTTTTTTTTTCCTCTTCTTTCCTTTTGAGAGCTAGAGACTATTNTATATATATTTTTTTTTTGCTCCTCTTCTTTCCTTTTGAGAGCTAGAGACTATTTTTCTTTGATACTTAGAGCTATTTTAAAAACTTTCTTGCCAACCATTTCAAGCAATCACTTATCCCCTACTTCTTCTCCCGATTCTTCCCATTTTCCACACTGCCTTTCTTACTTCATTCCCCAAATTCCATCCTATCTAGCTTTACCCTATGTCTAGCCCTTTGACTTAGAGCTAGCTCTACATGGAAGCTTCTCCTTGTCGTTCTAAACTCAACACTTTTTGCCTAGTCGATTCGGAAAGAGGCCTCACGTCACTCACAAATGGTTCATGGCTTGAAAGACGGAGGGAATATGGGAATGGTTAACCATTCCAATAATGAGAACCGGCTATTTGAGCTAACAAAGAGTGGCAAAAAGAGGAAGATAGCCCAAATTTGTGTATTGGTATCCATGAATTTGCTATGAAATGCACAAACATGATAATTATATGTCAAAATTACGGTTTCACTTAAGTAGAATTGGACATCAAATCACAACTTTCTTTGGCTAATACATGGGTAATGAAACATGACATCAACATATGGTTCATCTTTGATTTCAAACATGATATCAAAAGCATCAAACAACTAGCAACGAGGGCATTGGACCGAGCTCTTAAAATGATACTCTACAAGGAAAAATCATCATTACTCCCTATGCACGTGCAATGCAACCTATATGCTACTAGACTCGATTCTACTCATGAATGCTACTACAAGATTTCTTTTTGTGTTTTTCAAAAAATTTCGATTTTTGTTTTGTTTTTCTATGCCTTAAAGGGAACGCATGAGATGCATGAGACACAAAATGCAAAATTGAAAATAAGATCAAAATAAACATGATTAGATATCGGCTCCTCCCCCAAACTTTAATAACACCGTCCCGGTGTGAAATAAATTCAAGAGAAAAGCCCAAATAAGAGAAAACTATACAATCCATGACTCAATAAAAGAAAAACTATGTACAAGAGTTTCGGGAAGTACCTAGAAACTTTGAGACGGAGATGAAGACCCCATCGAGTAGGATGGATTGCCTTCTTCACTCGGGTCGTGCATGGGTCGGCTAGTGCTCTCGACCAATGCTATATTTCCACCTTGTGGCGTGAGGTTTGCGCCCATGACGACA
Organism: Eutrema yunnanense; assembly: GCA_002933935.1. Taxonomy (NCBI): domain Eukaryota; kingdom Viridiplantae; phylum Streptophyta; class Magnoliopsida; order Brassicales; family Brassicaceae; genus Eutrema; species Eutrema yunnanense. The sequence goes on from PKML01073800.1 coordinate 43,885, forward strand.
TCCCCTACGTCTCCGGTCCTTGAGGAACTCGCTCCGCAACCTCCTCCGTTGAACTCATTGATGATTCGACCCATGGCTTTAACCGTCTTCTTTAAAGACTTGATCGTCTTAACCATCTTCTTCATGTTGGTGTTTTGCCACTTGCACATGCGTTGTAGGAGTCGAGTTTGGTGATGAGCATGCCTTGTTGCCGCGTTAGGCATAGCCCCATCATAAGGGTCAAAATGGTAGCACTCACTACCGTAGACGATTTCCGGCGATGACTCATTGGGCACTTCTACTTCGAGATCAAAAGACTCGTCGGTGATGCTTCTTATCTCGGTGGTGCTCTTCTTTTGTGCTCTCTTGCTGAACGCTTGCATTGGCGGGTCGGCGGAGCGGTTGTAGAGGTACTCTTGGGGAGGAATAAACATGACGTTCCTCGGATCACTGAAGTTGGTGAGTACGGGATTAGGCAAAAGAACTTGTGCAAGGGATGTCTCGGTGAGTTGAAGGTTGTATGCTAACTTGCCGTCGATCACCCCCTTGTATAACCTAGTCTTTTCAAGATAGGCCGCATCCAAAAACTTCCACTCATTTGCGCTAACTGAGAGTTTGACGCACTTCGCCATGAGAATCGGCGTGATAATCCATCCGATGCATATGGCGGCCTTCTTTGCCTTTGTCTTCCAAGCCCAGTTCCGGTAAGCAAACAAGTGTCTCACCAAGAGCGTCGCGAGACAAGGACGTCTCTCCGGACCCTCGAAATCTTTCCCATTGTGGAGAGTGGGGAGAATGGGCTTTAAACCGAGCCCCAACAACTCCATTTCCTCTGTCGTAACCGTGTCAATCTCAACCTTGTTATAGAACATGTGGACCAATGTTTTATGCGCGTAGCGAAGAGCCGGGTGCCTTATGCTCGCATTCTTTGAGGCGCCGGCCTCAAACTCACCGGATGCAATTGTTGCCCAAAGATTTCGGAACTCGTGCCTCGGATAATCGAAGTATTGTCCACTGTAAGTCCCTTCTTCCTTGAGCCGAATATCTCGCATAATTCGCGGAAAGTGTCTGAGTAGGTGACAGCATTAATTCTAAACTTCAAGACCCCAAACCCGGAATTTGCATCACTCGCTTCGTCGAATCTATCTCTGAGAGTGGCTAGGAACATGTTAGAGAGCGCCTTGAAAGCTTCATACTTCATGCTCATGAACTTACGAATACCCATATTCTCAAAGAGCATCCACACCTCTTCGCTTATCCCCATCTTATCCTACATCTCCGAGTCAATGAACTTGCCTTGTGGATATACTCATATATTGCATGTTTTAGCATACATTTCACTTAGAGCTTTGTGTCATTTACATGCATAATCATGGTTTTGTCTTGCATTTAGGTATCATTTAGAGATTAGGACATTTTCATTAGGTCTAGTGAGTTCTTGCATGTTTTGGAGTACTTTCTAGGTGATTGGAGGCAGTTTTGCTATATTTGGAGAAATGGGCCTAAGTAGAATGCAAAGTCCATTCGAGATGCCGGAAAGATGTGGCTTGAAGGAGGCCCTCCGATCTGAATCAGATTTTAGAACCTTCATGGAAGCTGTAGAGGAGTAAGTTAGCTGTCTAGTGGAGTTTTTATCAGATCATTCGGACATTTGGTTAGGGAGTTATTGCGGTTTTAAGGAAGACGTATCCGCCTGGCCGAGAGACAAAAGACTACGTCTCACCCGGCATGGAACATGACCATCAATACCGCCACAATTATGACCGGTACACACGTCCGGTGCTGCACCAACCCCCGACCAGGAGGAATACCGGCCCAAATTTGCCCGGCGTAGAAGCTCTCGCCGTAGCCAGCCGAAGTGTCTGAAAGATCAGGCTAGCCGAAGGGCCTACGCTCGGATTTAGCCTCTGAAGTCTTGATAGAAGTTGTAGATAATTGAGTTAGCTGTCTTATGGAGGTGGTTGCAAGTCGTTATGATCTGTGGTGTGAAATATACATCAGATTTAGCAGGGACATGTCTGACTGACGCCCAAACGAGTTATGCTCAAAGAAGCAAAGTCTCCATACCGTCCCAACCATACCGGCCCCAATTTGGCCGGCATCAGAACTTCGACCCACTAAGAAAAACACCTTTTTATATGTCAAAGATCTCATTTTTGGATCTATCTCCTTTTTTATGCTTTTTCTCTCAAGAAGAAAGAACCCTCTTTTTAGGGTTTTTGAGAATTTTCCCAATGATCTTTTTGATTAATGAAAGTTTCAGTTTAATTCTTGTCTTCTTTCTTTAATCTTTCATCTTCCTAATCTCTAATCATGATTAACATCACCTCTTTCACAAGATTTGGTGTGTTCTTCATGATTAGTGAGTAGTCTTTTAGGATTTGAGGATTTTGTAGATTTAGGGTAATTTGATGGATGATTAATGATGTCTAGGATTAGATTAAATGATTTCCCTTCTTGATTAGGGTTTTAAATCTAGATCTAGCTTGAGAAAATGGATTTAGATCAAAAGGCATTTCATGCACACAAGGTGTTCGATGAAATGCCTTGATGAACTTTTCAAGAGATATTCATTTCTAGCCTAAGGGATTAGTTGTCTAGATTGATTATTTGGTTGATCTTGAATGATAGACTTAAGGCTTGCCAATTAGTGATTCAAAAATGAGAATTTGATGTTGAATTAGTAATCAACAAAGTAATTAATGCCTTGAGAGATGATTAGTTAAGATTAATGATCTTTGCCTAGGGATTAGTCTTCATTAAACATTGGACATCATTAATTAGCCATTGGATTGCCTTATCTCAATTACCTTATCCTTGAATTCGCATTTTATCATCTTATTAATCTTGTTTAACATTTGTTTACTTGTGTTCTTGCTTTTGATTTGAATCATTTAGGTTGTTTAGAAACCAAAACCACCTTTGTTCGTTTAGCTTAAGTCATTTCTTTCATTCCTAGTGTGTTGTTCTTCTGCCTCCTTGGATTGATCCCCAAGTGCTACAACGATAGCATTTGGGTAATTAGTTTGGATACACACAATTATCCACTTATCAATTTGGCGCCGTTGCCGGGGAGGCAATAGCAATAACCATTAGGATTTAGATTTTGCTTGAGACTAAGCTTTTATTTTCACTATGTTAATGCACATCACTAAGAGTATGCATCTCGTTGAGATGATGAATTTTCTTTTATTTATTGTTACTAACTTGTCTTCCTTAGCTCTTTTGTGCTTTCAAAGGTACCAAAATCAAGGGAACAAACATGGGAAGACAAGATCAATTGAGGTGTTTGAGGTGGTCAATCGAAAAGACATTCTTGAAGATCTTCAACCTCAAGAGATGGACAACCAATGTAGCACCCCTCAAGCTCCAAAACCTCAAGAAATAACACAACTTCAAGGAAAGCCACATCCTCAAGAGTTGGCATCAAGTCCGACCCAAGCTCCAAAGGTTGGAAGCTTTGACACTCCTTGTTGTCATGGATCGAGATATGGGATCCACCCTCCTCCAATTGAAGCCAAGGCCTATGAGATCAAAGCAAGCTTGCTTAGGTTGATTCAAGTGTCTAGGTTCTTGGGGGCGGAATTGGAGAACCCTTATGATCACTTAGATTCCTTTGAGAGGTTGTGTGACACGTTTAGAGCCGGAGGAGTACCCCATGATAGCATCAAGATCATCTTGTTTCCGTTTTCTCTTGGAGGAAAAGCAAGCCAATGGGAGAGAACGTTGCCATCTCACTTGGTAAATTCTTGGGATGATTGTAAGGAGATTTTTCTCAATAAGTTCTACTCCACACAAAGAACGGTCCAAACTAAAAGGGACATCTCGAATTTCAAGCAAAGCATGCATGAAAGCTTTCATAAGGCATGGGGAACACTTAAAGGATATACTCGAGATTGTCCCCATCACAGGTTCAAGAAGGAAGCCAACCTTAGCATCTTCTATTTGGGAGTTGATCAAGAGCACAAATGGACCGTGGATGGGGCTAGCAATGGGCGTTTTACAAACCTCACTGTGGAACAAGGAGAGCTACTAGTGGAGAACTTTGCCCAAAGCGAAGAGAACTATATTGATGAGTATGCTCGTGCTACAAGGACCACGAGTGATAATGAGGAGCAAATGAGAACTAAGGAAATGAAGGCTCTAAACGAAAGAGTGGACAAGCAATCCACATTGATAGACAAGCTCATCAATGCCTCTCTAAAATCCGCTCACTTTGATGGAGATTTTGATGCCACTACACGGTTTGAGGAGGATAATGTGGATTTGGATATACAACAAGACCTTGATATGAAAGGCATGCTTCAACAACTCCTAACCGGGCAAGCTAATATAGCAAATGAGTTGAATAAGATGGTGGCCGAGATTCATGACAAGGTTGATTGCTCTTATGATGATCTACACCGAAAGGTTGGAGCCCTATCTTTTAGGATCATGCATCTAGATCATCAAAATGCTCAAGGACGTTCCCTTTCTAGTAAACACATGGAGAATCTCGAAGGAATAAGTAATGGGAGCCAAGTGGAGGAGCATTTGATTGATGAGAATGAAGAGTCTCTAATAGAGAATGAGGAAGTCCTCCACGGCTCTAAATATAAAGAATCGATGGTTGCTAGCAAGGAGAAGGTTGAGGAACAAGCCGTGGTATTGATGACAATTGATGAGCATGAAAAGGCAATTGATGAGATCTCCAACCTTCTCTATGGTTCCAAGGTCGATGCTAAAGAGGTGATGGTTCGCAAGGATGATGAGGTTGAAGCTCCAAGAGTTGAGCGTGTGGGTAGTTGTGCAACAATGGAGGTGGTTTCACCCCCAAAGGCTAGTTTTGAGAAGAAGGAATCTTATGGAGAAAGAGCTTTTGGTTATGGTAATGGTGAAGAAGCCCATGCATTGTATGGAGATTGTTTAGCATCTGATATATCATGGTTTTACCCTGTTTAGGCCGTGATATAAGTCCTTTTTATATAGTCTTTATGCTATTTCGTAGTGTTTTAGAGTCTTTTACAGGTTATAGCACGTTTGGAGAATAATTGGAGATATTGGAGCTTTCTGGAACATTCTGGAGCGAAGCATGAGATCCGTCTAGCTGAGACGTCGAAATCACATGAGTATCGATCGATACTGCCTAGTATCGATCGATACCCGTCGAGGAAACAAAAGGATCGCGACTTATTGAAGAGTTGAAGAATTGCAGAATTGGCCCAGAAGACTTTGATATTTACAAGATGGCCCAACTCGTGTTTTAGCTTATAAATTAGGTTTTCAGCCATCTGTTTAGGCTAAGCTTTATTTTATTTTACTCTGGTTTTAGAGAGAAAAGTCTGAATCTCCCTTCGTCCGAGATCAGATCTCAAAACCTATTGTTATTCTTTCTGATTTATTGATGATTTATTCAATTATGTTGATTGTTTCATTCACCATGTCTGTGTAGATCCACTTTAGGTTTAGGGTTTTCTCATAAAGGTTTTCTCTGAATGCTAGGTTAATTATCTGTTTATGATTCACCATCTAAATTAGTTCTTCGCTTAGGTTGTGTTCAAAGCTAATTCTAGGTTGACGAATCTGGAACTTAGATCTTAGGATAATTGATTAGGCACGAGAGTGCGATTAATTACCTGATAGAACCTTAAGTGAACAAATTGATTATTCGCAAAGAGATTTGGTTTAATTGATTTGTGAACATATCAAACCTGAACTTTAAAGCTGATTTAGACTTTAGGATTCGCAAAGAGATTTGGAATTCCTAGGATTTAGATTTAGATAGTTTTCGCAACGAGAGTTGGTTAATTATACTTTAGTGATTTGAGTTCAAGAACCGTGCGTAATCTGAATCCTGTTAGTTAATTTAGCTGCATTCATTGATTTCCTGAGAAAAACCCTGGGCCTATATTTTCCTCCATTGATTTACAACACTTTTAATTTCTGCACTGCTTTCGTTTACATCTTCTGATTTAGCGTATTTTGGATCTATTTAATCTATTGTGTTTCTTTGAGTCTTTGTGGTTCGACCCCTACCTATACTACGATTACCGCTTTAGTATCTGTTAGGGTATTAATTTGAGCGTATCAGCATCCCTCTTCCACACAACGATGGAATTTGAGGTTGAAAGTAGCGAGGTTGCAAAGAAGAGAACAAGCACCAAGGCTAAGATGAAAAACGAACCAAGCAAGCTTGATGGGTCAAAGTCCGTGCTAGACAAGCCCTCCATCATGACTTTCACTCCTTAAAGGAACAAGGATGGAGTGATTGAGTACAAGATCAATTGCAAGGGACGGCCCAAACGTTTTGCCTCGGTCAAGGCGATCCTCACACCCGAGCTCAAAGAGAAAGGGGAAGCCGGTCTTGAGGAAGTCATGAGCAAGGTGCTCAAACTTGAATTAAAGGATCCACCATGGAGTGCTTACACTCCCCTCTCACCCGCCTAAATGGGAAACCAAAGTCAAACTTAGTGACTTTAAACAAAGTGCTCTTGGGAGACACCCCAAGCTTATCTATGTACATACTTTCTTTCTATGCCTTTCTATGTTTTTTTGTTCTTTTTGATGGGTTTGTGTAATGACCCTGGTCTCGACCTAAAATATAATCCGGAAGAATTAAGCATTTTGGTCGAAAGGGAAAATGTTTGGGCCGAGTGGAATTGCGCGATAGCCGTGCGTGCTATTTTTGGCCGAGGATGGGTAAACCGCGGGTCGAGGAGACTAGTGCAAGCAAGGATCATATAAGCTTAAGGATAGGGTTGGAAAAGTCCACAATTACGGCTACTGATAAGCATGAGTTGTGGATAAGCATAAGTTGTGGATAAGCATGAAGTTGTGGATAAGCATGAGGTTGTGGATAAGCATGAAGTGTGGATAAGAACGGAAGTGGATAAGATTAAGTGCATGGCCGCCTGAGGTGTCAAGCAACGGGAATGGATTACTGTGGATAATCATTTTTGGCCGCTAGGCTCGATAAGAAAACTCTTGAAATGTTTTTAGATGTTTTTGGTGGAACCTTGATATATGATAATAAAAGGCGTATTTTCTATATCAATTGTTTCCTTCTGATATAAGCTTTGTCCGGGCTGAAACAACTCTCGCCTTTGGAACGGATTTGCAAGTCTTAGTCCTTAGGCGAGAGGAATGACAGTTGGGGAACGGTCGGGCTTAAGTAGTATGGGATGCTTAAGTCGGGCCGCCTCCGCAGCGGACGGTTCAGACGGGGCAGTATGTGTTACGCTGGATGGACCGTTTGTTCTGTCGTTAATGTGACGTCTTCTGTTTTCGATTCTATAAAGGATCTTAGGTCGAAATCGGGGGCGTTACAAGTTTGGTATCAGAGCATGGTTCATGATTATGCGTCGGGACTCAGTTTTCAAAAAAGTTTTATCGAGTCAAAATGTGTCGCAAAGGCAACTAGGGAAACTGGTACGTCCCTTCATAGGTAGATAAATAAGGAATAACCCTTGGAGATTATTGCAGATGAGACGAAATTCGGTTAGAGGACACCCTCGCGGGTCGCGGTCGGTAAGGCGGGCGGTACGGCATCAGGAGTCTCCTACTCATTCAAGTTCAGCGACAGCATATGATTGGGGAATATCAGAGGACACGGAGACTGAGTTGGAAAGTGAGAGCGTTGCACTTTCCGAAGACGACGATAGTCAGCGAGAAATGAGTCGGGAAGAGTCAGAGCGATGGGAGTCGAGGGAAAGACACGCATGGGTGAAACAACTAAGAAATGAGTACTATGAGCCGCGGGAGACTCAACTGGAACAACTTGAGCGGAGACACATTAATCCAAGACAGTCAAGGAAACATTCAGACCAAAGGAGGAGTCCAACAACTATGAGGAGGAAATGCATACCCGCCCGGGAAACGCGACATCATCAACCCGATAGTGTTGATTTCCCTAGAAAATCAGCGCCATCGGGAATTCTACGGATTGTAACCATGATGAAAACTCTAGGACTATCACATTTTGAAGGGGGAACAGATCCGTTAGACGCGGATGCTTGGTTGCAAAAATTGGAGAAAGGATTTGCGGCCACACGATGTCCAAAAGATTACAAGAACGATGTTGCAGTCTACTACTTGGATAGAGACGCAGAGAGTTGGTGGTCAAGTATCGAAAGACACTACGGCTCCATGGAACCCACATGGCGTAACTTCCGGCATGAATTTAGAAGGAAATATTTCCCCCCAGAGGCAAGAGACCGTATGGAAAATAAATTTACCAGAATGGAACAAGGAGAAAGGAGTGTACGAGACTACGAAGCAGAATTCACCAGACTACGGAAGTATGCACACTATGGCCATGACGACGAAGATGCCATCATCAGAAGGTTCATGCAAGGACTAAGGCCAAGCTTACGACGTCATCTACAAGCTGTTAAGTTTAGATCTTTTTTAGAGTTAATAGAAAGAGCAGTGAACGTGGAAGAAAGTATTAATGACGAAGAGGAAATCAAGACACAAAGCCATAAGAGGAAACAAGATGGGGAAACTCAAGGCGAACCACCCGTTAGACCCACAGAAATAGGGCAATCAAGTAATCAAGGAAGAAGGAGAGTGAACAAAGATGACAAATCAACTGCCTCAAGAGATGTGGTGTGCGTCATCTGCATCTAGACCGGACATATTGCACGGGATTGCCCAAATAGAGATCAAAACCGATGGTCCGCCTCAGCACCCATCACTTGTTTTGTAAGCGGAGAGAAAGGACATTACGCAAACACATGCCCTAGAGCTCGTCCTCGAACTACTCAACTTAGCACTTTGACTGCATTTGAAGAGCAAAGCCAATCGTCTCCCCTGGGTGACTACGTTTGCTACATATGTGGAGGGGGACTTAAGGCACTTTCGTGTCTACATATCCCAGACCTAAAGACTCGACTTGGCACATTAATGGAACTTGCATATCCTGCTAATCCTGCGGTTGAAGCTCCACCAGTGAATCAACGGATTGAGACTTCAAGGCCGCCACCGTACCAGCGACCTGCACCCCATCTTAGTATGGGTAATTGTGAACCTGGACCTTCTAAAGGCTCTCAGTAAGGTAAGTAAGGGCGCTAACTCTCTCTGTGATTGCTTGTGTGTGTTTGATTGCATGATTCTGTGATTATGTGATTTTATGATATTCGTTTAAGTTAGAAAACCCCTAGGAACCTTGCCCTTTAGACCTTAGGAAACCCGTTCGACCTAACCTTAAGAAATCGGGGACGAATTATTTTAAGGGGGGGGAGGATGTAATGACCCTGGTCTCGACCTAAAATATAATCCAGAGGAATTAAACATTTTGGTCGAAAGGGAAAATGTTTGGGCCGAGTGGAATTGCTCGATAGCCGTGCGGGCTATTTTTGTGCGAGGATGGAAAAACCGCGGGTCGAGGAGACTAGTGCAAGCAATGATCGGATAAGCTAAAGGATAAGAATGGCTTTTGGATAGGATTGGAAAAGTCCACAATTTCGGCTACAGATAAGCATGAGTTTTGGATAAGCATAAGTTGTGGATAAGCATGAAGTTGTGGATAAGCATGAAGTGTGGATAAGAACGGAAGTGAATAAGATCAAGTGCATGGCCGCCTGAGGTGTCGGACAACGGGAATGGATTAGTGTCTTAAGGTTGATGCATGTATTGCAAGTGTCGCGCCCAAGGAGCTTCTGTGCCACCTCGTGCTTACCATTCTCCTATAAATACCCACCCCTCACCCTTAGTTATTTCCACACCAAAAACTAAACTTTAGAGAGAGAAAGTAGACAGAGAAGGTAGGGAAAGGAAGGATTTATCGGTAAGAGGAGATAACTCAGAGAAGCCTCCCAAAGACGATCACGGGATAACGGTGAGCGGTTTAGCCGAGGAATCAGAATTTTCCCCGATAGTAAGCCAAGCTTAGAAACCTTCATCCGAAAGCTCTGTAAGTTATCGGTGATGATTGTTGATTGTTTGCGTAAGTTATCGGTGATGATTGTTGATTGTTTGCGTAAGTTATCAGTGATGATTGTTGATTGTTTGCGTGTTTAGTTTACATGCTTAATTGTGTGATTGCGTGGTAGATCTCGTTTAAGTATTATTCGTATCATGTGTGAGGTTACATTTATACTTAAGTGGAAGTTCGGATCTTTAAGTGTGTGGTAGCGCCATGTTGGTCCACCCTTTTTGAGCGACGACTTGGACGAACGAGCTAAATGCCTATGGTCGGGGGCTATCCGATGGACTGGATAGTTAGGTAGGGCGTAATGGACCAAACGTGCGTGAGGTAGCGACGTGTCGTTCCACCCTTTTTGAGCGACGACTCGGACGAACGGGCTAAATGCCTATGGCCGGGGGCTATCCGATGGAATGGATAGTTAGGTAGGGCGTAATGGACCGAACGTGCGTGAGGCTAACTGCCCTTGTGGAGCTAACAGTGACGTGTGTGGTTATCCCTCGTTTGGGACTTGTTGTGTTAGATTGCGTGATGTGTGTTATTTTGGGTTTGGGTGGGAATTATTGTACTTGTTAGGGGGAGCCATAACTCA
>PKML01073800.1:71898-103324 GCA_002933935.1 Eutrema yunnanense
AAATATCCCTGAACCTATCTTTTCCCCATTGAATACAAATCGTTTACTGCTTCCTGTTTTCTGTTTTAAACTGAATTGCTTAGCTTAGCTTGATTCTATAATTTATTGAGTGATTTCTGTGGATCCTTGTGTTCGACCCCTAGCTAGATTACAACAACTGCTTTAGTACTGTTAGGGTATTAAATTGAGCATATCAGGTTCTTGAACTCAAATCACTAAAGTATAATTAACCAACTGTCGTTGCGAGAATTATCTAAATCTAAATCCTACACAAGAATTATCTCATCACCAAAGAAGTGCAAGAGGACGTGCAAGAACTACACAAGACTCATACAGCACCATTCTTGCCAGTTCTTCAAGGAAACAAAGAATTTGCTATCTTTACCATTACCAAGCAAATTCAAGAGGCCCAAAGAAGTCACTAAATGGGTATGTGCTCCATTTGTGCTCTTTTTCCCTTAACCAGGTTTTGTCCCATTGGGTTTTCTTGGTAAGGTTTTTAATGAGGCAAATGGTTCACATTATCATTGGCCCATTTAGTTGATTTTCCTAAAGCCCAGCAACACAGAATTCAACCATGAGGAGTTCAAGAGCCAATTTCGAATTTCAAGCTATGTCTTAATGTTGTCTCTTTCTCTCTCCTTCATGCAGACTTGTTGCTTCTCTTTATATGTATTTTTGTAACTCATTTTTGAACCCTAAGTTTTTGTTGAGTAATTTGAGAGTTTCTATCTTGATATTTGATATGTGCATATTCTACATGTATTTAGCATGCATTTCATATAGATTTTAGGTCATTCTCTTGGATCCTCATGGCATTTCATACTTGTTTTGTCCCATTTAGAGTATTAGGAGCTGCATTAGGTCCTAATGAGTCTTTTGCATGTTTTTGAGGAGTTTACTAGGTGTTTGGAGACACTTGGTAGAGTTTGGAGATTTGATGCTTAAAGACTAGAGAGGAACCATCCGGAACGTCTCAAAGAATCAGACGAAGGCGTTCCGATTTGATCCAGCTCTTGGAGTCTTCATGCACAATGTATAGGGACGAGTCAGCTGTCCAGGGATATTCGAATCAGGTCATTCGGACATAAGGTTAGGAAGTTATCGCAGTTTTACCAAAGCATGTCCGTCTGGCCGAGAAGCTAAAATTCCCCCCCCCCCCGGGAAAAATCCGACCTCGCTCCATCGACAAGGTCCAATTAGGTCGGTCCTGGGACTGGGATTCTCCGAGATTCCGACCTGCCCGAAGAAGAAAAGCCGACCGACCCGAATGAGCAAGGTTGGTTTTGGGCGGTTAGGACATCCAAGATACGGCACCAGCCGAAGTGACTTAAAGATCAGGAACAATGAAGACTTTCCGTGCCCTGTTTAATCTGAAGTCTTCATGAAAGTTTTAGCCAAGTGTGTTAGCTGACTACAGGAGTTGATTTCGGGTCATTTGGATATGTGGTTCGTTAGATATGGCCACTTTACTGAGAGTATGTCTGTCTGAACGAAGACACCTGACATGCCTGAAAGACCAGGCTGGACGAATGGTCTCCAATCGGATTTAGCCTCCGTGGCCTTCACAAACGTTGTAGCCATGTGTATTAGCTGTCCACAGGAGGTGGTGTGAGGCCATTCGGACATGTATCCCAGGAGATATCACGGTTTTAGCGAAGATTCTACACAAGACCAGATTTGACCCATTTCGACCGGGTCGGTACCCGGTTTTTCCCGGGTCGACCCGGTCCACCCCATTTCTCTATAAAACCCCTAAAAACCTAATTTTCATGTAAAGTTTCCTTTTCTCTAGAGTTGGGTTTTATCCCAAACTCTTTCTAAGATGATTTTGGATGGATCTACATCATTCATGCCACTCTAGTGAAGGATTCTTCAACCTATCTATATATTATGTTTATTTAATCTTTGTTCTTTATCTTTATGTCTCTTTTTCCCTTGTATACTATTTTTGTTGGATTTTGGATTTTGCTTGATTTTGATAAATTGATGATTGATTCTTGATGCTTATGTTCTTAATCTTTGCTTTCGTTTTTTTCTAAGTGATCCTAGTGCTAGATTGGGCTTGAGAGAGTCAATCTAGATCATAGGGAAAATCATGCACACCAAGTGTTTGATGAAATTCCCCTAGGAGCTTAGTAAGAGATAAACATTCTTAACCTATGAAAGTAGTTGCTTAAGGTGTTTATTGGTTGATTTGAATGTTGATCTAAATGCTTGCTTATCATTTTATCACAAATGAGAGTTTGATCTTGATTAAGTGATAAGCAAAGTGATTAGTACCTTGAGAGAGGATTAGTCATAATTAGTGATCTTAACCTAAGGATTAGCATTGATTGTGTGTTAGGCATCGTTAGTCAATTGTCTTGATGATTATATGATGATGATTTAGGTTGATCTTTGTTAGGTCCTTCACATAGGTTGGTTCTCAATGCTAGATTTGATGAGATAAACCAAAGTCTAGAACTAAACCTAGATTAGGTAGTTCTAGTTGGCGTGACAAACCAATCTAGAGCTACACCCTAGGATTTTTGGTCTCATCCCATGCATTAGGGAGAGATTCGAGTAAACGGTGTTAGTGCTANAATGCTTGCTTATCATTTTATCACAAATGAGAGTTTGATCTTGATTAAGTGATAAGCAAAGTGATTAGTACCTTGAGAGAGGATTAGTCATAATTAGTGATCTTAACCTAAGGATTAGCATTGATTGTGTGTTAGGCATCGTTAGTCAATTGTCTTGATGATTATATGATGATGATTTAGGTTGATCTTTGTTAGGTCCTTCACTTAGGTTGGTTCTCAATGCTAGATTTGATGAGATAAACCAAGGTCTAGAACTACACCTAGATTAGGTAGTTCTAGTTGGCGTGACAAACCAATATAGAGCTACACCCTAGGATTTTTGTCTCGTCCCATGCATTAGGGAGAGATTCGAGTAAACGGTGTTAGTGCTAGATTAGATTTATTCATTCGAGTCTTGAACTTAGGCATTTCACTCCTAGCCGGAGTTTAAATGAATTGCTTGAAACGAATCTTTTGTGAGCTTTTCGTGCCTAGCTAACAATAGTTGATGTCTAGGGTGATTAGTAAACTAAGTGGGATTAGAGGTCAAAGTTTGTTAATCAACTTATCACAAACGACGGTTTGTTCTTGATTTGGTGATTAACAAAGTGATTAGTGGTACGACGGTGGATTAGTCAAAATTATGAATCCCATGTTCTAGGATAGTGTTCAATGCAATCTTAGACATCATTGTTTGCTCATTAATCATCTTCTTGATAGTTCATTCCATGATCCAACACTTATATCTTTGTTTTCTTTCTTGCATTTGTTTCCTTAGTTTAAAAAACATAAAAACCCAAAAACATTGCAATAGCTTAGGAAGTTTCATGCATTCCTAGTGTATTGATCTTAACCTCTTCGGTTCGATCCTCAAATACTACAATGATATGAGTGGACTTGAGGTATTGATTAAGACCTAAAAAGTCTATCTATCAATATTTCTGTGAAAGAAATATTTGTCTTCTAAACTTCTTGAGAGCAATTCCCTTGAAGCTTAGAGTGTATCAGACTTATCATAGATCCTTCCACTGATCTGTGTGGCGTCTCTCGATCCCCTACCTATTCATTTCACCCACTTGAATCTGTTGAGAGTGACCTTATTCCAGCAACAGCTTCCCCATTGTTTCACTTCATCACCACTTCGTTACGAATCTGTTGAGAGTGACCTTTGTCCAGCAACAGTTTCTCCATCAATCTATCCTCTCGGCTAAAACTGAATTCTTCTCGGCTATTTCTTGAAGTGGGTTGTCTGGTCTTAGTGAGTTGATGAAAGCTTGTATAGCTGTCCCAAACCTCCTTTTGAGTTGTTTGGTCTTCGAGCGGGTCATGGGACCTTCTTGGACGATGGGCATCTCCTTTGGGTCGGATATAGAGTCGATGTCCTCATCATTCCCTCCCTCTTCAAGAGGTTTTGACCTCAAAACTTGGTCTCCTGCGTCATTGAACGATAAATCAGCAACATTAAAGGTGTGTGAAATATTAAACTCACCTGGTAGCTCTAGCTTGTAGGCATTGTCATTGACTTTGGCTAGAACTTTGAATGGGCCGTCGCCTCTTGGAGCGAGTTTGGATGCACGCTTGTCTGAAAATCTCTCTTTTCTCATGTGTAGCCAAACCCAATCTCCTGGTTCAAAGGTGAGTTCCTTCCTGCCTTTGTCATGGCTCTTCTTGTATCCCTCGGTTTTCTTCTCAATATTTGCCTTAGCTTTCTCATGCAGCTTCTTGATGAGTTCAGCGCGCCTAAGGCCGTCTTGATTAACCTGTTCTACTTGTGGAATTGGCACTAAATCTATTGGAGATAGAGGGTTAATTCCATAGACAATTTCAAATGGAGATAGCTTAGTGGCCGAATGAACTGCCCTATTATATGCAAATTCTATGAATGGAATGCAATCAAGCCATGTTTTCATGTTGTTACCAAGAGTAGCTCTAAGTAACGTTCCAAGTGTACGATTTACCACCTCCGTTTGTCCATCTGTTTGAGGGTGACAAGTAGTAGAGAATAGGAGCTTGGTCCCTAACTTTCTCCACAAGGTTCTCCAAAAATGACTCAAAAATTTTGTGTCACGATCAGATACTATGGTCCTTGGAACTCCATGCAAGCGTACCACCTCCTTGAAGAACAGATTAGCAACTTGGGTTGCATCATTTGTCTTTTCACACGGGATGAAGTGTGCCATCTTAGAGAACTGGTCCACAACAACAAAGATGGAGTCTTTGTGTCGTATCTTGGGGAGCCCTAAAACAAAATCCATGGAGATATCTACCCATGGGGCGTTAGGAATAAGTAAAGGCAGATAAAGACCATGAGGATGGGACATAGATTTGGCTTTGTGGCATTGTACGCATCTAGAGCAAAATCTCTCCACGTCTTTCTTGAGGTGAGGCCAATAGAAGTGATCTTTCACTATGGCCAAGGTCTTGTCTACACCGAAGTGCCCCATCAATCCTCCTCCGTGTGCTTCACTAAGCACCAGCTCCCCCATTGATCCCTGTGGAATACACAAATGTTTATCTTTAAAAAGAAAACCATTTTGGAGATAGAATGAACCGTATATTCCTTTGCCGTGATCTTTGTAGCACTCTCCAAGCTCAGGATCATCTTTGTAGAGGTCCTTGATTTGATCGAATCCTAGTACTTTGGCCTCCATTGTTGTTATAAGAGCATGCCTCCTTGATAAGGCATCGGCTACCACATTTCCCTTCCCCTTTTTGTACTTGATGACGTATGAAAATGTCTCTACAAAATCAAGCCACTTGCATGTCTCCTCTTGAGGGATGTCTGACCTCTCAAATGCTTAAGGGTCTCATGATCCGTATGAATGATGAACTCCTTAGACAACAAATAGTGTTGCCAAGTTTTCAAAGCTCGGACAAGAGCATAGAGCTCATTGTCATAAGTTGGATAGTTAAGTGTGGCTCCACTTAGTTTCTCACTGAAGAATGCTACTGGCCTCTTCCTTTGGTGTAGCACAGCTCCAATTCCTAGTCCGGATGCATCACACTCTACTTCAAACATTTCATCGAAGTCGGGCAAAGCAAGAACTGGTGCTTGAGTGAGCCTATCTTTGAGATTGTTGAAGGCAGCTTCTTGAGTTGTTCCCTAGGAGAATGGCACATTCTTCTTGATCACAGCTGTGAGTGGAGCAGCAACAATACTGAAATCCCTTACAAACCGTCGATAGAAGCTTGCCAAGCCATGAAAGCTCCTAACATACCCTATAGACGTCGGCGTGGGCCAATCTCTTATGGCTTTGATCTTTTCCTCGTCTACTTGTAGTCCCTGTTCACTTACTACAAAGCCTAAGAACACAAGTTGGTTAGTACAAAATGTCCACTTCTTAAGGTTAGCATAAAGGCCTTCCTTGCGAAGTGATTTAAGCACTAGTTCTAGGTGTTTGAGATGATCTTGTAGGTTCTTACTATATATAAGTATATCATCGAAATAAACAACTACAAATTTACTTATATAGGCACGAAGAACCTGGTTCATTAGACGCATGAAGGTACTTGGTGCATTAGTCAAGCCAAAAGGCATGACTAGCCACTCATACAACCCTTGCTTGGTCTTGAAAGTTGTTTTCCACTCATCTCCTTCACGCATTCTGACTTGGTGTTATCCACTCTTCAAGTCTACCTTTGAGAAGATAGTAGAGCCACTTAGCTCATCTAGCATATCGTCTAAGCGTGGAATAGGGTGCCGGTATTTGATGGTGATGTTGTTGATAGCTCGGCAATCCACACACATCCTCCAAGTGCCATCTTTCTTTGGCACTAACAGCACGGGTACTGCACATGGGCTGAGGCTCTCTCTTATGTATCCCTTATCTAGCAAATCCCGGACTTGTTTCTCCAATTCTTTAGTCTCTTCGGGATTCATTCGATATGCTGCCTTGTTGGGTAAGGCAGAGCCTGGGACAAGGTCTATTTGGTGTTCTATTCCTCGTATAGGAGGCAGGCATGGAGGATTCTCTTCAGGGAATAGATCTTTAAACTTGCTTAGCAATGCATCCACTTCTGGTGGCAAAGCTAGATCTTTGAATTATGTACTTAGACATTCTTTGAAAAGCATTAGTAACATAGTGCCCTTGGCACTCATAACACGATTTAAATCACCAGCCTTGATGTATAGATTAGAAACACTTACCTTGGTCTCCTTGCTCATTCTACCTTGAAGTTCATGCACTTCTGTAGGGCTTAGAGGGGCCAAATTGTGTTTGCGCTCCTTGTGCATGAAGGAGTAATAATTTGTCCGGCCATTGTGAATAGTTGCTCGGTCAAATTGCCATGGTCTCCCCAGCAAATGATGTCCATCTTGCATAGGAACTACATCGCAAAGCACCTGGTCTTGATACTTGCCTACGCTGAAAGGGACAGTCACTTGCTCCGTGACTTTGAGCTCAGTAGTGTCATTGAGCCATTGTAGCTTGTAGGGTCTAGGGTGCTTAACTTTTTCCAATCCTAACCTGTCCACCATAAACATGCTAGCCACATTAGCATGATCCTCCATCTATTACAAGATTACATACCTTGCCATTAATAGTGCATCGCGTGTGGAACAAGTTTTCTCTTTGGACTTTCTCCTCAGGTTGAATTAACATTCTAAGAACTCTCCTAGCAGTGCAAGCAAACAGATTCGCTATTGTTGGTGCGTTGCTGAACCCAAGGAAACAGAACATGAGGGCGTTAATCGGACATATGCCTCGTCTCTGGGGAATGGGGGATTCTGTTGTTGGACGAATTGTTACTCCAACAAAATTTCAGTTTGTTTTTCAATCTGAAGAGGTTTTAAATCTTATTCTTCGCAGAGGCCCATGGAGTTTTAGTGAATGGATGCTTGTTACGCAGCGGTGGTTTCCAAACATGGATGATGATGCCATGAAGATTATACCTTTCTGGGTACAGATACGGGGAATCCCTTCTCAATTTCTCAATCGGGAAATGATAGAATTCATCGGAGATACGTTGGGGCCGGTGGTGTGTTCTGATTTTAATGAGACTACTAGCATGGTCGATTCGGTAAGGGTTAAGATCAATTGGAATATTGACAACCCGCTTCGCTTCCAGAGGAATTTTCAGTTTTCCCCTGGAGAAAACACTATCCTCTCTTTCCGTTATGAGCGTTTGCGTAACTTCTGTGTGAAATGTGGAATGCTCACACATGAGGGGAAAGATTGTCCGCTGCAATTTGATGATGGAAACGACGGTCCGGATGATGATGGTGATGATAACCAGACGGATTTCAACAGCCCAAATACGGAGCCAAATGAAATGGATAGGGTGATTAACGTTGCGACGGTTGCTGGACCGTCTTCTGTTCCTTCATCTGGTGGGAATACATCTTCGGTTCTGGTAGATGAGGATATGACGACTGAGAAGAGTCGGTTTGTTCAAAGGAAAATACAAGAAGATAACCTTTCTGGGTTTGGTAAAAGGAAGCGTAAAGAAGTTGAAGAGATGTTGCAGGTTTATGAAAAAGAGGCCTCTGTCAATACGGAGGATCTTTACGCGGATGTAGGGCATACTATGATCCCTGGAATCACTCAGATTGCAGGCGTGGGTTTAAATGAGATGGAATTTTCAGAAATGTCGGCAGGCATGGAGAATTACAGGAATCATGTTGAGGTTCAAGACTATCAAAGGAAGCGTTTCGTAAAAGGTAAATTCTGTGAAGATGAATTTGATGTTTTTGCTGATTATGTGAATCAAAGTGACGATGTTGAAGTTGTAAAACGGAAGAGAGTTGAAGTTAAACAGATGTTGGATTCTCCTCTTCTGATGGTTGAAGAAAAGGTGTTTATGTATCCTTTGGTCGATGCAGAACTATGCGAATCACAAGGATCGTGTGACGGAGGCACGGGGGCCCGATACCCCCACAGTCAATATGAAGATCGTTTCTTGGAATTGCCAGGGCATGAAAGCGCCTTTAACTAAAGTTAGATTAAAGGAAATTTGTAGAACTGTATGCCCTGATATACTATTTCTATGTGAAACTCTTAATAAGTGTGACGTTGTACGTGATGTATGTGTATCGTTAGGATTTGATTTTGTAATTTTGATCCCGCCTTGTGGCAGAAGTGGGGGAATAGCTGTATTTTGGAAAAAAGCGGTTTATAAAACTAAGCTTTTCCAAAACTATAGGATGATTGATGTTTATGTAGAATTTAATGGAATGTATTTCTATTTGTCGTGTTTGTACGGAGATCCTATTCCAAAAAATAGACATGAACTTTGGGAGAGGATTGAGCGAATGAACCAGTTAAGACAAGGACCATGGATTCTTGTAGGAGATTTTAATGAGATCTTGTCGAATGATGAAAAACATGGAGGACCATTAAGAGAGGAACGAACATTTTTGGATTTCCGAAATATGTATAGCTCCTGCGACTTCTCTGATTTACGATATAAAGGAGATCGGTTTTCATGGGTGGGAGAACGTGGCAAACATACAATTAAAAGTTGTTTAGATCGAGTTGTAGTTAATTCAGAATGGCTGGCTAAATTCCCAGCATCGGAGGCGGAATTTTTACGAATGTATGGCTCCGATCATAGACCAGTCGTGACGAATATCGCTTTCGTGGATGAAATTCAACGAAAACAATTCCGATTTGATAAACGACTGCTTCAGATTAAAGAATTTAAGGATTACGTGTACGATGGTTGGCATTCTCATCGTTTAAAACGTAACCATACCGTGAATGATAGAATCAGAGAATGCCGAATCTCAATGGCACGTTGTAAAAAAGTATCTAAGTTAAACTCCGCGAAACGTATTGATGATTTTAGAATCGAATTGGACATCGCTTCATCGTCGTCGAGAAGATTTTTACGCCGGAAAATTCCTCAACTAAGACATGACCTTACGCGGGCATACCGGGATGAAGAAGTTTATTGGCAATTAAAAAGCCGTAATACTTGGTTAACTCAGGGCGATAGAAACACTCCATTCTATCAAGCATGTACAAAGGCTCGTTATGCCAGAAACATGATTCAAATGATAAAGGATGAGAATGGAACTGAATATCGAGGAGATTATGCGATTGGCAAACACGCAGAGGTTTTGTTCCAGAATGTGTTTCGTAGTGATAATAATAATGTCATCCCCGATATTTTTTCAGAATTTAAACCCACGGTCACTGAGGATATAAATATACAAATCACACGTGATTTTACAGATGAAGAGATCTATGAGGCGGTTTGTGATATAGGAGCTGATAAAGCCCTGGGACCCGATGGTTTAACAGCTCGATTTTATCAAGAATGTTGGGGAATTGTGAGTAAAGAAGTAATTGGAGAAATTCGTTCCTTCTTTCAATCGGGTAAATTCGAAGAAGGAGTTAATCATACAAATATCTGTATGATAGCAAAGATTACAAAACCGATTACATTATTAGATTATCGCCCCATTGCATTATGTAATGTCTTATACAAAATTGTCTCGAAGCTCTTGGTCAAAAGACTAAAATCGTTTCTCGACTTGATTGTATCGGAATCTCAAGCTGCATTCATTCATGGGCGTCTAATTTCGGATAATGTCCTTATAGCACACGAGCTAATGCACTCGTTGAAATCTCGGAAAAGAGTTTCCCAGACTTATATGGCTATTAAAACAGATATGAGTAAAGCATACGATAGAGTTGAATGGAATTTTTGGAAGAAACCATGCGTGCTTTTGGTTTTTCAAACATCTGGATTAAATGGATTATGGGAATTGTTCGTTCGGTGAGCTACTCTGTGCTAATAAACGGGAATCCTCAAGGGAAAATACTTCCACAAAGAGGTCTTCGACAAGGAGATCCATTATCTCCATATCTATTTATTTTATGCGCTGATGTAATGAGCAATATGTTAGAGGTTAATGTCCGAAAGAAGAAAATAAACGGTATTAGAGTAGGCAATGGAGTGCCACCGATAACCCATTTATTATTTGCTGATGACTCCTTGTTCTTTTGCGTGGCCAACCAAAAAAACCGTGCAGCGATTAAAGAAATCTTTAGAGTTTATGAACTTTGCTCTGGCCAAAGAATTAACCAATCTAAATCCATGATTACTTTCGGTTCAAGAATTCACGGAGGAAAACAGGAACAGTTGAAACGTATCCTTCAAATCGAAAACCACGGAGGAGGTGGGAAATATCTTGGATTACCCGAACAGTTTGGAAGAAAGAAAAAAGAGATGTTTAATAACATTATAAACAAAGTTAAAGAACGTACTTCGGGATGGAATACTCGATTTCTATCACAAGCCGGAAAAGAAGTTCTGATTAAATCAGTTGGAATATCAATGCCTGTTTACTCTATGTCATGTTTTAAACTTCTAAAACAAGTTATCTTTGAATTGGAAGGAATTCTAATGCGATTCTGGTGGGAAAAAGGAGTACAACAGCGTGGAATCCCTTGGGTAGCATGGAAAAGAATGCAGTATACTAAAGGGGAAGGAGGAATGGGGTTTAGGGATATGGCTAAATTCAATGACGCTCTTTTGGCTAAACAAGCTTGGAGACTACTTACACAACCCAATTGTTTATTTTCTAGACTCTATAAAGCACGTTACTTTAAAGACCATCATCTTTTTGAAGCAAAAAACCGTCCTTATCAATCTTTCGGATGGGGATCACTATTAGAAGGGATTTCACTATTAAAAAAGGGTTCAAAATTCATCATTGGTGATGGCAAGACAACAAAGATTTACCAAGATAATTGGATACCAACTGATCCACCTAGACCAGCTCAATCAAACGAATTATCGAACCAATGTACTGTTGATGATCTCATTATAAATCAAGGGACAACACGAAACTGGAATATTGAGAGATTAAGGCATCTTCTAACAGAGGAAGATAGAGAGATCGTCAATTCATTATATCTGGCTAGACATCCTAAGAGCGACAGAATAAGATGGAATTACACAAAAATGGAAATTATATGGTGGCTTCGGGTTACTGGTTTTCAAGACATTATATCAATACTGAAATTTTACCTTTGCCGCCTTATGGTGATCCGATGTTGAAGAATAGAGTCTGGAATCTTCAAATTATGCCAAAGATAAAACAGTTTATTTGGCGTGTTTTAACTAATTCCATTGGAACAGCAACACGATTAAACTCGAGAGGAGTTAATATGGACCAAACTTGCCATAGATGTTGTCTTGAACCAGAAACAATAAATCATATGCTTTTCACTTGTCCAATTTCAATGAGCACTTGGAGAATCTCGGGCTTACCATTCCCTTGTCTATTTAATCCCTCCGATAATGTGGAAGAAAATATTCGGTATATAATGGATATTCATAATGCTCAAGGATTATGTACTAACCAAAAACTACTTCCATGGTGGATAATGTGGAGAATTTGGAAATCAAGGAACAATCTTATCTTTAATAGACAAAGAATCAAACCGAATAAGGATGTTAATTACTCTAAAGCTGATGTCGAGGAATGGATTAATGCCACATTGGGTGATAAAGAAAGGAAGCGCACAAAATTTGCTACGAATTGGATACGACCAGAAGAAAATACTTTAAAATGCAATTACGATGCTGCTTTTAACCCAACAACAAGTATGGCTGTGGGAGGATGGATAGTAAGAAATAATCAAGGAGTAGCTCAATACTGGGGTTCAATAAATTTAGGAACAGCTATATCAAGTTTGGAAGCAGAAGGTAAAGCTTTATTGAGTGCAATGCAAAATGTGTGGATTCAAGGATTTACTTCAATTATATTCGAGGGGGACAATGAGTGACTAGTCAAGATTATGCAAGGGCTAACAAAGGACATCTCTATTCTCAATTTAACCGATGATATTGAAGATTGGAAAAAGAATTTCTCTAATTTATCTTTTACACATGTAAAACGAGATGGTAATAAGGCTGCACATCTTTTAGCCCATAATGGACCTCCAAACAATTTATATTTCTCTGATTGTATTTATCCACCACATTGGTTAACAAAAACATTGTATTCCGATTTTCTTTCATCAAATGAATAAAGTATGATTTGCAGTAAAAAAAAATAAACATCCTCACCCAGACTTAAATCACATTGTCCTCAATGTGAAAAAAAGTTGGTGTAAGGATGGTAAGATTATTAAAATAAAAGATAAGGTGAAAGAGATCGATTAAACCGTGGTGATGAAGTGCATGGTTAGGCGTCGCCTGAGCTATCTGTCTCGGGGTAGGGCGTGTTGCCATCGAACTGGTGGTGCTCTTCGAGGAACCGCATCATGCACATGTATCGTCTCTCTTATCGTGCTATCTTCTTCTCATTGGCTGCGTATTCTGGTCCGTGTTCGTGAGACGAATTCGCGGATGGTGCACATGTCTGTGATTGTTGAAGTAGTCGAGTGCGCTCTGTCTCGGCGTCTCGGTTGGCCTTGGCCGCTAGGAACTGTCCAATCGTGTACGGTAGGCGTGGGACTGTAGGTACGTAGTCCATCGCCTCCGGTATCCATCTAGGTGCTGCATTTTCTCGGAGTCTAGGGACAGAGTAAGAAGGTAAGAAAAAAAAGTATGATTCACCGACATTAGTGCAATATTTGTAACCAAATATGTCGGGGTCGACTGAAGCGCGAGAGATCGTGCGGTCTCGGGAGAATTGCATCAAGTCGAACCAGCTTCCTGTAAGTGGAACCTCGTTCGAGAAATCGAAGTGCACGGCATGTAGAATCGCGGTGATGATGCCTCCGAAGGTGGTAGTAGCGTCCTCGGGTTTTTTGGTGGGCGCATCGTGTTTCACCTTCACCAAGTTCTTCGTGACGATACAAGCATATCACGAGTCGTCGGTTAAAGGTAATTGAAGTGTGACAAGCTCGCCTTTGAGGATACTCCCCACGTTTTCTCTCGAGTATATGGTGTGCGCTAAGAGTTTGTGTGTATAACGGACAGCGGGATGCGTGAGTAGGGCAGCTTTGGATCATCCGTTGTCGTATACGCCTTGTCCCATTATGCTCCATAGATCTTCATCGGGATCCTCCTCGGGGTGAATCACATTGAGATTGAAGCTTCAAAGCTTCACAATCATTAGAGCATACGAATATCCGCGAATGGTAAAATTAAGTGTACCGTCGTTCGCTCTCGCATTAGAGCGCCTCTTGTAGCACATGGTGACGATTGATAAGAATTCTTTGGTGAGATCTTCATAGGTAGGGAGGTTGAGCTCCATGAAAGGTCGAAGGTAAGTGCGTCGAGATACCAAATCACGTCGTCTCTAATCCTGAGCGTGTCGAGAGTCGAGTAATCTATGCGAGGTGTTGATTTGATAACCATCTTGTTGAGCTTCTCAAGGTAATCGATATTCGGGTCCATAGGTTTCCCAACATATCGTACCTTTGGTATTCGTTTCGGAGGTGGTGTTTGTTCGCGAGGAGGAGAAGGTGTCGGGTCACGTTGCGGTGGTGGAACACGAGATCTAGTCGAACGTTGTCAACTTGCAAAGAACTCGCCAAGATTCGTGTCATCTCCTACGCTTCGTGTATCCGAGCTTTCCTCGCTCTCCTCGGTTCACCTATTTTTCAATCTCCGGGATGATTGTCCTATGGAACCGCTCTTCTTTGAGCGAGTTATTCTCATTCTCTCGTGGTCCATTGTTCCTACATAATAGAGAACAATTCTCGGAAAAAGAATGAATATGGTTGTGATTAAAAAATTTTGTTATACGAAGATATTAATTATAGTATCAATTCAATCAATCAAACGAGAAAAATTGATCACAAATTTAAACAAATCTAGTTCATGATCGTGAATTCTGGGTTTTTAACGTTCTTGCATAAAAATTTATAGACATCGATATTAAGTTCAAGTTTATGTAAATTTCAGTAGATTAACGTTTGCTAATTTACGATATAAGTAGACTTGTTCAAATTAATCTCCAAATTCGTTTTTATTTAAGCTTGAAAATTCCAAAGCACAAAAATCTCATATCCAAGGGAATTAATTGCTAAAATTGAAGTTCTAATCATTCTAGAAGTTCAATCTAGCGTTCTCTAACAATTTATAACCATCAAAGACATATATCTAGTGAATTCAAGAAAAACACTAGGTTTTTGTTCATATGAAAAAGTAGAGATTTCGGAGCGTACCTTGCTGGAATTGACGGGATGAGTGAGGAATTGAAATCTTCTACGAAAAAGAGTGAGAATTTTTGAAATTTTTGAAATTGAAAAATGTGGTTCTTGCTCAAAATCTCAAAGTCTTTTGGAAGAGAAGAAGAAAGAAAGCTTGAATCTTGAAATTCTCTTTTTGTTCTTTGAAAAATTATTTTTATGTAAAAAAGAAAGTCTCTGTTCTTCAAAAGTTTTTTTGTGACTTACCTTAGCGGGACACGGGAATTAAATCGGGTTTGGTTCAATTTAACGTCGGAAACATGTTTGGGATTACACGGTTTAGTGTCGGGAACGGTTGGGAATCGACAGGACGAAGTTCAGGACGAAACGAGGCAGGTCGCGGGTCCACCTTACGCGACCGCGGCCAAAAGTCTTCTCGCCGCGGGTCCGGCTAACGCCAGCGCGGTTGATTGGCCTTCCACCGCGGGTCCGTCTCTTCTAGCCTCTGCCAGGCGGCTTTCTTCTCGGATCGTTTTCTCCTTTGTTTCTTCGTCGTTTCACGATCTGTTTCGAACGTCGTCTTCATTTTTTGTGTTTTCTGATTTTTTTGAATGTTTTTGGGTTTTTTGGTTTTTGTATAAAGCCTGAAATCCTAAAAATAAAAACGTCAATAGAAAATCAAAAGAAAAACGTACCGAATGGGTTGCCTCCCATCAAGCACTTTTGGTTAAAGTCATTAGCTCGATTTTTTGGTGAGAATAGGCGTGAGCAGTAGATATCTCGGGAACGAATGTTCCTTTGGGATCGTCTTGTTTATGACGTGTTTCGCCTTTCTATGGTATCACTTTCTTCTTTCCATGTTTCTTTGGAACTTTTGCGTTTCGAAGAGCTTGTCTTGTCTTATCGATCATTCCTTCCACTCTTTCATCCTTGGTGTCTTTTAAATCTGGTGGAATTTTAATCGTGATTTTTGCAAATGGTTTAGAAGTGAACAGTGGACTTACCTTGGGTGGTTACGTCTTAATCGACTCATCTTTCTCTTTTCTTTTAGGGAAAATCGAGTTTTTCATCTTTTGTTCGTCCCTCGGGTTTGGAATTTCGTCCGGGACAGTAGGATAGAGCCTCCTTCGATCCACATTCAAGAAGGCGGCTTGACGGTTGGTGGATCAAGGATGGCGCCAACGGTAACTAAGAAGGGTTGACCAAAAATGAACGGTCTATCCTTGTCTTGTTCCATTTCGAGAACTTGAAAATCAGCGGGAACGATCTTTTTTCCAATGAGTATTTGAAGATCATGGATCGCTCCTTCGGGTCTCTTTTGTGATGAGTCTCCAAAAATTACGCTCACAGTAGATGGCGTGAGATTCATTATACAGAGTTTCTCGGCAAATGTCTTAGACATGATGTTGACGTTGGCTCCGGAATCACACAAACAATCTGCAAAATAAATTCCCGAAATCCAACAAGAAAAAGAAAAACGTTTCGGATCATCGGGCTTTTCTAAGTCTTTGAAGCTGGATTAGTTTCGATACTTCGAATGGTGGTTTTTGGATCATCTTGGATTCGGTAATGGCTTGTCCATAAAGTGGGACAAATTTTGGAACTTCTCTAGGCTCCATCCTAGCATCGACTTCCTTCTCGGGTATGGTGGAAATCACGTTGCAAAATCTCTTCGGATTATCTTCCACTCNATGGATCGCTCCTTCGGGTCTCTTTTGTGATGAGTCTCCAAAAATTACGCTCACAGTAGATGGCGTGAGATTCATTATACAGAGTTTCTCGGCAAATGTCTTAGACATGATGTTGACGTTGGCTCCGGAATCACACAAACAATCTGCAAAATAAATTCCCGAAATCCAACAAGAAAAAGAAAAACGTTTCGGATCATCGGNTTTTATGCGCTGATGTAATGAGCAATATGTTAGAGGTTAATGTCCGAAAGAAGAAAATAAACGGTATTAGAGTAGGCAATGGAGTGCCACCGATAACCCATTCGATACTTCGAATGGTGGTTTTTGGATCATCTTGGATTCGGTAATGGCTTGTCCATAAAGTGGGACAAATTTTGGAACTTCTCTAGGCTCCATCCTAGCATCGACTTCCTTCTCGGGTATGGTGGAAATCACGTTGCAAAATCTCTTCGGATTATCTTCCACTCTTCCGGTTAAAATTTAGTTCGGTCTCTTGGTGGAGTCCGCGGTTTGAGAGACTTGCATATCCAACTTCTTGACATGGGTTGAAAGAGATTCAAGTTTCCCATTCAAGTCATTGTACATACAATCGACCTTGACGTTAAAATCTTTCGTCGTCTTCTTGTAGCTTTGAGCGAGGAGTTGAATCGATTGTTCGAGTTTCGCTATTTTGGCAGCAAGTTGAGAGTTAGAGGTACCTTGTTGCTGCGTACTTGAGTTATTGTAAGGAGCGGCTTCAGCGTTGAAGTGCGGTCTCGGTTGGAAGTTTCCATTTCCTCCATAGTTTGCATTTTGGAACCGGTTTTGGTATGGCTTCGATTGTTGTGGATAAGGTTGATCTTGAGGGTTTTCCACGTTCCGGTTTCGATACGAGAGCTTGTTGAAGTTGGCGTTGCGGAAGTTGTTGTTGAATCCGTTGTTGAAACGGCTTTGGTATTGACCTTGTGCTCCCACATAGTTAACTTCTTCTTCTTGAGAATACGAACCGTTGTTGTCGGGTTCGTAGTAAGTGTAACCATCGACTCCAACAGTAGCTTCACAAGCATGTAATTGGCGGTTTTGGGTGTTGAGAAGTCGGTTCATCATGTTCTTTAGCTTGGTTATCTCCTTGGATTCCGACACATTCGATCTAGTCGATCTATCGTAGTCGGAAGAATTGTTGCTATCCGACGTAGCAAGACTTTCGATGAGGGCTCTTCCTTGGTTGATGGTATTCATGGAGAAGTCTCCATTGCTGGCCGTATCGAGAGAAAGTAGATATTTCGGTAGAAATCCTCGGTAGAAAGTGTTGAGTGATATTCCTATATTTTACCTCTTTTTAGCATGCATTCTTGTTATTGTTTTGTGTCTCATGCATGTGTCTTGCATAATTTTTATGGCATTTAGGTCTAAAATAGAGTAATAGGTGTTTGCACTAGGTTTTAGTGAGTCTAGCATGCATAAGGAGTGTTTTTAGGTGATTTGGAGACAATTGGGAATATTTGGATAGTTGGACCAAAGTGGAGTACAAAGTCCATCCGAGACGCCGGAAAGACGTGGATAGACGAGACCTTCCGATCCTAATCGGCTTAGATGACCTTCATTAATGTTGTAGAGGAGTGAGTTAGCTGTCTAGGGGCAGGTTGAAACAGGCCATTCGGACGAGTGGTTCGTGAGTTATTGTAGTTTCACTGAAGACGTATCCGCCTGGCCGAGAAAACGTGTGGCTCATCTCAACGGACCACCACCCACTCGGTTCAATTGAGTCGGTCTTGGGTCAGGAAAAGCAACCGACCCAAAGACACTATCTCAACTGACCAGATGGTGCTCGGTCCAAACCAAGCATTCTCAACCGACCGTGACCC
Organism: Eutrema yunnanense; assembly: GCA_002933935.1. NCBI lineage: Eukaryota > Viridiplantae > Streptophyta > Magnoliopsida > Brassicales > Brassicaceae > Eutrema > Eutrema yunnanense. The sequence goes on from PKML01073800.1 coordinate 90,036, forward strand.
ACACGGTTAACTCCACCCGGTCCAAACATCCAAGATACCAGCCGAAGTGACTCAAAGATCAGGGAAAATGAAAACCTTCTCGTCCCAGTTTAATCTGAAGTCTTCATGAAAGTCATAGACAATCTAGCTGAATTTCTTTGAGTGGTGGTTTCATGTCATTCAGATAGGCCGTTCAAGAGATATGGAAAATATAGCAAGGACGTGTCTATCTGGCATTCAAACGAGTTCTGCTCCAAATACGACGTCTGAACGATCAACCCAAACGAAGGGTTTCCACTCCGATTAAGCTTTTGCGTTCTTCATATAAGTTGTAGATAATTGAGTTGGCTGTCTTCTGGATGTAGGTTGAGGTCATTCAGATCTCAGGTTCAGGAGTTATGGTTGATTCACTGCAGGCATTCTTGACCACGACCCAGATTCGGCCGGGTCAATACCCGGTTTGTCCCGGGTTGACCCGGTCCGACCCAGCTCAAGAAAACACTTTTAAATATTGTTGAGACCCATATTTTAGATCTAAGCTTTCTTTTCCCTAGAGTTGGGTTTTATCCCAAACTCTTCCTAAGATGATTTTGGATGGATCTTCATCATTCATGCCACTCTAGTGAAGGATTCTTCAACATATCTTTATATTATCATTATTTTATTTTTGTTCTTTATCTTTATGTCTCTTTTTTCCTTGTGTTCTTTCTTGTTCTTCATGTTTAGGCTTTTGACCCCTTTTTGTTGGATTTTGGATTTTGCTTGATTTTGATGATTTGGTGATTAATTGTTGATGCTTAGGACTATATAAACTTCTATTCTCATGTTAGGAAGGATCTTAATGGTAGGATTGAATTGAAAAATCATTTCTAGAACTTAGACATTTCATGCACACAAGGTGTTTGATGAAATTTCTAGAAAACTTCTAAGCTTGCTTTTCATATCTAAGTGATCGGTGGATACTGACTTTATGATGAATTGTTGACTAAAATGGACTTGTGATAAATTATGGACTATCTAAGTGATCGATGGATGCTGATTTTAGATGATTCGTACAATGATTAGTGTCACAAAAGTGAATAATCTACTTGAAAGTGTTCCATGTCATAAGAATAAATGTGCATTGAATGTTTAGGCATCGTTAGTCAATTGTCTTGGTGGTTAGATGATGATGATTTAGGTTAATTGTTGTTAGGTAATTCACTTAGGTTGATCTTAAAGCTGGTTTTGGATTGAGAGATCAAAGCTAGAGCTTAAGCATTTCACGCCCGATAGGTGTTCGATAAAATGCTTGAACCAAACCTTATGTGAGCTTTTCACATCCTTGCCAATGAGAGTTGATGTCAAGGGTGATTAGTGAACTAATTGGGATTGGAGTTTAAAGCTTGTTAATCATCTTATCACAAACGAGAGTTTGATCTTGATTTGGTGATTAACAAAGTGATTAGTGCCACGAGATTAGATTAGTCATAATTGTGAATCCTATGTTCTAGGATAGTGTTTAATGCAATCTTTATCATCATTGTTTGTTCATTAATCATCTTCTTGATAGTTAATTCATTTTCCAACACTTCTATATTTTGTTTTCTTTCTTACATTTCATTTTCTTGATTCAAAAATACAAAACGCAAAAACATTTGCTCTAGCTTAGGAAGATTCATGTATTCTTGGTGCATTGATCTTAACCTCTTTGGTTCGATACCTCTTATACTACCTAGTGTTTAGAGTAATTGATATGAGCTTACCACAAATTCTATTTCTCAATTTGGCGCCGTTGCCGGGGAGGTTTAGCATTGATCATTAGGATTTTGATTCTTCTTGAGACTAGAGCTTTCTATTTTCTTTTGTTGCTAATCTTTTCACTTTTCTTGTGATTTTCATGAAGGGAGTGACAATGAGGGAGCAACCGTCAAGCTAGTGACGTTAACCGCGCCCCTTGGGGACCTCCCCAAGCCTATCCCTTGTCGAGCTTGAGACACAAAACAAGCAAATCAATAAGGGTCTCTTGGGTCCAAGGTCGTGGTATGTGACGGAAGGAGGGCTTGAGCAACAATGTGTCACACTCCTCTCTTCACCATCTCCATTCCGCTAATCTCACTCCTCCTTTGTAAGTATCTCTTTTCCTGTTGAGTCTTTGCTTTTCATCTTTTGTTTTTGGTCTCTCTCTTGAACTTCTTTCACACCGAGACGTTGTGATTTAAGTTTGGGGGAGGGACCGGTGTCTAATCATGTGTTTTGTGATCTTATTTTCCCTTTTGCATCTTGAGTCTCATGCATATCATGCATTTTCAATAAATTTGAAATTTTTTGAACTTTTGTGCATTCCATATAGGATTGAGTCTAGATGCATATCATATTAGGTAGCTTTGCATGAGCATTAGGAGCAATGATAGATTTATCCTTGTAAAGTGTCATTTTTAGAGCTTGATTCAATGTCTTCGTTGCTTGTTGTTTGATGCTTTTGATCTCGTGTTGAAATCAAGGATGAACCATATTTCGATCTTGCGTTTCATTACTAGGGTCTTAGCTAAAGCAAGTCTTGATTTGATTTCAATCCTACCTAAGTGAAAACCATAATTTTGACATTGAAATTATCATGCTTGTGCATTGCATAGTGAATTCATGGTTACCATATACATACTTGGGATCTTTTATCCTTTTCACCACTCTTTTGCTAGTCCAAGTAGTCGATTACCATCATTGGAACGGTTTACCATACCTTTAATCTACCCTCCTTTCAAGCCAAAATCTTTATTGTGTGTGTGTGAGGCCTATTTTTTTGAGTAAGCTTGGCAAAAAGTGTTGAGTTTAGGGCGACAAGGATAGGTTTGCATGTAGATATAGCCGAACATCAAAGGCTAGACTAGGCTAGGCTCGTGGGAAAGGGAAGTTTTGGGTTTGGTGTGAACGAAAATGTGTGACTAATGAAATTGTGGATAAGAAGAAAGTGGGTTCAAAAGGGAGAAAGTGAAGGTTAAAGGGGAATGCAATATTGTGATGTGTTTAGTGCAAGTTATCAAGAAAAGCTCTTAGTGATAGTTATAGCCTCATAGAAACAAAGGAAAAAGCCAAAAATTGGCTAACGCATCAATTGGTAAATGATGAGGCAAGGCAAAGACAAAGAAAGAAAGAAGAGCTAAAGAAACAACAAAAAGAAGCACGAGACCACACGATTCAATGGAGAAGAAGAGATTCCCCAAGTGAGAAATGATGAAGTGGAAGAAGGACTTCAAGTATGGGACATGACGGCAAAAAGGCCAAGTGAGAAAAGGGTAGCTTAGGATGAAGACTTCATAGGTAGATATGCTAGGGTTAGAGACATTTTAGGAATTGGGTAGATATGAGTCTATCCTTGTATGCATAGATTGCGTTTTACTCTTAACATTTTGTTAAAGCTTGCTCATTCATTGAGAGATCCCTTGCATTGGAGTAATCCCATACATTTGAGATCATCTTTATCTCAAGACCCTCACCCTAGCCAAATGGATTCACTTGACTTGCATGAGCATGATTCACTTGAAACAAATAATGAATGTTAAAGGATTGGATGATATTAATGCTTGTGTAGGTTAATGCTTGAATTTGATTCGTATAGGGAAAGATATGGCTAGCTCTTTTTGAGTAGACTTGTTTGATCGCATCTTAGAGCTAGTAACTTGGACATTGAGTTGAATTCTTTTTATGGCACATTTGGATTTGATCTCCCATTTTTAATCTTCTCCCTTTCTTTATTCTTGTTTTCTTGAGGACAAGCAAAGATTTAAGTTTGGGGGAGTTGATATTTCCATATTTTACCTCTTTTTAGCATGCATCCTTGTTATTGTTTTGTGTCTCATGCATGTGTCTTGCATAATTTTTATGGCATTTAGGTCTAAATTAGAGTAATAGGTGTTTGCACTAGGTTTTAGTGAGTCTAGCATGCATAAGGAGTGTTTTTAGGTGATTTGGAGATAATTGGGCATATTTCGATAGTTGGACCAAAGTGGAGTACAAAGTCCATCCGAGATGCCGGAAAGACGTAGATGGACGAAGACCTTCCGATCCTAATCGGCTTGGATGACCTTCATTAATGTTGTAGAGGAGTGAGTTAGCTGTCTAGGGGGAGGTCTAATCAAGGCCATTCGGACGAGTGGTTCGTGAGTTACCGTAGTTTCACTGAAGACGTATCCGGCTAGCCGAGATAACGTGTGCCTCATCTCAACCGACCATGATCCACACGGTTAACTCCACCCGGTCCAAACATCCAAGATACCAGCTGAAAATGACTCAAAGATCAGGCCAAATGAAGACCTTCCCGTGCCCAGTTTAATCTGAGGTGTTCATGAAAGTCATAGAAAATTGAGCTGACCTTCGGTGAGTGGTGGTTTCATGTTATTCAGATAGGCCGTTCAAGAGATATGGAAAATATAGCAAGGACGTGTCTGTCTGGGATTTAAACGAGTTCTGCTCCAAAAACGACGTCTAAAAGATCAACACAGACGAAAGGTTTCCACTCCGAATCAGCTTTATCGTTTTTCATAGAGGTTGTAGATAATTGAGTTGGCTGTCTTCTGGAGGTGGTTTGAGGTCATTCAGATGTCCGGTTCAGGAGTTATCATTGATTCACTGCAGGCGTACTAGACCACGACCCAAATTCGGCCAGGTCAATACCCGGTTTATCCTTGGTTGACCAGGTCCGATCCAGCTCAAGAAAACACTTTTAAATATTGTTGAGACCCATTTTTTAGGTCTAATCATTCTTTTCCCTAGAGTTGGGTTTTATCCCAAACTCTTCCTAAGATGATTTTGGATGGATCTTCATCATTCATGCCACTCTAGTGAAGGATTCTTCAACCTATCTTTATATTATCTTTATTTTATTCTTGTTCTTTGTCTTTATGTCTCTTTTATCCTTGTGTTCTTCCTTGTTTTTCATGTTTAGGCTTTAGACCCCTTTTTGTTGGATTTTGGATTTTGCTTGATTTTGATGATTTGGTGATTGATTGTTGATGCTTAGGACTAGATAAACTTATATTCTCATGTTAGGAAGTATCTTAATGCTATGATTGAATTGAAAACTTATTTCTAGAACTTAGACATTTCATGCACACAAGGTGTTCGATGAAATGTCTAGAAAACTTATAAGCATGCTTTTCATATCTAAGTGATCAGTGGAATCTGACTTTAGGATGAATTGTTGACTAAAATGGACTTGTGATAAATTATGGATTATCTAAGTGATCGGTGGATGCTGACTTTAGATGATTCGTATAATGATTAGTGTCACGAAAGTGAACTAATCTACTTGAAGGTGTTCCATGTCATAAGAATATATGTGCATTGAATGTTTAGGCATCGTTAGTCAATTGTCTTGATGGTTAGATAATGATGATTTAGGTTGATTCTTGTTAGGTTATTCACTTAGGTTCATCTTAAAGCTAGTTTTGGATTGAGAGATCAAACCTAGAGCATAAGCATTTCACGCCCGATAGGTGTTTGATGAAATGCTTGAACCAAACCTTTTGTGAGCTTTTCACATCCTTGCCAATGAGAGTTGATGTCAAGGGTGATTAGTGAACTAATTGGGATTGGAGTTTAAAGCTTGTTAATCATCTTATCACAGACGAGAGTTTGATCTTGATTTGGTGATTAACAAAGTGATTAGTGCCACGAGATTGGATTAGTCATAATTGTGAATCCCATGTTCTAGGATATTGTTTAATGCAATCTTTATCATCATTGTTTGTTCATTAATCATCTTCTTGATAGTTAATTCATTTTCCACAACTTCTATATTTTGTTTTCTTTCTTGCATTTCATTTTCTTGATTCAAAAATATAAAACGCAAAAACATTTGCTCTACCTTAGGAAGATTCATGTATTGTTGATGCATTGATCTTAACCTCTTTGATTCAATACCTCTTATACTACCTAGTATTTAGAGTAATTGATATGAGCTTAACACAAATTCTATTTTTCAATTTGGCGCCGTTGCCGGGGAGGTTTTGCATTGATCATTAGGATTTTGATTCTTCTTGAGACTAGAGCTTTTTATTTTCTTTTGTTGCTAATCTTTTCACTTTTCTTGTGATTTTCATGAAGGGAGTGACAATGAGGGAGCAACCGTCAAGCCAGTGACGTTAAACTCGCCCCTTGGGGACCTCCCCAAGCCTATCCCTTGTCGAGCTTAGAACACAAAACAAGCAAATCAATAAGGGTCTCTTGGGTCGAAGGTCGTGGTATGTGACGGAAGGAGGGCTTGAGCAATAACGTGTCACACTCCTCTCTTCACCATCTCCATTTCGCTAATCTCACTCCTCCTTTGTAAGTATCTTTTTCCTGTTGAGTCTTTGCATTTCATCTTTTGTTTTTGGTCTCTCTCTTGAACTTCTTTCACACCGAGACGTTGTGATTTAAGTTTGGGGGAGGGACCGGTGTCTAATCATGTGTTTTGTGATCTTATTTTGCCTTTTGCATCTTGAGTCTCATGCATATCATGCATTTTCAATAAATTTGAATTTTTTTGTACTTTTGTGCATTCCATATAGGATTGAGTCTAGATGCATAGCATATTAGGTAGCTTTGCATGAGCATTAGGAGCAATGATAGATTTATCCTTGTAAAGTGTCATTTTTAGAGCTTGATTCAATGTCTTCGTTGCGTGTTGTTTGATGCTTTTGATCTCGTGTTGAAATCAAGGATGAACCATATTTCGATCTTGCGTTTCATTACTAGGGGCTTAGCTAGGGTCTTAGCTAAAGCAAGTCTTGATTTGATTTCAATCCTACCTAAGTGAAAACCATAATTTTGACATTGAAATTATCATGCTTGTGCATTGCGTAGTGAATTCATGGTTACCATATACATACTTGGGCTCTCTTATCTTTTTCACCACTCTTTTGCTAGTCCAAGTAGCCGATTCCCATCATTGGAACGATTTATCATACCTTTAATCTACCCTCCTTTCAAGCCAAAATCTTTAGTGTGCGTGTGTGAGGCCTAATTTTTCGAGTAAGCTTGGCAAAAAGTGTTGAGTTTAGGGCGACAAGGATAGGTTTGGTGTGATCTAGCCGAACATCAAAGGCTAGGCTCGTGGGAAAGGGAAGTTTTGGGTTTGGTGTGAACGAAAATGTGTGACTAATAAAATTGTGGATAAGAAGGAAGTGGGTTCAAAAGGGAGAAAGTGAAGGTGAAAGGGGAATGCAATATTGTGATGTGGTTAGTGCAAGTTATCAAGAAAAGCTCTTAGTGATAGTTATAGCCTCATTGAAACAAAGGAAAAAGCTAAAAATTGGCTAAGGCATCAATTGGTAAATGATGAGGCAAGGCAAAGAAAAAGAAAGAAAGAAGAGCTAAAGAAACAACAAAAAGAAGCACGAGACCACAATATTCAATGGAGAAGAAGAAATTCCCCAACTGAGAAATGATGAAGTGGAAGAAGGAGTTCAAGTATGGGACATGACGGCAAAAAGGCCATATGAGAAAATGGTAGCTTAGGATGAAGACTTCATGGGTAGATATGTTAGGGTTAGAGACATTTTAGGAATTGGGTAGATATGAGTCTATCCTTGTATGCATAGATTGCCTTTTACTCTTACCATTTTGCTAAAGCTTGCTCATTCATTGAGAGATCCCTTGCATTGGAGTAATCTCATACATTTGAGATCATCTTTATCTCAAGACCTTCACCCTAACCAAATGGTTTCACTTGACTTGCATGAGCATGATTCACTTGAAACAAATAATGAATGTTAAAGGATTGGATGATATTAATGCTTGTGTAGGTTAATGCTTGAATTTGATTCGTATAGGGAAAGATATGGCTAGCTCTTTTTGAGTAGACTTGTTTGATCGCACCTTAGAGCTTGTAACTTGGACATTGAGTTGAATTCTTTTTATGGCACTTTTGGATTTGAGCTCCCATTTTTAATCTTCTCCCTTTCTTTATTCTTGTTTGCTTGAGGTTAAGCAAAGATTTAAGTTTGGGGGAGTTGATATTCCCATATTTTACTTCTTTTTAGCTTGCATTCTTGTTATTGTTTTGTGTCTCATGCATGTGTCTTGCATAATTTTTATGGCATTTAGGTCTAAATTAGATTAATAGGTGTTTACACTAGGTTTTAGTGAGTCTAGCATGCATAAGGATTGTTTTTAGGTGATTTGGAGACAATTGGGCAAATTTGGATAGTTGGACCAAAGTGGAGTACAAAGTCCATCCGAGACGCCGGAAAGACGTGGATGGACGGAGACCTTCCGTTCCTAATCGGCTTGGATGACCTTCATTAATGTTGTAGATGAGTGAGTTAGCTGTCTAGTGGGATGTTGAATCAGGCCATTCGGACGAGTGGTTCGTGAGTTACCATAGTTTCACTGAAGACATATCCGTCTGGCCGAGAAAACGTGTGGCTCATCTAAACCGACCACCACCCACTCGGTTTAATTGGGTCGGTCTTGGGTCAGGAAAAGCAACCGACCCAAAGACACAATCTCAACCGACCATGATCCACACGGTTAACTCCACCCGGTTAAACATCCAAGATATATCAGCCGAAGTGACCCAAAGATCAGGCCAAATGAAGACCTTCCCTTGCCCAGTTTAATCTGAGTTCTTCATGAAAGTCATAGAAAATCGAGCTGACTTTCGTTGAGTGGTGGTTTCATGTCATTCAGATAGGCCTTGCAATAGATATGACAAATATAACAAGGACGTGTCTGTCTGGCATTCAAACGAGTTCTGCTCCAAATACGAAGTCTGAAAGATCAACCGAGACGAAGGGTTTCCACTCCGATTCAGCTTTTGCGTTCTTCATAGAAGTTGTAGATAATTGAGTTGGCTGTCTTCTGGAGGTTGTTTGAGGACATTCAAATGTCAGGTTCATGAGTTATGGTTGATTCACTGCAGGCTCTCTTGACCATGACCCAGATTCGGCCGGGTCAATATCCGGGTTGACCCGGTCCGACCCAGCTCAAGAAAACACTTTTAAATATTGTTGAGACCCATTTTTTAGATCTAAGTTTTCTTTTCTCTAGAGTTGGGTTTTATCCCAAACTCTTCCTAAGATGATTTCGGATGGATCTTCATCATTCATGCCACTCTAGTTAAAGATTCTTCAACCTATCTTTATATTATCTTTATTTTATTCTTGTTCTTTATCTTTATGTCTCTTTTTTCCTTGTGTTCTTTCTTGCTCTTCATGTTTAGGTTTTAGAACCCTTTATGTTGGATTTTGGATTTTGCTTGATTTTGATGATTTGGTGATTGATTGTTGATGCTTAGGACTATATAAACTTCTATTCTCATGTTAGGAAGGATCTTAATGGTAGGATTGAATTGAAAACTCATTTCTAGAACTTAGACATTTCATGCACACAAGGTGTTCGATGAAATTTCTAGAAAACTTCTAAGCTTGCTTTTCATATCTAAGTGATCGGTTTAGACCGCTTTTCATATCTAAGCCCATTTAGACCGCTTTGTATATGGGCTTGTCCATGTCCGGTCCATAATGTTTTGGACATGGACAGCCCATGGGCGGTGATATATCATGGTTTTTACCATATTTAAGCCATGATATAAGTCCTTTTTATAGAGTTTTTCTAGTGTTTTGTAGTATTTTAGAGTCTTTTACAGGTTTTAGCACGTTTGGAGCTTAATTGGAGATATTGGAGCTTTCTGGAACATTCTGGAGCGAAGCAGAAGATCCGTGTAGCATACCCGTCAAAATAACCTGAGTATCGATCGATACTGCCTAGTATCGATCGATACCCGTCGAGGAAACAGAAGGATCGCGACTTATTAAAGAGTTGAAGAATTGCAGAATTGGCCCAGAAGACTTTGATATTTACAAGATGGCCCAGAACGTGTTTTAGCTTATAAATTAGGTTTTCAGCCATCTGTTTAGGCTATGCTTTATTTTGTTTTGGTTTAAGAGAGAACTTGGTGAGAAGAGAGACAGAGGCAAGTCTGAATTTCCCTTCGTCCGAGATTCAGATCTCAAACATTCTGTTACTCTTTCTTATTTTATTGAGTATTTATTCAGTCATGTTGATTGTTTCATTCTTCATATCTGAATAGATCACCTGTTAGGTTTGGGGTTTTTTCATAGGGATTTCTTTGAATGCTAGGTTAATTTATTATTAGGATTCACTATCTGAATTTGTTCTTCACCTTAGGTTGTTCTCAAAGCTAATTCTAGATTGATCACCTAGAACTTAGATCTTAGGATAAATGATTAGGCACGAGAGTGCGATTAATTACCTGATAGAACCTAGGTGAACAAATTGATTATTCGCAAAGAGATTTGGTTTAATTGATTTGTGAACATATCAAACCTGAGCTTTAATGCTGATTTAGACTTTAGGATTCGCAAAGAGATTTGAAATTCCTACGATTTAGATTTAGATAGTTTTCGCAACGAGAGTTGGTTAATTATATTTTAGTGATTTGAGTTCTAGAACCGTGCTTAATCTGAATCATGTTAGTTGATTTAGCTGCATTCATTGATTTCCTGAGAAATACCCTGAGCCTATATTCCTCATTTGATGCATCAACTATGGCTGTTCCCTTTTACTTGCAATCTTGTTTTCAATTACATCCTTTGATTTAGCGTGTTTCGAATCTATACAATCTATTGTGTGAAGTCTTGAGTTCTTGTGTTCGACCCCTGATTTACTACTGCAATTGCTTTAGTACTATTTAGGGTATTAAATTGAGCATATCAATTTTGGCGCCGTTGCCGGGGACTCAATTCGCCATTAGATTTTAGCTTAGAAATTCGTCTAAATCGCCCGAGTATCGATCGATACCCTTGAGTATCGGTCGATACCCGTCGTCAATTTCAGTAACTTACGCTCTTTACTTTTGATTTCAGGTGCATGCATAATCTTGCAACCATAAGCAAAAAGAGCACTCCGCTAGTTGATCTATCACTGGAACAGCTAGCACACGTGGAACGCACAAACAGGAAAGCAAAGAAATCAGCTAAGATGAACAACAATCAAGTGGGGTTAGTTCGTGATGCAGCTAGAGCTTACAGAGACCAAGAGGGTCATTTGTGTAATGAGCAAGGACAACGTCTCAATGGAGAGGGGATCGTCATTCCACCTGACCTGTTGTCACTGAGAATGTCGTTTGGGACGCGAGGAATGCTGTGGTTAATCATGGAAGAACGATTGGTGAGTACAACAGGCCTGATCAATTTTTCGCCAATCGGTCTGCGATTCGTCCTCCTGCGTATGAGAGGAATGACTTTGAGCTGACACCTGCTTACTACACTCTAGTGGGACAGCATCTCTTTCATGGTCTTCCTCATGAACATCCAATGGACCATGTGGAGAAGTTCGAGGACTTGGTCACTAGCATCAAGAGCAATGGAGTGTCCTACGACTATCTCTTCTGCAAGCTCTTCCCCTACTCTCTAGGCGGAGATGCTACTTACTGGCTGAGGCAACTACCTGCTGGATCGCTGACTAATTGGGAGGACACTAAGAGAGCCTTCCTGATTAACTTCTACGATGATGGACGTTCTGAAGATCTGAGGAATAAAATCTCCACATTTTCTCAAGGACCTACTGAGGCGTTCAAGGCTGCTTGGACAAGATTCAGATCGTACCAGAGAGATTGTCCACATCACGGATACTCTGATGTGCAGCTGCTGGGTATCTTCTTTAGAGGAGTAGATTGGAGGTATCAGATGGGTTTGGACGCTTCCAGTAATGGTAATTTCAACACCAGGTATCCTGAGGACGCTTATGTGTTGATTGAAAACTTTGCATCTAGTAGTAGCACCAAGAGCGCAGACTTTGAGCGCAAGAAGCTGGCTGGTAACATGGATGGGTCGCAGATCACTGAAGTTAAAGCTCAGCTAGATTCTATGCACAGTCTTCTGCTGGGAAAGACAACAAAGGCCGTCCACTTTGCTGCTGAGAATGAAGTGGAAGATGTTAACTACATTGGTGGTTCTGGTTTTCAGGGTCAGCGATTTGGATACAATTCCAATCGAAACTTCACCAACAATGCTCATCAAGGAGGGTACCACTCCCCACCACCCAAAGCTCCTGAGAGTAAGATTGAGGCTATGCTTGAACAGCTGGTTCAAGGGCAGGAGAAGATGACAGTAACCTTCAATGGGAAACTGGATGCTGTGTACACCGATTTGAGTGGAAGGATCGAAGCTCTCAATACCAGTCACATGATGCTGGAAACACAAGTAGCTCAGACTGCAGCAAATTCCAAGGGAAAATCGGTTCATTCACACAATGCACACGTCAATGCGGTCTCCTCAAATGAAGAAAATTTCGATGAGGATCCTGAAATCGCCAGAGTATCGATCGATACCCCCAAGTGTCGATCGATGCCAGTTACAATTCTGAAACGGGATACTTCAAAAACCTGTGTATCGATCGATACCCCATTGGTATCGGTCGATACTGAGGCGATTTCTGAGGAGACACCAGAGATGTGGACTGTGGTGCCTAAAATACTTGCAGAAAGGGTCTATATACCAATGATACCTTATCCCAGAGCTCTTGAGAAAGCTAAGAAGGAGGTAGAAGATGCCAGATGCAAGGCTATGCTGGATAGTCTGATTGTGGAGCCTCTTGGTGATGATAAATCTGTGATGGATGTTTCAACTGCAAGAGTATCGATCGATACCCTCCCTGGTATCGATCGATACCCATCGCAGAACGAGCTAGAACATGTGGAAACACGTGAGTCAATCAAAGGAAGAGTTCGCAAGATCAAGAAGGAGAATCCTGTTCCTAAATATCTCAGAGATCCCATCTCTCCAAAGCAGTTGCGTGGCTTTGAGAAGATGGTACGAAGGATTTCCCCTGATTCAACCTTTGAAGAAGCTCTAGAGTGCCGTCATCTGCTAAGCCACTTCAAGGATTGCAGAGAAACTGAGGAAGAGATTAAGGCACTCTTCATTAAGGCTAGAGGTCCACCTCCACTGAGACAGTTGACCCAAAGGGAAGATCCAGGAAAATTCGTGGTTCCATGCTCTATCTCTAGAGTTGATTTCAAAGAGTCTCTCGTTGACTCAGGGGCTAGTGTCAATCTCATCTCAAGGGAAATAGCAGAGCGGTTGGGGGCTGATATTCGATCACCAAAGGTATCTATAACATTCGCGAACGACTCCACCTCGCTTTCACACGGTACTATTCATGGTTTGCTGGTCAAAGTAGGAGATTGTCTGGTGCCGACTGATTTTCAAGTTGTGGAGATGAGTGCGTTATCTCGTATGCCTTTGCTCCTAGGACGACCATTTATGGATACAGCTGGCACAATAATAGACACACCTAATAAGAGAATCTCTTTCTCTTACATTGAC